>JAMXBB010000003.1:105915967-106129254 GCA_024138015.1 Lumnitzera littorea
CCCTTTGGAGATGCATGAAGGAGCCATATTTGATGAAGTAACTCTTAATTTCAAGACCATGATCAATGGTGGAAGACATGTAGCCTATTGTCAAAGAGTTGTAAGGCAATGACTGATTGGTCATTCTATATGTGTGCAACTTCGTTATAGACAACCAATGACTTCTTGACATACAACTATTAACCTTCCAGATACTCCGTTTTTCCCTTCTTTAGTTTCTAGCCTGGGATAGACTTTTAATGGATATTTTGAAATATGAAAAACTAAGTAGAAGTCTAAAGAAGGAAAACGGAAAAACAAAAAGAAAAAAAAGAAAAATTGGGAAAGTAAAATAAGGAGGAATTACATATTTAGGAGGTAAAAATCATTTTTCAGTGAAATATGATTTTTCTGAATATAGTACATATATATGATTTAGTGGATTTTGAGTTATAAAAAAAAAAAAAAACCACAAGTTTTATTAAAATCAATTTTACTCAAGCTAAATCTAGCTTTTTCACTTTTAAGATGGAAAATAAGCAAAATTTAAGCGTAATTCAATTTTGAATAGTGTTTCAATAAGCTTTTAATTGTTTGTTTTAAGCAAAATTTAACTTCCATGTAAGCTAAAGAGAGAATGAACCAAGGCTTAAAATTGTGGATCACTAAGGGGATTAGTAGGGTAATGGGCAAGTATTCTTAATAATTTGCAAATAGTTTAGATTGAAACATTGTTAGGAGAACCCTTTATGTGTCTTTAACTCTAGTAGGAAAGCTTGGATAATCATACTAGAGAGCAAGAACGAGGGGCTGAGAAGAAGGCCTTGGTAAGTATTATTAACTTTTGCATTATAAATTGAATTATAATACCTATATAGTAGATTAATTTTATGTATCCAATAAAGCAAAATAAGTTTGATAATTGAATGGGAGGACAAGCCTTTATAGTAAAAGATCCTACAAGTAGTGGCTTCTAAAATGTTATAGCAATGTGCGTATGGATCATCTTATCTACTACATGGAAGAAGGGGGAGAGGGTTGTGTAGGAGGGAGAAGATGCCGCTTGTAACATGCCTTCAACCAGATTTAAGCACTAAACTCAGAATCAGAGACAATTGTTCATTTTTTTTTTTTACATAGACCCAAACTATTACAAAAAAAAAACTATCAAATTGTGCACCTATGATGCATGTGCTAAAAAATTCAAAATAAATAACTAAAATCCTTTAGGATTTTTTTTTTTGGCATCTAATTATAAAGTTTATGAATCATACAAAACCTTTTCAATTTACCAAGTCAACATTATCAACATTAATTGAATCATGTGTTGTTTTGTTATTATCAAAATAAAAAAATTTTTATTTTTGGCCATCCTTACACTAAATGAAAGGAATAAATGAATTTATTAATAAAACAAATCTTAAGGGGGTTAGTTTAATGAGAGAAATGTTAGAGTATCACGTACATAGGGGAAAAGTCAACAGATTCTACAAGTAAATGGGATAGAGCTAAAGAAGATATGGGATGGGTTTTCAAACTCTTGTGATAATTGCCAATCATACATCTAAAATATATTAAATGTCTTAAAATCATAAGGCACCAAGTTTTGACATTTTTGAGAGTTAAAAAGGGAAGATAGTTTAATGAATCTTATCTACACAACTTAGTATACTTATCATAATTTAACACATTTTCATACTTTTTAATTGTAAAAATAACGACGAGTGAACAAAGAAGATAGGAAAAAGAAAAAAACAAAACAAAAAGAACTTAAAGTACCACCACACAATTAGGATGTGCTTGTTCTTGTTCCATAAGCTAAAGAACGTCCACTTTTGTTGGTTTTTTCCATTTAGGTATACAATAGTTTAAAAAGTCATTCTAATTTTTTTATCATTTTTGTAAGAGATGGCAAGCATTTAGACTTTTGAGAATACACATAAGTGGAAGAGACAATAGAATGCTTTGTAATCGATTGACCCAATGGGAACAAAAATACACATAATGACACTTAACTAAAGTTTGGTAAAAGATTTTAGGACCTTTATAACATTATATAATTAACAAATTGTCCGTATTATATAAGATACTGCAAAAGGGATCCAAGAAAAATGTACATTTTTTGGAGACAAAGTGCAAGGGATATCTTGATCGAGGTTCCTAAACATAGGTCTTAGTACTACTACAAATTAGGGTATGGAGAACCTATCTTGTTGTTGGCATAACCATTTCTCTTCAACGAGGCTTAATCTTCTACATATAATGCTAGTAAGGATGTTAAGCTCAAAGATATAAAGTAGATGTAGGCAAAACTAACTTAGAAATATAGGCATCTAGTGATAGATGAGTTCCTCGACTTAGCTTGGCATGCTAACTTGTCCTTAATCATCTTTCGCCTTAACGCCGAGTGGCCAGCATGGTAATCCCCTCTCTTAGACTCTTATTTATGTCTTGATAAGCAATCTTAGATCCAAGCCCCTAGTTCTAATTTGAGCCGGAACCACAAGCTCCAATGACTAGTAAAGATTGTCCTAATAAACTTGAGCAAAGAGCTTAACCCATAGGCAATACTTGATGATGCTATGCCATCAGGATAAGCCCAGTCACCTTGGCAAGCTTAGCCTAGGTTGGCCCACAAAGCAATATTGAGCATGCCATTATAGGCCAACACATCAAAACTCCTTCGATGCCCATGAAGATCCAATCATCTGGTTAACTTGTGCCCCTTAAGAGGGTACATGCCTAATCAAGCCTACTAACTTGTACATCGCTTTCTTAATCTATTATGATGCGCTTTCCTAATTAGGATAACCCACTTTAAATACGATTTATCAAGACCTTTCCTGAATAATAAACTGACTCAACACCTATAAATAGGGATGAGACCCTTAGGTTGAAAGCTAAATTCTTGACTAAATTTCTACCATTAATCTTTTCTTTTATTGATTTGAGCATTGAAGTACCTACACCAGAGCCATTTTAGGCATATCTTTTGTAGGTTTTGTCCCTTCTAGATCGAGGCCTAAAGGGCTAATGCTTGAACATTCAATACACATGCCCAACAGAGTCCACAAAAGAATCCACACTTGATACTATGGCTTTTTGAATCTAAGCTTTCTCTTAATGAGCAGTTGTCCAGACTATCTTTGTCATATCTTAGGATTCACTTTATTACCTATCTCTACAATTTGGTAATCATTCTTAAATTTAGAGCAACATCATGGATCAACAATGATCATATCGAATATAAAAGTAAAAACATTTGTAGCAATAAAAAGAATATGTTGTTGGTAGCAAGAAGTATTCAGTAAAGAGAGCAAGCTAGTGGTTTATAACCGAATTGATATAAAATTTTCTCTAAATTTTTAGCGGAAACGTTTTTCTTGAGGCAAAATGCTTTTGGATGGCTAACATAATTTTTTTTCCTCCACCAACAATTTCTCAAAAGTAATAATTCAAATAATCACAACAAAAAGCATGTTATAACAATATCTATCATTTTAAATTCATCACATGTCTATTAAAACTGCAAATTTGAATAAATTTTCCTTTTAAGTAAAAATGTATAATATCGATTCAATGAAAAAGAATATCTTGGCCATACATGCATGCATGGATGATGAGAGGTCCTACACCACTAATTCAACCGATGGTGGTCCCACATGTATGGTGAGTTGCCATCACATGGCCTGTGAGTACCCTCTGGTGTCACAATTATAACAACCGGAGAAAATTGAGCCACCGCTGTATGGCATTGCCATAATATTCGTTGGCAATGAGTCAATGACCCAAGAAAAGGAAGTGGACCGCTGACATGGTCCAAGTCACAATAGTCAAAACCCGATCGTCTCGTCGGTCTGCGTGTGTATAATTCATTGAAATTCTGGAACCCTTTCGAAATGTAGATACATATAAACCAATAATAAAACATTTGACTTCGGAAGTGATTTAGTTCATAACGGAAGATTTACAATTTCGTTGGTATAGAATTCCAATATGGAGGTTATAGGATTTCTCTATGTATTGTCCTGTAAATGTTGTCTTGAAGGTGCTTCATCAATCTCGATAGACCACTTACGCATAAAGAATAAATTCACAAATTTACTTGTTCTACTCGTAAAGAAACCACCTATTCATTTCTCTAAATGAAATATAATCATAAGGTACGGCTGAAAAATCGAGTAAAATTGTAATAAAATTGCCATTTTTATATTTTGATTTTAATGCGAATAATTTGAAGAAAAAGTCGACTCCAAAATTGAATTAATATTCCTAAGATGAGTGACGAACAATTACTCTAATATTCTTTGTAATAGGAATATTTTATAAATTTTCTTTTAGGAGCTTAAAATATCACTAGACGTCATATTAGCTCTTCAACAAGGAATATAGCCATAATGGAATTATTATTAGCGCAAAGTGAAGAGAAAATGTTTTATTATGATAAGCATTGTGATTATTGAAATTGTATTTTTACCTTCTCAGAGATTGCAAACGCATCAATTAAATTAATGTATGCTTCCAACTAATACTAATCAAGTTGCATTAGGTTTCCACTAGAAAACACTCCCACCAAGAATTTGATTGTCCGGTCGTGCTATTTCCATACAAATCGATATTGAGAAGCATATGCCCACCACTACACCACACTGAAAATGAAATATGGAGTCCCAACTTTCTTAATGTGAGTCCCACATAACGCACATGATTTTCTTTGTCTTGAGCTCTTTTATCTTAGGTGGTTAATTCGATCAATATTCAATCGTAATAGGTTCAATCATTAAGTAAGTCTAAGAATGATAAGTATTCCACCTTTTTGTCATGCAGTTGGTTTGGGTTCCAATTCTGATTTTGTTTCCAAACATAATTGAATCTTTTTTCCACATGAAAGGAAATGTAAAGTAGAAAAATACCCTACTTTTTTTTTTTTTTTTTTAATATGAGGTTTGACTATGTCTTATAAGAAATAGCTAGATTTTGGAGATAATTTGGAGAATATGGATTGATAGAGTCAAAGTAGAAAATATTGAAAATTGTCTTATAAAGTCTTACTAGTCTTCAATAAGATTAACCATTCTAAAATTCCTTAGATAAATTACAATGATGATCATTTTATAAACTTTTGAGATTATGGTAATAATCCTGATTTTTCTTTTTCCTTACACTGCTTCTTGCCATGATTGTCAAACTCAAATTAGAAGATTAGCTCAATAATGAGAAAGAGTTAAAAGTTGAGAGGGTTTAACCATGATTAATAAAAATATTATGAACTAATTTATATCTATCTATGACGCAATAAAATTATCAACATTATTAAGATTTGAATGTTGAGAGTTTTTTACAATTTACTTTTTATTTTTCTTAGATCCCATTTACTTTTTGTTAAATTTACAAATTTTCTAAATAAAAAGAAAAAAAGAAAAGAGTATATTTTTAACATAAAAAACTAGATTGGATCTTATAAGAATTGAATTGAAACAGTTGGATCAACTAGATCAAACCAGGATCACTATAAATAAGGATCAAATAGGTGATGCAAACTAGCTCTATGAGCAGATTAAGTCAATTTAGATTGAATTATGTAGGTTAATTTGGATCTAAAAAATACTACCTCTTATACAGATAAGGTTCTTACTTTATGAAATTTATAAGGGGTATCCTCTATGGTTATCAAACATAAAAAAAAAAAAAGAAAGAATGTTTATCTATTTCTAGAACTTATCAAGCGACACAACATACAATTAGTAAAATTAACCAGCTTTATGTAAATTTATAAGTTTTCCACAATGATCTTTTTAATCTCGCTTACCTACATTCAATTAGAGATTCCTATGCCCCTCCTTTTCTTGATCCCTCTATTAACATAATCTCTACAAACCTATTTTATCCGTAATCTAACCTAATATTCAATATATCAATTGTTACATATACGCTTTAATATCTCTTTCAAAGGACATTGATATAGTAGGATTTCTTATTTAGAACCATCTTCAATTTCAATGTTACCTTTACATTTAAAAAAGAAAAAAAAAAAAGCAAACTAATAACATCATCTTTACATTCATTTTTGGCCCCTCCATCTCTCTTCATATAGATCGATGTTTACTTCTTTCAAAATAAAATTTTCCTTTATCATACATGAGTAGTGTGTTTATCTAACCTTTATAAGTGGAGAATTGGCTTTAGTATCACTCATTTTGTCTTTTATCTTTAGTAATTATTAATATCAATCAAGACCCACCTCATTTTTTATTTTATTGTTATCACACATATTTTTTCACCTAGCTTAATTATCATGATAAGTTAATTTTAATTAAAAGATCTTTCTCCATGTTTCATAAAAGATACAAAATTATAAATAGTGATAATGCAGTTGTTCTATTAATAAAATGATCGTTTTGCCATTGTATGTTAATTTTTTTACATGTTCATCATATATGAATGGTTAGCCACCATATATAGGCTTGAATAGAAAAATCAAAATTGGAACTTATCTTATAATGTCTTAGAATTAGCATGAAACAATTATATAATAAAATACATAGGATTTAGGATATTCAATGGACCTATAATTTCATTTTTACTTTTAATTCTAAACACAACAACCATTCATGACTATGATCTTATTCAAATATGAACCAATATTGCTTTTATAGATAAATTATAAAATGGTTAATGTAATGATTTCAATAAAATTAAAAAGCAAGAACGAATGCAAAATCATACAATTGTGAGATGATGAAATTACCTTATTTAAGTTGATGTTTAGGGCTAGGGCCCATTCTAACAACCCAAAAGAACACTCACCACCACCCCACCAACACGCCTCCTCCCCCCCCTAAAAGACTTGTCCATAATTATGATATCAAGTTGTGGATGGATTATAAGTTATGATCATCATATTGGATTTTTATAATGTTTGAAAATTTTAATTGTGATATCCCATATAAGTAAAGTCTTGCATGTATTACATGGGAATATTAATAATAGTTTATAAGGCTAAGGTAATGATTACTAAATTACTATTACATAAGAATAGAAATTTTTAGGTTTGGTGATTTTTTTTCTTTTTATAAGTCAACTATTATTAAAAATATCCATTAGTCACCCATTAACTTGACTATTGACTATTTATTGGCCGATGCATTACTTACTAGGAGATGTACAAACCAAGACAAACTAAAGCAAAAACTAGTGAACTTGTTTTAAGGAGACAAAAACCATTGGACAAGGAATTGCTCATAAGGGCTCAAAGTATGACTTTCTTCTATCTTTCTACCTTTTCGAGGAGATAAAAGACAAGGTTTTGTGTATAAAAAGAAATCTTCTTTTCTTTTAGAAAACTGCTTAGTAGCTGAAATTAGGATTACTCCATCCATTTGGCCTTTCTACTTTTTCAACTACAATTGGTGACGGTTCTTATTTTATTTTATTTTTAAAGGCTTTTATAAAAAAAATTTAGTTTCCCATAATTTATGTCAAGTGACTTTTATGAAGTGGCCTAGGGTTAATACAAGTCTAATTAAGAAAAAAAGTGAAATTTCGTGCTTGATAAAACTAAATAATGAACCTACAAGTCAACAACCTGCATGTACCATGCAAGAAATATGATAATCAAAGCTTACAGCAAAATACCCAAAACCTATAGGAGCTTTAGCTAGAGTTAAATGTAGAGGACCATTTGGGTAACTAGGCCTTTAAGCCAATATAATGCTACAAATCAGTTTCTTAGGCAAATGACAAAGCTAGGGAATCAAGTCCAATTAAGGATGTATTAGGTCGACCTAGCTTGATAAGCTCAAAAATAGGATCGCTTGATCAATTCACTCACTCAAGACCTTGCTCATTTTTCTTGCATACAAAAATAAACTCAAGTAAGGTCCTCTTAAGCTCATTTAGGCATCTTATGGCCTAAAAAGCTTTAAAAAGCCTTAGACTTATCTCTTAAGAAGCTAGGCATGTTTTATAAAGAGGTTAAGCTAAGCTTAAGAGAAGTTAGGAGCCCATTTGTAGGTTGAAGACCATGGTTCATCATATGAGAAGAACACTTCAATATATATCTATTGGATCAAAAAGTGATCCAACAGTTATCTACAACACTTGATCTCATCCACCCATCTCAAAATCATTCGACAACTCATATTAGCCTCTAAACTCTATTTATAGAAGGCTTATCTTCTCATTCCTACACTTAAAGCACAAGCAAATGTAAAACAAGCATCGAAGCTCTACCAAACTAGTGCCGAAAAAGATTAAAGCACTTAATTTAGGAAGAATAAATCAAGAATACTCAAGAACACCATGTGTGATTTGCTATCACACATACATTATTAAGATACTAATCTTGCTTATTCCTCCTTATCGAGCTTGAATTTTTCTGATTTTATTATTTTCTTTATCTCGATTGGTATTAAATCATAACTCGTTTAATATTAATCCTCGATGAAGAGTTAAGAAAAACTTAATTTTTAATTTTAAAAACTGTTCAAAGTTGTCACTTAATCAGAGTCAGGAAAAAGAATTAAGTTATAGCCAATTAGATGGATTGGTTATAACTTAGCTATCCATCTTTCAATAAAACCAATTTTTAAAATAGTTTTTGAAACCTAATATTTGAGTCTAAGAGCTATCTTATTAAACTCTTAATGGATACCGCTTTCAACTTTCCAAATTTAAACTTATTTTTTAATAATATCCTTCTAAAAAAAAATTAATCACATGCAAATAATAAAATTGAATCTACCAAAAAGGATAATTGAACCATTATTTACAAAAATTAGAAAAAACAAATTTTTTCATGTCTTAAATTGCTCTGTAATTGCATACGAGTACCTATGTACCTGCTTTTCGGGATTAGACTTCTGTAGTTCACTTGCGAAAATGTTAGAGCGTTGATTCGTTTTAATTTAAAAAAATAGTTGAGTCTATGTTTTTAACTCTGTTCGAGTTATCTAAGGAAAATTTCTAAAGAATCCTAAATTTGGTTTTTTATTTTTTGAAAATTCCAAGAAATGTCCTAATTTTGCAAAAGATCAATTTTACTTTATTTTTGTTGAAACATGATCTTCTAAGTAATAAAATGATTTTCACTATTTTATTATTTTTATTTCTTCCTTTCTTACTTAATTCATTTTTTACTACTTTTTTTCTTACATATATATATTTTTGTTTATGTTTTTTATTGAAGAAATAATACAAAAAATAAACTTCCCTACATTTGTTCTCTTCTTTTACATTTTTTTCTTTTTATTTTTCGATTTTCTTTTTTTTACAATTACAGTATAATTATAGAAAGTAAATTAAATAATGGAAAAAAATTTACAAATCCGAAACAAAAAATAGAAGAGAGTCGAACCAAAGAATTAACATGACCTAGAGAGATCAGATCCTAAGCAGGTCAAATAGGTGGACTTTGGCTTAGGTCAGATCTAGGTACAATCTTCAATTGGGTCACACAAGAAGAGACGAGAGATGGTGTTCCTTGAGCATTTCTAGGATGAATTTTCAACAAGTGATCAAGGATTCATGTATACTATATTGGACTTAAGGGGTTTGGTGAAGTGATACAGGGTTTAGAGGTGGTTTAAGTAGCAGCACAAGGCGATGTTCGCGATGGATGTTAGGTGATTGTGGTAGTGGTTGCTAATCACGTAAAAGAGGGTAGTCCTAGGGTTTTAGGATGTAGTAAGCACAATCATAGTATTAACTTGCATCAAAGGTGGGCATGAGCATGATTTCGAGACAGATAGTGGCGGTGGTTAAGGTTTAATAGTGGATGATGAGTGGTGCTCACAATTGGGAGCACGGCTAAGTGTGAAAGGGGTCAGGTTTGAGAGAGCTTGAAGTAGGGAGTTTAGCTGTAGTGGTCTTGAGCTGAAGAAGTGAGAAGCGAGAGAGATACGTTAGAGAGAGAAAGGGCCGACGCTGCTAGAGAGAGAGAGCTTAGTTATATGGATGTGAGTCTAAGTGTTTCTGACAAGAGTTCATGATAGGGATCGAAGCTTAAACACCTATTTATACAAATTAACACTTGATTTCACTTGGCAAGTTCATAATCATATTCAATTTGAAGGTTGTGATTTAAGTGAGTCTTTGAATGCAACTCTGAGATTGATGTGAATTTGGAACGATTGATGGCCAAAACACAATAATTCATGTTTGAACTTACTAAAACAAAGCTAAAGAAACTTCGAATTTCATTACTGAAGCACGAATCAAGCTTAGTTGATTTGGGTTTTATCAAGTGAATTCAAGCTTCTTTTTTTTTCCATTTTGTGATTCAATTTTGATTGCTTTATTGCGAATCTAGATGAATTGTTGTATTGAGTTCAAAGTATCCTACACCTGGTTTGCAATTTCACCATTGATTTGGTGAAATTGCAAAATAAAAAGGCTCAAAATCATGATTGAAAGCAGTTGACTGGGGAGGAAAATGCAGGAAAATCTAAGGAAATAGGAAAGAGGAGGAAAAAGAGGGAAGAGGGTGTTGATGTAGCACCATATTAGCCATGCGATCTAATAGTGATGTACCATGTATCTTAACAAGATATATGGTCAAACATGTGGCAAAAATGTTGACATATTATCATGCTACATATCAAGACATGTAGCCCAATACATGGTAAAGATGTTGATGTAGTGCCATTATGATCAAACCAGGTAGCACCATGTATCTACAATAGATACATAGCCTAGTAACATGTCAATGCATGTCAATTGTGCTTTGTAAAAAAAGAAAAAGGCACCATGTGCCTATTGCAAGATTTGAACCTAAGACCTTCCCCTCATGCAATACTAAAACCAACTATAGTACTATTAAGCCACTAACCAGTTCCTTATCTATATATGCAATCAAATTACATATATAGACTAGGTTGGCTTAAGTTAGATTTAAATTTAGGCCTACGCCCAAAAATTCTCTTTATTATTTAAGAGTCAAACATTAAAACTAAAATTTCCTATTTTATTTTAAATTATCTACTTCCTTCTTCTTCTTCTTCTTCTTCTTCTTCTTCTTTTTTTACTTTTTCTAAATTTTCTATTTTTTGTATTTTTTTTTAAATTAGTACACTTTTCCCTATTCTAAAAAAAAAAATCTAAAATTATAAAGCAGCAAAAATAAGGTGTCTACACTCCTTCCATGCCTCTACCTACAACTTCCCTCCACATGTCATCAATTTAAAACTTCTCCAAAGGCTTAACTGGCATGCTTATCTCAAGTGATTGGCCACCTGTCGCAAGGCCCCATACAAATATGAATGAGCAAGAAATTATTTTGAATTAATAAGTGATTTTAATTTAATCTAAATAAGGTGGAAGAGTTGAAACCTTAGCATAAGTTATCAATCTTCTAGGTGAGTCATGTGAATTATAAAGTCTTGAAAAGAGTAAAAAATAATTAAATTAAAATATAATAATATTAAGGGATTTAAGGGCTTGGTATGGCATGATACCAACTGTTGTTTGTTGAGCATTTTAGTCCAATAAAAGTTAGATACCCCTTCCCCACCCCCCCCCCCCCCCCTCTCTTAATACATGGTGTTGACCTAAAGTCTATTCCTAGTCTCCTTTTTGCTTCCTTTGCTTAACTTTAACAATAGCAAACCCTTAGTCTCTATCGCAAACTAAATTCAAAATTTGAATATTTGACGTGTGGGTGTTAAGAATCAAAGAGAATCGTAGAAAACATAAGAGAATAAGGATTTAAGATAAGCTCTTTAACCCTACAAAAAGGAAATTTGTTTTCCTTCAAGAGAGATGAAAGAACCCCAAGGTATGTTTACCACGTTTAAAGGATGCAAATCCATACTTTGGAGTTATTTAATTGGGAGAAATGAGTAAGTACTTCTAATATTTTAGTTTTATTTCAACTTGATTGTATGAGGAATAGTTAAAGGTAGGTTGATGTTTTGTATATTAATAAAATATTGGTTGATATTGGTGGGAATTACTAAAGAAGATGATTGTAGATTGACTTAATGGTGATGTTTGAGGAGTGTTGGAAGATTAGAGTGGGAATCGTTGTTGGATGATGTTAGGAGTGCTGTTTTCAGAGTGAGAATTTTGAGATAGGAGAATCATGACATATGATCATGGATGTGATCTTGATCGTGATTCTTACTAATGTGTTGGGGGTGAAGAATGTGCATAGGATTGAATGGAAATTTTGGACCAGAGGATCATGATCAAGATTCATGGCCATTATTCTAGGGAGTAAATTGTACCCTTCCTTTATCCTTTTGTTTCTTATTTCTTATCCTTCTAACCTATACCCTAACCTATTCTAAACTTAATCCGAAGTTTAAGGTGATTCTAAAACCTTAAGTTATGCTGAAATCTAGACTCAAGAATTTAGCAAAATAAACAAAAGAATTTAGTTAAAATAAGAAGGAAATAGTGCTAAATTGAACTTGGTTTGAGTTCTCATTGTAAATTATTTCTTGCCAACAGATTTTAAGCAACTCATTAACTTGAAAATAGGTGCAATCATATTCTCTAATCCAAGTATAGACACTTGCTTGCTTATTGTGCTTATATAGGCTGTAGTTATATACATGTAACCAAAATTAATTTAAACATGAATTTAATATTGTGGTATGCTATTTGTACTTAGCTTCAACCTCCCTTTGGTAAGGTCCAATTGGGTTAGTGAGGCATATGGTGATCATACATAACTCATCTTATGGAGGTCCAATGTTGAGTCGAATTGGTTAGATTTTAGGCAAAGTTACTAAGGCGATGGGTAGGCCATACTAATACTTACATATATATATATCCCGTCTAGGTGTCATGAGTTATCCCAAGCTTAGGATGCTAAAATTATATTGGTTGTTGGTTAATAACTAAGATAATAAATGATGCTTGCTTCATTAGCATTATTTTTGCCTCCATGCGATTG
The DNA here is from genome assembly GCA_024138015.1 of Lumnitzera littorea. Taxonomy (NCBI): domain Eukaryota; kingdom Viridiplantae; phylum Streptophyta; class Magnoliopsida; order Myrtales; family Combretaceae; genus Lumnitzera; species Lumnitzera littorea. The sequence continues at coordinate 105,928,845 of JAMXBB010000003.1, forward strand.
AGACCATGCATATCAAACACATGTATAGTTAATGTTCTATACTGAGCATAGATCACCCTTCAAAGAACTTTTCATTTTTTAGTTGTAGGTACAGGTTCCATGGAGAATATTGAATATTTTGATGAGACTAAGTATGATTGTCACTATTTTGATGGGGAGACTAGCTATTATTATTTTAATGATGAGTCTAGTTACTCTTAGTCATAAGATCAATTGAAAGGTTCTATGGAAACTTCTTGGATGAATACAATTTCTAAACACTATAACTTATAAACTTTTATTGAGGCTCCCTGTGACTCCCTTATTTGTTTTATGATTTTGGTCAGAATTCTAAGACTCCTTATTTAATTGTTGCTAGTTTTAGTTATATGTTTCAACAAGGATGTAAACAAGTATTTTGTGTTTGCAAATGAGTGGACAAATGTAACACTTTTAATTAATTAATTTGAAGTTCTTTATTGTGAGAGCCTTGAGATTAAAGAATACTTAAGGATTTTAGATAGATGATAGGATCATAGATGAGTTAGTGTATTTACTTTTAGGGCTTAGTAAGGTTATAACTTCCCAAGTTTCGGGATGTTCAACTCTTAGTGGTATCAAAGCCTAGGTAAAGAATTACTAGAAAATTTGAGCATTGATTTAGTAGACAATGAGATATGAAGAGAGTAGGTTATGAAAGGTCTAAGTTGAATCTAAAATAGAATTGTTGATGTTAAATGGTTAGTCTTTACCCTCTTCTATGCTTATCTATAGTTACTTCTTGTTACTTTCCCATTTCCTAATTATTATCTTATTCTTGTGTTTTGTTCCTTCCTTTTTATAGAATGCTTAAACGTAATGTTGTAGCTTCTAGTACTTCTTCCTGGCATTAGAAAGAGAGGGTTGAAAATCCTAACTTAATCCCTTTGCTTGTTCCCTCTCAAAACCAACTGAATCTTAATTTCCCAACACTAGGGATTACTTATGCTGGCTTTAGCACCACCTCAACAATCAAATCTGGGTTTAGGGTTTGACAATGTAACCGCTACTTAGATGTTAAATACGATGAATGCCATGATAGGGATGATGTCCCAACAGTAGTAGCAAATTTAGATAGACATATGGATGCTACAGTCCAATGCTGACACATAACTACAAGAATGGTAAGCTACTAAACAGCTAAGGATAGATTGTTTTTTGAAAGTGGCTAAGGAGTTTAATCCTAAGCTAAATGATATAGTAGCTATAGAGGATTAGATTAGACAAACTAAAAAAGATTTTGCAATTGCTAAAGTGCCTAATGATAAAAAGATAGATTATGCAGTTATTTCAAAGGATAAAATGTCTAATGTTGTTTTCCTAGAAGAAATTAAAGAATTTCTTAGGAATCCTATCACGTCAACTATGACCACAAGCTTTCCAAGATAATAACGTAGGTTCAATTCCCGCATTAAGGGGTGATGCCTCAAATGATAAGATGGTGTTCTATGCATAATGCTAAACATGAATCAATTGAAATAGGATAGGTTCAAGCAGTCATTTCTTAACCAATTCATTCATAGTAGCATCCAAGAACAAATGTAGCTGGCTTATCAAACGTTTTAATAGGGAACATAGTTAGTGATACAATATGAGGCCAAATTAGATCGTTTGGCATGTTTCATACTTGAGGCAGCTAAAACAAATGAGAAGTTAGTGAATCAACTGCTTTATTCATCAACTAGAATCCAAGATACAAGAGCAAGTGGCAGTGTTTCAGCCTACTATTTACTTTGAAGTAGTAGATAAGGCTAAGTACTTTAAGTAGTTATTGAAAAGAAAACAAGATCAATTGAGTTGCAGGGCTAGGATAGCCATAGATAAGACGCCACCGCCAAGTTACGTCATACTTGGGTCAAATAAAATCATTAAGAAGCCTGTCCTAAGAATTGTTATGCAAGATTGGTTGTGATACAACCTAGACCCATGGTACTACTGCTAAACCCTTAGGTTAAAGCAGCAGCGTCAACTATGACATGCACATGGTGTCTTAAACCACATAAAGTAACTGTAAGCCTTGTAATTGGATAGTTTGGACTTAGTATGTAAAATTTAAGGCAATCGCATAAATTGTTCAATTAAGCTCAAATTTTATGGTAAAGTTAAGAATTTTAGTAAATGTGATACCGTAAGTTTGGATTTAGGAAAATAAAATAATTTAATATTATTTTTGTAGGTTATATATAAATTATTCGTTATTTATTAGAAACGTGTAAACTGGATAATTAATGAATCACTAAAAATAAAATATATATACACTAAAAATCATTAAATAGCTTAAATAATATTAGAATATTTATTTGTATTATATACATATTTACATATAGGCATAAATACCTAAAATTACTTAAAATACTTAATATATACTAAATAAACTAAAGAAAATTAATAAAATATTATAAAAAAAATATGTGTCAACTTGAAATATTCTAGAATGTATCATAGCAACTGAGGGCTAGAATTAAGAAGATTAGGACACTTAAAGGGAAAAAAAATAAAAGTGCAGGACACTTAGCCATAGAAAATTTTCCAACCGATAAACCACCATCTATAAAATAAAAAAACCTCTACTGTCATTCATTTTTTATAGTATAGAGTTCAATAAAAATAGAGAATGGCATAGGAAAGTTAAGGGAGTATTTTTACAAAAATTGATAAAAATAGGGTGTTTTAGGGCTTATTTAGAGTGTAAACATTAAACCATGACCTGGGCTTAGAGGTGAGCAAGTGGACTTTTACCCTCGAGTCGACCCGTTTAGCTTGCTTTTTAAACAAGTTTAGGTCAACTTTTCTTGGCCTGTTTAACCCACGAGTCAAAGTAAGTCAGTTTAGGACAACCCATTTAATATATTTACGCCTTTAGTCTATGGGCTGACCCATTTAACAAACTTTTTAAACGGGCTAGGATCAAGGTTTTTGGGCCAAAAGCTAGCCAAATGAGCCTAGCTCATTTCAATTACAGGCCAAAGTGGGCCAGGCCAAATTAGCCTGTTTAACCCACTTGCATACCTCTACTTAGGAGGAAATAGCCACCACCACTTGATAGTTGAGCCATCATCTGGGGTTATCAACGAAAGTCAAGCCATCATTGGTGAGTGGAAGCTAAGCAAACAGTGAGTTTAATTTGCAACCCGATTTTTGTAAAATATACTAAAAATACTAAATCTTTGTGGAAAATTATGAAAATTAGAAATTTGACATATTTCTATATGTTGTTTAAGGGAAAAATATTCTTTTGTTGGAATTAAGTCCCAGAATATATCACTCTTAAAAAATCACTAAACCTGAGCTCATTTCACTTTTATTTTCAAAAACCCTGTAAATGTTGTTTTGGCCTCAAAAGTTTTTGTACACTACCTATGATCTATATAAAATTTTCATAAAAATTTTCTCGAAAATTATTTTTCCATATTTTTATCTAATTTTTTTGTCTTAAAAATTCTATTAAATGACTATTTTCTTAAGTATATTTTCTTGAAATGTTGAATGATGTATAGAGATGAAATTTTTAGTATTGCAATATTAGATTTGATTGTTGTGGGCATAGTATTGATAAAATGCCTAATATGTGAAATGTAAAGATAAATGTGGTAGGTTGTATTGATGCAAATTAAGGTGATGATTGGGCTATGTAAGGTACTATGATTTTGGTTATGAGTAAAATTTTGGGAATTATGATAAAAATGTAGAGTACCCTCAAATTAGAAGTAAATTCAGAAGTTAGATAAAAAATAAGTTGTATAGGATGAATTAAGCTATTGACTTAGAACTAAATAAGAGACCGTATACCTAAAATATAGTTAGTTGAACTTCACATAATAAATTAGGGGGAGTTTCTATGACTTTTGTGTAAATAGAGTTTAATTTAGAAATTGATTCAGCTTTTGAATCAAAGACTAGCTTAAGATGAGCCTAATTATAACATAAAACCTAGACAACTAAGTAAAATATAATCTTAAACTAAAGATAATAATTTGAAGTTAATATGTAGTAAGCGTATGAATGCTGAAATGTTATTTCTATTATAGAGACTAGCAACGAAGGCATAACGTAAGTTACACTTGAATGAGCAAGTAAAAGAGTTTAAGTAAGTTTGGAATCAATAGGTTACTGTATTTTAGAGTATTGTTTCATATTATTCGAAAGCTTAAATTTATATTTGATTATGCTTGTAAGTAATTTGTTTGTATATGTGCTTATGTGACTTTGAGATTGACTGAATCTATTGACTTACTGTTGTGACTTGCAACTACTTATACTGCATAGACTTTCTTGCTCACCTCAAACTCGACTTAATTATATTTAATTTAAAAATTTAACTGAGCATACATTACAACCCATTAAGAGATAGATGAAATACCAATGTATTTAAAAGGGATAGTACTGTAGCATAATAGTCCCTTCTTTATTTTTAGTCAAACTAAGTGATAGAAGAGGGGATCGTAGCAAGGGTAAGGATAGTGGTGTAAAGGATAGTCACAAGATGAGAGATGTTTCCATTGCATAAACTTCAATTTGGTCATAAGTTATTGCATGCATATTGAAACTCTTCAAACACGAATTAAAGTAAGTGAAATTTCTCTAATTTTGCGACGAACTGGACAATGTTATATGATGACGTTTTTTTGTTACATTATATTTAATTAACTAATTGATGACCCTACTTGTGATTATTATATAGTCTTATATCTCTATCTCTACTTACTAAGCAGTTAGTTGCTTACATCCTTATAGATTTATTTTGCATGTGCTGACTAAAATACCACGTTACAACTGCTAAAAAGTTTGTTACTTTTGGAATTCCAAGGGAGTAAGGAATAAAATTGGAAAACTACTAGACTTTTGAGAGTTTTTGCTTTTAACTCTTGGTCTTATGAATCTAGTTATATAAATACTTCCTTATCCTAAGCTACTATGATAAATGAATATCTCCTAGGATATCAAAGTTATTATATATACATATATATATATATATATATTTTAAACCTCTGTATATAATTTTACTAGTATTTTTGTATAAACTATTTATTTCAAAGTAAGTTAGTCATGGATACCTTGTATATCAAGTCTATGATAAAGTTTGTGATGTTAGCTTCTATCTTAAGTTAGTTTATACGGAGGGATTGTTACAACCTATCCACTTTGGGCCATAATACTGACAACCTGTAAATGAATGCATGGGACTTGTTTCCTTTGTAGTATGACAGGTTATTTGAGTAAAGATTGTAGGGAGGTTACCATTCTCTATCAAGGGTTTTTCTTTAAATGTATTTAAGGGGGGCAACAAAATTATTGATTTTTTAGATAAAGATGCAGTTAATCAAACCGCTATAGGGCACTAGTTGTTAAACCCTTTCTAATTCTCTAAGCCACATGACCTCAATTTGCGGATAAACCATACAAATACACTTGCTAGAGAGCCCTGATTTGCTCAACACTAAGAGACTGCCTCAAACATAAACATCATGATAGGTACGCTCTCTCTTTACTCCCATAGTATTTATGCTTTGTTTTATACTAGTACATCTCATTCTTGTGTGATTGAAACTTGTATGAATTTGTGTAGTTAATATGCTTCAACATTGATCTCTGAGCTATCTATAAATTCATTATAGGAAAGTAAGTAGTTTTGAACCAAGTTTGTAGAAATGTAGAGATAGTTATTAAAGGGAAGATACTATCAGTTGACCTACTAATGCTACAGCTATCTGAATTTGACATCATTTTAGGTATGAATAGGCTATCAAAGCATCACACCACCATTGGTTGTCATAACCTGGTGTTTTCCTTTAAGCCTCCATGTGCAAAACCATTCAACTATTAAATAGAAATGCTAAAACCAACCTAGTGCCTCACATATGAGTTGTAGGAAACGCTTACTATAGCTACCTTGATAATCGAGTCAAGTAGGATGGAGTTAAAGTTAAAGTAGGTATTGGTGGTGCAAGAGTTCCTAAATGTATTTCCAAAAGAATTACATGGTTAACCACCTAAGAGGGAGGTTAAGTTCAAAATAGAGGTGGCAACAAGAGCTACACATATATTGAAGTCGACGTACAAAATGACACCTACAAAAGTAGAAAAGTTGAAGAAGTAGATACAAGAGTTACAAGATAAGGGTACTAGTCTACGCATATACATTAACTATGGATACTTGAACCAAGAGATGATAAAGAATAGTACCCTTACCTAAGAATCGATGATCTCTATGAACAGTTGTAAGGTGCACAATTTTTCTTCAAGATAGACCTGTATTCAGGTTATTATCAGTTGAGGGTCAAACTAGAAGATGTTGAAAAGACTGCTTTTAAAACCAAGATGTCTTATATGAATTCTTATTGATGACATTTAGCCTTACTAATGCACCAACAGTGTTTATGGACTTCATGAATAGGGTATTTAGAGAGTCTTTAGAGAGGTTTGTTGTAATATAAATAGACGACTGATAACTCGAATTTTAAATATATTTCACATGATGATTTTATAGTATTTCCTTTATATCTTTGGTTTTCTTTAAAGAAATTGATACTTAATTGAGTAAAATTTTGATTTCAAAATTTGAACGCGTTCTTAGATTGAAAACGAAGAAAAGGAATCAAGTTTCACTCAATTTGGAGTTCAAATGAATGAGTTATGAAGTTTTGAAGTTACATAGTTTGGGACACAACTGTGTCCCAGGCTGTGTCAGGTGATGAAAAAAAGAAACCTTACAATACATTATAAAAGGACATAATAGGGTTTCGTACAAAGAGGAGACATTCAAAAGAGAAGAGACTTGAAGAGAAGGAAAAGAAAAAGGCGAAAGCAACATATAACTTCAAGATTGAAGAGATTTATCATCAACAAAAGGGGTTTTTCATGTTTTATTTATTGATTTCGTTGCAATTCATTTTTAGTTTCATTATGATAGCTTAAGACTCTTGTATTTAGGATTATGGAACCTACGGTTTCATGTGACTATTAGATTGATTGATAGTTTTTAATAAAATTTCTATCTTTTCTTGTTTCAATTATGTTATTTAATTGTTAATTGATATTTCTAGAGTAGTAATCTATGATATTATGCATGATGATTGAGAAATCATATGTGTAATGAGATCTTGACATAATTAGAGAGAATTACATGTGTACTTAGAGATAAGATACATGTTTCTTTCGAAAAGTTGTTCGTTTGTGTAGGAATTCATTATACATTAATATGATTCTAAATTATATTACTAAGTGAAGAGATTCCGATAAATAATTTAGGATTAGGGTTAATATGCTTAAGAATGGTATTAACTTTAATTGTGAATCCCTCCAGTCCAGAATAATAAAGATTTAATTGGATACATTTTAAGCGGTCACATGTTAAACACTAGGGAAAATAATTCATAAATATGTTATTTGCTTTCTTGAAGTCGTTCTTAGTTTTATCGCTTTCTAAATTGTTTAATCAAGTCTCATAATTAGGGTAGTTTGTTAATTTTAGTATTTTTAATCTATTCAACTCATCACAAATTTTTGGTTAGATAATAGAGTTAAGGTTAATATTAGCATTCGAAGTCTCTGAGGGATCGACTCGGACTCACATTCGCTATATTAAAACTGATAGGTATACTTGCCCGATATCAAGTTTTTGGCGTCGTTGCCGGGGATTTTCGATATTAAGAACACTAGTTGCTTTATTACTTTAACCATTTTTTTTTCCTTTTGTTTTCATTGTTTATTTTTATTACCAAGAGTTGCAATTGATTCTATATTTCTTGCCCTTGTAGTGCATGACCTGAAGCAACCTGGAAGATTTGGTAGAACTTGATCCTGAAATTGAGAGAACTGTCCTTCAAAATTTGAGATTGCGACCTAGATAAATTGTGTCTACCATAGAAGACGAGTCAATCGTTGAAATCAAGGAAGAGGGTGAAGAGGCCAACACTCAATTCATCGATCAAGAAGATCCACCACACATGGTTAACAATGGTAATGAAGCAAATCAGACCATGTCCGACTATTCAAGGCCTACACTTATTGGAGTTGACTCTAGTATCACAAGGCCAACCGTCGCGACTAATAACTTTCAAATTGCACCTAACATCATACAAATAATGCAACAATATGTTCAGTTTGACGGTCTCCAAGATGAAGATCCTAATGCCCACATCTCTAGCTTTATAGAGATTTGTGATACATTTAAAATCAACGGAGCCTTGGATGATGCCATCCGACTGCGGCTATTTCCTTTTTCCTTAAGGGGTAGAGCAAAGCAGTGGTTGAACTCTCTACCACGAAATTCAATCACAACTTGGAATGAATTGGTAGAGAAATTTTTAAAGAAGTATTTCCCACCTGCGAAGACCGTTAAACTTCGAAACGACATTTCTTGTTTTACCCAATTGGAAGCAGAGACTCTATATGACACTTGGGAGAAGTTCAAGGACTTGCTTAGGAGGTACCCACATCATGGCCTCCCACCATGGATGCAGATTTAAACCTTCTATAATGGTCTCAATTTATTTGCAAAATAGATTATTGATGCATCCGCAGGAGGTACTTTGAACACAAAGACACCCGAGCAAGCACAAAACCTGATTGAAGGAATAGTGATGAACAATTATCAGTGGGAAAGCACTAAAGCCAAGCACAAGGTTATGGGAATTTATGATGTGGACTTGACTACTGCTTTGGCAGCCAAGGTGGACCTATTGAGTAAGAAGATTAATGCACTCTCTATTGACCCTCAACAAGTACAATCGGATGTAAGTGACTTTGGTATGCAAGGTTATGGAGCATAAGAACAACTGGAATAGGTAGATTATCTAGGAAATCTACCCATGCAACAAAATAACCCCTATAGCAATACTTATAATCCTGGATGGAGGAATCACCTTAATTTCTCATAGGGAAATAAAAACCAAGGCCAGCAGAAGACCAACTTTGGCCCACTTGGATTTCAAAGACCATTACCACCTCTTCTTCCTCAAGAAAAGAAGTCTAGTATGGAAGAACTTCTCACAAAATATATTCATGGTAATGAGGCTCGCTTATCCAACATTGAATCATCGTTGAGAAATCAAGAGGCTTCCAATCGCAACCTTGAGAACCAAATTGGTCAATTTGCAAAGCTAATCTCTGAAAGACCACAAGGGACACTCCTAAGGAATACCGAGGTCAATACCAGGGAACATGCTAATGCTATAACCTTGAGAAGTGGTAGAAAACTGCAAGTAGAGAAGAAGGATGGTGGGGAAGTAGTCGAGAAAGAAGTGGAATTCAACCATAAGGAAAATGCAAAGCCACTAAAATCAAAAGAAAGTATGGAACCACCGAAAGTGAAGGAGTACAAACCTCCCATCCTTTACCCGCAGCGCCTTAAGTAAAGTTACACTGATCCGAATAAGGAATTTGGTAAATTACTTGATATTTTCAAACAATTACACATTAACTTACCTCTTGTTGATGTCATCTTGCAGATACCAAAGTATGCGAAATTTCTAAAGGATCTTCTATTGAATAAGAGGAAGTTGGAGGAGCTTACAATTGTCACATTGAACGATGAATGCTCGGCACTTCTCCAGAAAAAGCTACCACAAAAATTAAACGATTCAGGAAGTTTCATTATTCCTTGTATGCTTGGCAATTTGTTAGTAGATAATGCTTTGGCAGACTTAGGAGCTAGTATAAATTTGATGCCATATAAATTGTTCAAAAAGCTAAGGTTAAGAGAACCTAAACTAACATGCATGAGTCTTCAATTAGCTGATAGGTTTATCACATACCCTAGAGGCATCATAGAGGATGTTTTAGTGCAAGTAGACAAATTCATCTTTCCCGTGGATTTTGTCATACTTGATATAGATGAGGATATTGAGGTGCCAATCATTTTAGGTCGACCCTTCTTAACCACCGCTAGGGCTGTTTTTGATGTTAGTGAGCATAAGTTGATATTATGGGTCGGGGATGATGAAATAGTTTTTAGAACTCTAGAAGCAATGAACACATTTCTTAACTCAAAGGACACATGTCGCAATGTTAATGCCACTAATGCTGTTATATCTACATGTGTGTAGGAAACGCTTGCCAAAGATTCCTCAAGCTATTGCTTACAAAAGGGAGATGAAAATCTGGTGACCAACCCCAATTGTGCAAAAGTGGTAGCTCAAATAGAAGTTCATGAATCTATTATGGACAAGAAAGGGGTTGATCCACTCCACAAGCTAAAAGATCTTCAGTTAAGATCCTTCAAAGAAAAGTCACCAATGTTGGAACCAAAACTGTCAAGAAATCATTTGGAACATGTCTATGTGGTGAAAAGTTCAAAACTTCCAATGATAACCGCATCTAAGCTAAAAGCGGACAAAATGAAGAAGTTTAGGCTACGTGAATTTGATAAGTGGCATGATAAGGAGAGAAACTATGGAAGTTATGCACCAATGAAATGGAATTGGCAAGGTCGATGGCCTAAGAGTAAATTTACACTCGTATGGAGAGTTCGAAAGTAAGATACAGGAGGAGTCCTATCTCCACCTGGATGAAAAATCATGAATGACAAGACGTATCCCATCAAGCTAATGACGTTAACTATAGCGTTTCCTGGGAGGCAACCCACGTTTAACTTTGCTCACACTTTAGTTCTTTAAGTTTATTCCATTTTATTTTTCTTTTATCTAACTTTACTTTTCTTCTTTTATTTGTTTCAATTTTAGTCATAGGCTTTTCTTTTTTGTTTAATTTTTTTTTTGTTTAGTTTTCTTTATCTTATTTTTCTAGTTTAAGTACTTTATTTCTTTAAGTTTCTTTTATTTTTAAATTCATGAATTTAGGCTAGGCAAAAAAAAAAAAAAAAAAAACAGAACAAAAAGTTATACGGGCATAGGATACGGTCATGTCCCAACTCGTGTCCATCCAGGCCTTTTCAATGACCTGTCACTACAGAAAGTTACACGGGCGTGGGACACGGTTGTGTCCCAGCCCGTGTACGCCCAGGTAATGCACTGAAAACAGAGAGTTACACGGGCGTGGGATACGGTCGTGTCCCAGCCCGTGTTTGCCTAACACCCACACGATTCAGTACACACCCTGCACAATTTATTACAACACACATACACACACCCTCTCAAACACTTACAAATATCAACACATATTCATTTCACATTTCAGCTTCTCTCCATCTTTTCCTCACGTTCTTGATCTAAGTAAGTTCTCCTAATTTTTTTCTGTCCTCTCTTGTTTATGCTTTGTTTTCATCATTGTTTAGGCATGCTTAAGTAACCGCAATTTAGGTCTTTGGTGAATTGGTCCATGAATTTTGTCTACGAATTTACTTGTTTTTTTTTTATTCTTTCATGATAGATTTACACATTTGCCTTGTGTTGATAGATTTCAATGCCTTTATGATGCCTCTTCTGGTTAGATATTCCTGTATGATCTCTCAAATCCGAATTCTATTTGCCAATTCAATGATCATTATTCAATTACGCTAGTTAGGGTTAGCATTGTGAAAGTGATTTTGGGTCATTTAGTGTCTTTAATGTGTTGGGACACTTTCTTTTCAAGCTGATTGCAATGTAATGCGTCTAATGGATAATTAGTTGGATGAATTTGCTAACCATTTCTTTTACACCAACTAGTTTTGTGGATGCACTCTACATGTTTGTTTAAATGTCCCAATGAGAATTCTTTCAATATTCCTCACTGTTACTCCTTTATAACTCTGTCTTAGTTTGACCTAAGTGTTGCAAGGATGCGCGTTTTTGATTTGGTTTGGTCTTTCTTCTTAGGTAGTCAATGGCAAACCACACAAAGCTTATCGTTCGAAGAAAAGCCAAGTATGCAACATCATCTTCATCGCAAGAATGTACCATTGATGAACCATTAGCCACTCTCCCTCCGATAAAGCACCCAATGCTTCAATTCAAAGAGGAATACCAGTCGCAACGCTATAATTTACTTAAGAACAAGCCCCTTTAGTGACACCCTTCGTTTGGATTGGGATATTCTCGCTGAATTGGAGCTCTGAAGCTCCAGTTTATAAGGAGCTGACATTGGAGTTTTTATGTACATATAAACTCGATAAAGAGAGTGCTAGTGGCATAGGCCCTAAACGCAAACTCCATTTCACTTTGAGTAGCCACCCCTTCTACATGATAATAGCTTAATTGGGCAAATATCTTGGTCTTTATGAAGATAAATACATACGCACAGAAGAGTTCCAACGTTTAACATGTCATTTTCCATGTGGAGTAACACTAGGGACGTTTTGAAATGAAATTACTGATGGTGATGCTTATGACCCAGCAAAGAGTAAGGCTTCTCAATTGGTCAAACCTGAATATCATGTTCTTCATTAGCTCTTTGTACATACATTGACTAGCCGAGGCCTCAACACCAGTGTGGTTTTCAATAAGGATTGCTTCTATTTGTATAGTGTTATTCATAAACACCCAATCAATCTAGCCATTGAGCTAGCTAAACTTTTCAGCTACCAAGCAACCACTATACGGAAGAAAGAGCATATTTGTTGTGACCCCTACATCACCTTACTAGTGCAGGCCATGCGAACTAAGGTTATCGTTTGGCCCTCACTTACCTTAGTTACTTAAGTCACTCCTATGCGACTTAATTCATTCCAACTCATGAACCTTTTACCAACGAGACATCAAGGTCGACACTCACGAAGCACATCTCGAGGCTAGATGTCTTCAGCAAGCTTTGAGGACCAATTTGATATGTTGATGACTGAGGTTCGTTATATCCGAGAAAGTGTGGATAAACTTCATATCCGCCAAGATAAATTGAAAAAATTTCTCAAGATGAAAGAGCGGATGCAAATGATGAGGATAGTAAGAGTGAGGAAGAGGATGATGAGGGTAGTATAGAGGCAGTTGAGGCTAGTGAAGAGGATGTTGAGGGTAGTAAAGAAGATGATGATGAAACCATAGCAGAGGCACCATCTAATGAGGATGATGGAGAGACAAATTCCGATCCCTCTTCTTAGTTCATTTTTTTTTTTTTTTAGTTGGCCAAGGCATGTACAATCAGACATATAATGACGATGGCTTCCTAGTTATAGACTTCTTCACATTATTTTTGACTGGTAGGAAAGTATTAGTTTCTTTTTCAATGCATGTATTTCCTTTTTCCCTATGATGATTTTTCTTGTTTCATATCTTGCTGTCATGCTTTCTTAGTCGTACATTGAGGACAATGTACGTTATTATGTGTGGGGAAAGGATATATATGAATTTGTTTCTATTTAGGAGATCAATTATTCACATTTGACCCAATTGATTTTTAAGTTAACTTGCAATAAGTGATTAACAAGTGTTGGGCCAAATCAACTGTGTCATTTTGATCATTATTGATCTTATTATACTTTACTAGAATTGATTAGTCAAATTAGTGGAGGGCAAAGTTATGAGTTATTTAGCTTAGAACTTTAAGACTTGAGATTGGAACAATATCACTAGTTGAGAGTTAGTCATGGTTATTTTTAAATTTACTTTTATGTATACCTTTCTCTTAGAAATTTTTAGAGCCCTATAATTTTTAGCAAATAAACAAATGAAATTCTTCTTTTGAGAAACCCCTAAAAAATCACAATGATTAGAGGTAAAAAGTAATAACAAGTGTATGAATAGAAAAAATTGATAAGGATTCGTCTTGGTTCGTCAGAAGAGAGAGATTGATTCCTAATGCTAATACTAATGAAAAAAATTGGTATGGATTGGTCTTGATCCATCAAAAGAGCAAGATTCTTTCCCGCTATCAATATAAGGGATAAGTTGGTATGGATCGGTCTTGGTCCATTAGAAGAGCGAGATTCTTTCCCTCTACCAACACAATTGTCCATTAAATAAAGTAAATTTAAAAACCTCCTAATAAAAGCATGAATTAGGGGGATAATCAGAAGATGAGTGGATGTAAAATGTGTTTGTTTTAGATTATGGCGCTTAGTGAGATGGAAGAGAGAATTGTATATACTTTAGTCAAATGGACAAAATTTTTATGACTCTTTCCCAGTTGGCGAGATGTTAAATCCAATTTTTAGTTTAAGAATCCTTAGTTAAATGACTCGGGTAAACTTTGACTTCCATAAACTAACTAATGAACTCTAGTATTAAGTATTGTTGGAGCATTCGAATTATTGGAGAATTCAAATATGGTTAAGTGAAATTATGACATTGTTAAGGGTAAAATTGATTGACTTTATTATTGCGAGTTAATTGAAAGTGATTTTCTTACCTTTCTTCGGGTTAAGTGTATTCGTTCACCGATTTCCTAAGTAGTGATAAATTTTGTTTAGTATTTCTTGTCCCAAAATTTTTATTTTGATTTATTTGCTTGAAGACAAGCAAATGCTTAGGTATAGGGAAGTTTGATAACTCTGATTTTAAATATATTTCACATGATGATTTTATAGTATTTCTTTTACATCTTTGGTTTTCTTTAAAGAAATTGATACTTAATTGAGTAAAATTTTGATTTCAAGATTTGAACGCGTTCTTGGATTGAAAACAAAGAAAAGGAATTAAGTTTCACTCAATTTAGAGTTCAAATAAATGAGTTATGAAGTTTTGAAGTTACACAGTCTAGAACACAACTGTATCCCCAGGCTATATCCATTCAGGAAAATTTGCTAAGGTTAGAAAGTTACATGACCTGGGGACACGACTATGTCCCAGGTTGTGTCTGGTAACGAAAAAAAAAGAAACTTTACAATACATTATAAAAGAACATACTAGGGTTTCGCATAAAGAGGAGACATTCAAAAGAGAAGAGACTTGAAGAGAAGAAGGAGAAAAAGGCGAAAGCAACATATAACTTCAAGATTGAAGAGATTTATCATCAACAAAAGGGGTTTTTCATGTTTTATTTATTGATTTCGTTGCAATTCGTTTTTAGTTTCATTATAATAGCTTAAGACTCTTGTATTTAGGATTATAAAACCTAGGGTTTCATGTGACTATTAGATTGATTGATAGTTTTCAATAAAATTTCTATCTTTTCTTGATTCAATTATGTTATTTAATTGTTAATTGTTAATTGATATTTCTAGAGTATTAATCTATGATATTATGCATGATGATTGAGAAATCACATATATAATGAGATCTTGACATAATTGGAGAGAATTGCATGTATACTTAGAGATAAGATACATGTTTCTTTCGGAAAGTTGTTCATTTGTGTGAGAATTCATTATACATTAATGCGATTCTAAATTATATTACTAAGTGAAGAGATTCCGGTAAATAATTTAAGATTAGGGTTAATATGCTTGAGAAAAGTATTAACTATAATTGTGAATCCCTCTAGTCAAGAATAATAAAGATTTAATTGGATACATTTTAAGCGGTCATATGTTAAACACTAGGGAAAATAATTCCTAAATACGTTATTTGCTTTCTTGAAGTCGTTCTTAGTTTTATCGCTTTCTAAATTGCTTAATCAAGTCTCACAATTAGGGTAATTTGTTAATTTTAGTATTTTTAATTTATTCAACTCATCACAATTTTCCGGTTAGATAATAGAGCTAAGGTTAATATTAGTACTCGAAGTCTCTAAGGGATCGACTTGGACTCACATCCGTTATATTAAAATTGATAGGTGCACTTGCCCGATATCAATGACATCCTCACTTTCTCCAAGAGTAATGAAGAGTATGCCAAGCATTTTTGAATTGTTTTGAGTAACTTAAGAGAAGAAAGGTTGTACACCAAGTTTAGTAAATGTGATTTTTAGCTTGAACAGGTGTCATTCCTAAGGCATATGTTAAGTCTACTTATGGGGAAGGTTCGAACCACCTTATTCCTTTTAATAAAAATATGAAATTCCTTCTATTCAAAATGAAGTAGTCTCCTAATTTTCTCTTTTCGAGGCAAGGATGATCTCTACAAGAGAATTTAAAGGAAACTCTTAAGTTTTATTGAAAATGATTTAATAATCTTATCACAACTCTATTCAAGCTATTTATACTCTCAACTACTACCTAATATGAAATTAATATCTAATTAAATAATTAATTATAACTAATATCAAAACTATTATCAACTAACATCTACTAACTACACACATTAAAAGAAACCTAAACTATTAAACTATTATTTTTTTAATTTAATTTTTGGTCATAACAATTTGCTCAACCCTTTTTGAGGAACCTTGTCCTTAAGGTTTTAAGAAGAAAAATTTATTAAAAGAATCACTAACTAATATAATTTAGTAATATTAAAAAAAAATCGTTGATAAGATCTTTAATATATACTTCATTCTTTAAGACAATGAAAGTAATGTTGCCTTGGACATCCCCGTGATGTATTACTAGAGCATTTTCTTATTCTTCTAACTCAAGATTTTCATAAGTTAGAAAGTCTAAAACTTAATTTATAAAATTCTTTGTCCTTGAATTTCATGTTCATAATTGATGTTGTTAAGCAACATGGATTTTTGTTTTCCAATTAAATTTTCCATAAAAACATCTACCTTTGATATTATTATACGTACAAATTCAACTATGGAAAAATGTCCTTCCTCTTGTAACTTTGCATTAGGAATGTCCATATTGCTATTTTCTTAATCAATCTTCACATCAATTTTTTACACCAAATCCTTTACCACTTTATATCCTTCTTTGTAACAAGTTGATTTATTTCATGAAAATTTGCTTCACCCATATCATTAATAGTTAGTGTGGCATCTTCTTCTTTTTGATTTATTATTTGCTCTTCTTTTATACATTCCACCATTACTTCTTGTAAATGCTTAAAACCTTCCTTCAATAATTGTTTCTTTTTGTGTTTTCTTCACATCTTTTTGTAATTTCTTGATTTCCACTTGCATTTTTTCCATACATTCTAACATTTGCATAAGTAATTTTTCTATTTCCACTCGTTCTCTCAACGAAAACACCATTGTTAAGCCTACTTACATGAAAGGCTTGAACCACCTTGTTCCTATTAGTAAAAATATGAAATTCCCTCTATTTAAGATGAGATAGTCTCATAATTTTCTTATTTCAAGACGATGATGATCTCCACAAAAGAATTCAAAGGAAACTCTTGAGTTTTATTAAAAATAATTGAACGATTTTATTATAATTCTATGCAAACTATTTATACTCTTAACTAATACCTAATATGAAACAAATATCTAACCGATTAACTAATCGTTCCTAATATCAAAACTATTATCAACTAATATCTAACTATACATATTAAAAGAAAACTAAACTACTAAACTATTATTTTTCTAATCTAATTTTGAGTCATAACAACATATTGTGAATAAGAATGGCAGAGTTATGGATCCTAAGAAGATAAAGGCAGTAGTTAACTAGCCAAGACCTATAATAGTGTCAGAAGTTAGAAGCTTTTTTAGGTTAGCAGGGTA
Source organism: Lumnitzera littorea (assembly GCA_024138015.1). NCBI lineage: Eukaryota > Viridiplantae > Streptophyta > Magnoliopsida > Myrtales > Combretaceae > Lumnitzera > Lumnitzera littorea. The sequence goes on from JAMXBB010000003.1 coordinate 105,946,227, forward strand.
TTATCAAAAGTTTGTGAAAAGCTTCCCAAGAATAGTAACTCCATTGACTCGGTTGATTCAAAAAGGGATTAACTTTGAGTGAATTGATAAATGTGAAGAGAGCTTCCATCAGTTGAAGAATAGGATTGTGACTACACCGATTTTAACTTTGCCTCGCAATAGTAATGAATTTATGATATACAGTAATGATTCCTTTCAGGGCTTAGGTAATTGCTTATGCGTCCCACCAACTCAAATCATATAAAAGAACTACCTTACTCATGATCTAGAGTTAGCGATGGTACATGCATTGGAGCTTTAGTGGCACTACTTATAGGCAAAAAATGTAAGGTATTTTTAGACCATAAAAGTCTCAAGTACTACTTTACTTAGAAGGATCTTAATATGAGATAGATGCATTGGCTAAAATAATATGAAGAGGAAGATAACTAATTATGTGTCTAGGTGCTGGACTTGCTAAATGATTAGAATTAAGCACCAAAGGTAAGCAAGAGAATTACAATTGTTGTTGACCCTAAAATGGAAATGGGAGCATGTGACCATGGATTTCGTCACGACTTTACCAAGGACTTTAGCAAAACACAACACAGTATGTTTGACTGTAGATCGGTTGACTAAGTCTACATAATTCATCCTTGTAAACAACAAATGTTCAATAGAGAATCTTATGAAGTTATTATTTCAAGAGGTTGTGAGACTGCATGAGCTACCAATATCCATCACCTTAGATCAGGATAACAAGTCTATTAGTAAATTTTGAAGGAGTTGCATAAGGCTATGGGTACAAAACCACATTTCAGCACTGCCTTCCACCCCTAGACAAATGGGCAATTAGAATGCACTATTTAGATTTCAGAGGACTTATTAAGAGTATGTGCACTTAACTTTAGCAGTTAGAAGGACAAGCACTTGCTATTAGTAGTGTTCAATTGTTATCAAACGACTATTCAGATGGCTCCCTATAAAGCTCTATATAGAAGGAAGTGCAATTCACCTATTCACTGGGATAAAGTAGGTGAGAGATAGCTAACGAGACTGGACATGGTATAAGAAGTAGTAGACAAAGTCAAGTTGACCAAACAAAGAATGTAAGCTACAGAGAGTCACCGAAAGGATAATGTTTGATAAATGGCAACACCTTTTAGAGTTTCAAGTGGGGGATGAAGTATTGCTGAGAGTATCTCTAACAAAGGGTATTGTTTGATTTGATTTGAGAGGAAAGTTAAGCCTTAAGATATGTTGGTCCTTTCAAAATCTTGGAGAGAATTGGAAAAGTAGCTTACAAATTAGAACTTCCTCCAAGGCTTGAAGGAGTACATCATGTGTTCCATATGTTGATGTTGAGGGAATGTAAAAAGCATAGCCTAAAGTAAGATGAGGAACCTCATGTGCAAACTAGTAGATTTAAAGGACCTATAGTTGAAACTCGACATGTCAATGGAATAATGATCGGTGAAGATAGTGAACACTAAGATCTAGAAGCTAAGAAAAAGAAGTATACCATATGTCAAAGTATAGCGGTTGAATTGGACTAAAAATGAAGCAACCTAGGAGTTAGGAGAGGAAATCAGAAAGCACCCAAAGCTATTTTGAGACTAAGGTAAGTAATTTTTAAGGACAAAAGTCTTATTAAGAGGGAAGAGTTATAAAGCCACAAAAATAATAAAAAGAATTAAATTAAAATATAATAATATTAAGGGATTTAAGGGCTTGCTATTTTGATGATATTAGATGTAGTTTATGGAGGTACTTTAGTCCAATAAAAGTTAACTCCCTACCCCACCATCCCCCCCCCCCCCCCCCTCTCTTAACATATGGTATTAACCTAAAGCCTATTCCTAATCTCCTTTTTCCTTCCTTTACGAATTCAAAATTTGGATCCTTGACGTACGAGAGTTGGGAATCAAAGGAAATTTATTTTCCTCTAAAGAAAGATAAAATGTGAGACCTCATAGTTAAGTGTCACACATGGAATGTGGGAGATTATGGTACTAGTTTATAAAGTCATGGTTATGAATATTTTATCAACATAAGCTTAAAACTTTTAAGTTAAGTAGTTAAAATAGGCTCATTAGTGTTTATTGGCTTGGTTATTCATTACTTATGGCCTAGGGCGTTACATAAAAAAAAAAACTCGAAGGGATTTACATTTAGTAACATTTAAAGGATGTAAATCCATGCTTTAGATTTATTCAATTGGGAGAAGCTAGTAAGTACATCTAATCTTTTGGTTTTGCTTCAATTTGGTTGTATAAGGAATAATTAAGGTGGGTTGATGTTTTATATATTAATGAAATAGTGGTTGATATTGGTGCGAATTATTGAAGAAGAGGATTGTGGATTAACTTAATGGTTATGTTTGAGAGGCATTAGAGGATTACAAAGTAGGAATTGTTGTTGGATGGTGAAAGAAGTGGTGTTTTTGAAGTAAAAATTTCAAATTAAGGGAATTATGGCCTAAGATCGCAAATGTGATCTCGATTGTAATTCTCACTAATGTACAAGTGTGTATGTGTACATTAGATTAAAAGGAAATTTTGGATGAAAGGACAATAACCAAAGTTTATGGTTATGATCCAAGGTGTAATAAGGTTATGTTGTAAGAAGGAGAATCACGACTAAGATTCATAGTGGTGATTTCAAGGCATAAATCATGACTATGAATCATACCCTTCCTTTTTCCTACTATTTCTTTTTGCTTATCCTTCTAACCTATTCTAAACTTGTTTCAAGTTTAAGATGGTTCTAAAACCGTAGATTACACTGAAATTTGAACTTAAGAATTTAGAAAGATAAACAAAGAATTTAGCTAAGATAAGAAGGGTATAATGCTAAGTTGAGCTTACTTCCTAGTTCTAATTAAAGATTATTTCTTGTTAATAGTTTCTAAGTAACTCATCAACTCGAAAATCGATGAGTTTAAGATGGTTCTAAAACCCTAGATTACGCTGAAATTTCAACTTAAGAATTTAGAAAGATAAACAAAGAATTTAGCTAAGATAAGAAGGATATAATGCTGAGTTGAGCTTACTTCCTAATTCTAATTATAGATTATTTCTTGTTAATAGTTTCTAAGTAACTCATTGACTCGAAAATCGGTGTAATCGTATTTTTTGATCTAGGTATAGACACTTGCTTGCTTATTGTAATTGAATAGTTTGAATTTGTATTCATATAACCAAAATTAATTCAAACTCATACTTGATATTGTGGTGTGCTACTTATGCTTAGTTTCAAACTTCCTTTGGTAAGGTCCAATTAGGTTAGTGATGTACTTTATGACTATATGCAACTCGCTTTATAAGGGTTACGTATTAAGACGACCCAATTAGATTTTAGAAAAGTCATTCAGATGATAGGTAGAATTCACACCAATAGTATATTACTTATCTAGGTGTCATGAGTTACCTTAAGTCTTAGGACGTTAAAACTATATTAGTTGTTGATTAATAGTTGAAATAGTAAATGGTACTTGCTGCATTAGATTTATTTATGTGTACATGTGATTTGAGACTCTATATTACGTGCATGTATATTTAGTATTTCGTACTAGGCATAGTTCACTCTTTAGGAAAATTTTTGTTTTGATAATTGTAGGTACAAGTTGCATGGAGAATGTTGAGTACTTTGATTAGACTAAGTTGATTCTTACTACTTTGATGAGAAAATTGGCTATTATTATTTTTACAATGGGTTAGGTTATGCTTAGTCGTGAAATTGGTTGAGAGGTTTCTATGGAGACTTTTTGGATGAATACAATTTCTGGAGACTATAACTTATAGACTTATATCGAGGTCACTTATGACTCACTTATTTGTTTATGATTTTGGTTAGAATTTGGAGATTCATTATTTAATTGTTGCTAGTTTTAGTTTTATCTTTAAACAAGGATATAAATAGGTACTTTGTATTTGGAGATGGAAGGATAAACTTAGCACTCTTTAAATAATTAATGTGGAGTTATTTATTGTAAGAGTTAAGAGATTTATGAATACTTGCAGATTATAGGATTATAGATAGGTTGCAAGATCCTAAATGTCTTAGCATGTTGGCTTCTAAGGTTGATATGTGGAGGGCTATAATTTCTCAAGTTTCAGGACATTACAAAAACTAATGAAGTGGAACCACACATAGAGATGAATTAAAAGAGATGCAAACATCCAAGTTTGGACATGTTGTAGATCACACGGACACACAACGGCTTTAGTCCTTCATAAGTGTTAAACCTTCGAGACACTTCTAATCAATCTAAGCCTCGAAGAGCTCATATGTTAAGCATATGTAGTCCTCTCAAAGAAGAAATCTAGCAATTTCGCTTGTGGGGTTTGCATCCCTATCATGCGCTATAAGAGTTTCTAGAGGGGAAATGGCGAGCATGCCTTTATAGCCAAGAAGAGAAAGAAGTTAGAGCTGTCCGCCCACCCTCCTACATGTCCGGTTCATATTTTAAGCAAGGAATGATGTTGACTATCATCCTCAAACCCCTTTTTCCTTCGTCTTTTGATTAGAAAATTCAGTACAACAACAGGAAAGATAATTATCGTTTTCAATTTTTTCGAGAAAGATGTTACCTTTCTTTCGCTTATATAAAACCAATCGATACTGTTGCTAAGAATACAAAAAGGACTAATTTGCCAATTATATGATAGAATCAGGGTATTACAAATGGCCTTTGTGGAGATGGACAATAAAAGCGTGCATGAGTAAACTCCACTTTGTTTTCTCATCTTTTCGCTGTTTACGTTTACTCTATATAATTACTATATCGGTATATCCTATTATTGAATTTTTTTTTCCCCTAAACTACAGTAATTCCCTGTTGATGTGCTAGAAAATTGTTAATGACCCATTCAACCCATCTTTAGAGTTAGGTATCCTTTTTTTTTCATTTTTTTTAATATAAAAATTTATACCCAACAATGAGCTTGTACACAATTCTTTCTTGCCCACACTACATGGTGTCCACGTATAGTTCATTATTATTTGACTGCGATGCAATTTTGATTAATATAGGAAAACAACTTCTATTAATTATGGTAAAAAATCAACATATGAATCTTTACAAAATGAAGTTCGATTTCTTTTTATTCTCTCTACTTTTGAAGAACCCCTAAAAATTCAAATAGAAACCATCTTTAGCCTAAAATTTCAACTAGTATAACTGTTCCAACTATATATCTTATTATAGCAACCTTCATATTGTTAGAGAACTCTTGACATATCCTTTCATAAGGATAACTTTGAGTACATAATTGCAGATCAATTCATCCAATAAAAAATGACCTTAATTTTGTAACGCGGGAGCCTTTTGGTGCTAATAATTGTCTTTTAAACCAGCATAATTCATTAAATTATACTGATACTCGTTCAATAGCCACCAATTGAATTTTGTATAGGTTTTGATAAGACGAAAATTAAAGCCATTTGATAATTATCAACTTGAGTCTTTCTAATTCTTTTCTTTCTTGTGTTTATTATTATTATTTTTTTAGTGGGCCTAAGGAGCCCTATTTCAATAATTTGAAATTTTAGCTGTTTAGGTAAACAAGTCTAACTTTTAAAATAAAAAATAGTCATGAGAGAGATGGTAAAATATGGGATGAGTGCCAAGTCATGAGATTGTACCACCTAGGCTATACGTGGCTATGTATACTATCTACATACAATCACTTAGGTACTATGCATTGAAAAATGAAAACATACTTACAAATAGAAAGAGAGAAACAAGATTAAAAAGTCAGAATGTAAGTACATTTAGAGAGAGATATTTGAATCATGTCAAATGTGCAGTACTTTCTATAATTATCCCTAGACATATTAGAGATAAAAATCTCATTGAATCACTTCTTTCAAAAAACAAAAAGTAAAAGAAAAAACTTAAGATTTTCCTTCTTATTAACTTTTTTTTCTTCCTTTAACTAACTACGGTTACATTACAACTTGAGAAAAGATTTTAACATTTTCATTAAAAAATCAATGTTTATCTAAGTCATAACGGCATTCGCTTTTTGTTTTTTACTACCTTATCAAAACTTCCATCAAGGAATGTGTATCAAATGCATTGACCAACCATCATATTCTATGATTTAAATCAACAGAATCATTAGTGCGATCACACCTATAAATTAACACCTTATCTCTTGCAAGCTATTTCGAAAAATTTTAATCATGAGAAAGACAAAACAACAAATAGTTATTTTATTTCATAGATAGCTAAAATATACGACATGTCACTTTCAAGATATACAATTCGAATTTTAAAGCTATTCAAATTAAAATTATATTCCAGCACCAATTGATGATAAATTGTTTATACACATTATTGTGCAATGCCAAATTTGCGAGAAAGGCATGAATGTAGTAAATGAGGTTCCGTATGCAAAGTCTGCTTTGGTTTCAGAGTCATTTAATAGCTGTGTAGGATAGAGAGAAAGAGGGCGTGTGGGCATGGCTTTGGCTTTGTTGGGAAGGAAGAATCACAAACGGTTGGGATTCATTAACCAAACATTGTAGTATTTTACGATTTACACTTGCCGACCCTAGTCCAGAACGAACTCGTCGTTGTCTTCAAAGAGAGGACTCATGTTTTCTATGAGCGATTTAATTTTGTTCTTCTATTATGTTTTTATTTCTCAATTTTTAATGTACATGGTGAGCGTTAGCAACGTGAAAATTCGCTTTTATATTGGATTGATACACGATAAAATTAAACTGCCTAAGGAAATAGATAATTTTGTTTTTCTGTGAACAAAAGAAAGGATAATTACAAGGGATAATTTCGAATATACTCCTTTAGTATTGGCCAAATAAAACAAATAGGAAAAGTCCCAACACATAATTTTATATTTTCATAATTTTTGAAAATATACGATCTCTAAATCATCACTAAAACCTCAAAGTTGTGGCTAGAAAGACCATATATTGCAAAAGGTTTTAGTGATTGTTTGGAAGTCAGGTATATATATACATGACCTATTGGAAGGATAAGGAAAAATTTCAAATTTATAGGGTTTATGTGTATTTAATCAATAATTTTAGGAGTGCATTTACAACTTGTCCTGATAACAAAATGGAAAGAAGGAAAAAAGAGGAGTTTGATAAACATAAATCACTACTAGGGGACTTAAAATAAATCTTACCAAAAGTGAAAGTATCTTTTTGTACTTTTTCGGTAGCACTGTATTTATTTATTTATTTTTTTTTATAGTTAAGTTGTATAGCTTATGTGTAATAAAAAAAAAAACAAAAAAAAAAAAGAAAGAAAACAACAACAACAACAACATATGATATAACTAGGGGATTCGAAAAACTGGAAAGTCGCGCACATTTATATTCCGTGAGTTCTTAAATTTGTTTCCTCCTTATATATTACTTGAATTCAACTTCTCATTAGTATTGCACTCCCCCGGTCCATTATATTGAAGGGATGCAAAAGTTGTTCTCAAAGTCCAGCTTTCCGGGAAATTTGAACCAGAAACATCCCCGAATATATTTCTCTCTCATGAGAAGCATACATCCTGTGCAATTAAATGAAGGTTATAATTGATGCTATCATTTTTTAGTGTGACAGCCAAGTCTAGTAATTGCATGTATTAAATAAAACACATTTCTGCAGGCAAAAGAAAATAAATAAAAAATACCTTTTTCGCCTTGTAGAAACTAATAAATGCATTATATTTGAGACATTATTTTGATATTCACAATCTTGTCATCATATATCCCCACTTAATTTGTTTCCTTTTAGTTACAATTGACGGTGATGCAGCGAGCCATATTACCACAAGCTAAAATGAAAATACATTTCCACATATAGTTAATTCTATTTATTTATTTATTGGTAACATATATATCTTTACAATAAAAATGATGGAAAGATCGTTTTTATTATTATGGTTTTTTTTTTCACCTTATATGCTTTCAAAAAATTAGAAGGGAACTCGTCAAGAAAAAATATAGACATAACCATTATGGATATTTAATTTAAATAAGACCATTATGGATAATTGCATGTATTGATAAATGCAACTAATTGTTCAGATAAAGCCCACCGCCTCATCATTGAACAACATCCATTGTTGTACTTTAAATTATGAACATAGTAAAACATATATTCTTATTGCTTCTCGACATTAACTAAGATTTTTGCGACCACAGTAATAAATCCTACAGTTGCTAACATCAATGATTTTTTAATTTATTATAACATATAATTTATAGTTCTTTAAAATTAACTAGTGATTGGTGGTGGTGGACTCTATTATAGTGGCAGGAAACCAATATTTGAAAAAAAATGTTGAAGCAAAAACCTTCACGAGTCATCGTGTCTTGATTTGGGGGGTAGTGCATAAGGCTAAAGATTTAATAAAATCATAGATAGATACAAACTCAAAAGAAGATTGCGAGAGTGTTAATTTTTAATTTTTTATAATTCTTTTCACTGACTACATTTAATTTATCTTAATAGAACATCAGCATTAATATCATTAGATAATTATAGGTGATTCCAAGGGTTTTATGAGATTTATATGTCACCAATTCTTGATGTAGATTCAGGTATTGGTATGTTCTACAACTAATGTTGGTGCTGAGGATGGGATCACACTTAATTGGCATGATGGCGTTGGGTTTTGCGAAGTATAGTACTGGTGATGGCGATTCTAATTGATGTGTTGATGAGAACCTAGTGGACAATGTTCTATTTACTCCTAGATGATAAAGTTATTTTTAAAATTTCTAATAACAAACTTAATTTTTTAACTTTTATATTGTCCAATCATTTATACTTGAGATTTTTCCTTTCGCTCTCTCTCTTTTGCAAAAAGAGATCTATACTCAAAATTATGCATATATATTGCAAATAAATGCAAGATCTTGAGGTTTGATGTTTTGAGATTTGGATTCTTGCTAATCGTGTAATAAGTCTAAAAATAGAAGTATCTAGTCATTTGCATTTTTTCCCCAATTTTAGTTAGGTTGGGAGATGTAACAAATAATATGGAGATTCCATTATTTTAGCTAGTTTTTATTTGGTTGATAGCTTAAATATTTATGTATATTTAGTTTTATGTAATGTTTATAGAGAGAGAGAGATTTTCAACATTTGTGACCATGATTGTGAGATTATACCAAAGATCTTAATTGTAACAGAGAGTTAATAGTATATATAAATATCCTACAAAATTTTCTATATTGTTCATGATATAATATTATTTGATTTAGATGAAAATGTACTTTATATTTGTTTTTTCTCCCCTCTATGAAGTGAAGTTGGCATATGAGAAGGTATGACCTAGTTTGATGATAATCGGCGAACAATTTGTAGGGGAGCGTTGTTGTCCCTCCTCTTTATTGGTGTATCTCTTCATTTGATTAAATGTTGTCTTTGCTTCTCTAATATTGTTTGTCTCCATTTTTATTATCTTGTTGGATGTTATAGGATGGATAATATCTATTATCTCCGATCATTTTCTTATGCCGGTTTAAGCTAAATATTAAAATATGATACATGTTCGATAAGGAAAAAAGAGAAAGAAATATCACGACTTCTTATTGGGTAAGATAAGATGGATAATATAAATAGGTGAAGACGCTAATCTTCCTCATGGGACATTGGACTTCATGGTTACTACTCTGATGAATCATAACAGCATTAACAAATACGGTTGCTCTCAACAATGAATGGCAATTTGTTGTTTTATTCTTTATAACGAACATAATTAATTTATAAATCATGTCATAATGATATTGAGCTACCGTAATGATTTAAATTATTATATTATTCTTGAATATAAACTAAGTTTAAGTTTCCTTCAACACATAGTAAAAGCTAAATATAACAATTAACATGAAATTAAAAATCCACTTTCCTACACATAAAATGGGGATGTGTATCTTATAGGATATATAAGGATTTGGAATTCTTATAAACTTCTTCTATATAATAGGTTGAATTTAATAAATTCCATATAAATTATAGATTCCAGATTTATAATTACCTTATTATTTAATTACTATGTGCTCACGTTGCCTTGATATATAATAGTTGCATACGATCTATAAAGTTTACATTGTAAAAATAAAATTTGTTAACATAGGTAATAATTAAAAAAAATTCCAACTTAATCGACAATATTAAATGTTTCTTTCAGTGAAATGAAACTTCATTCAACAAACCAAAAGAGAAAGTAAGAAACAACATTAGAAGATTACAGCAACACATCATCGGTAGGCATCCCCACAAACTAACAAGAGAAAAACTACTAAAAGAAAATTGTGAAGGTTTCTTGCCTCCTCCATCCGCAAACATAATGTTTGATTGTAACAAGATAAACTTTTGAATTTTCATTAGAAAAATCATTAATAAACAATAGGTCATTTGGACAATAGAGACTTAGCAACATAGTTACAATCATGGCAATTCAATTTTGTTTATTTTTTCCTTCAAACATTAGGGACTTTTACCTTCACAAAACAATAATGTTGGAAAACATAATTAGATTAAGGAAATGGTTGTGCAACCAATTCTTTTGTATTCAACAATCAACTTGCTTATGCTGATCCTCTTCACTAGTGCCAACAACTAATAAAGTCTCCATAATATCACTTCAAGCGGAGATGCATAATTTAGTTTCATATTAAATCTACCTAAGCATACTCCTATGTTGATCCTTAACTATACCATCTACACCAACCTTACTTTCTTCGAGTTTATGCTCTACTAAAGTTCAGCTTAGACCATCGCAATGGTGGAGGGCTCCTTTCTAATAGGAGCAAAGTCCAATTATGATTTAGTTAATGACTTTGGGTAACACCTTATTGTTTAGCAGCATTGGTCCAACAAACTTAAACCTAACCAAGATAGTTTTTACTAAGATTGAACAATCTTTTATTCCTTTCTTTCCATAAGCCCCAAAATATTAAGATGCACTTAATTAGAGTTTCCTATTTTTTCTTTTTTATTTTTTATCTAATTTTGCATTAAGGTTAAGTTAGTTTATGAAGTTCATGGCCCAAGAATACTAGAAAGTAGAAAAGCTGCTAACCCTTCTTCAGACATTTATGTTTTGTTCACTTGAAGAGAATTGAAATTCAATTCCCCCCTTATATCTTATTATAGTTTTCACTTAGTTTTTCAAATCAAAATTCCTTAGAAATCCCTATTACGTAAAATCAAGTAATAGGAATTCATTGATTCAATCAAAGAACCACTAATGCTATCGCCACTACCACTACTGCTATCGCCATTATCACTACTCCTATTGCCACCACTGCTATCACCACCATTGCTACTACTATTAACTGCCGACCACCACCACCTATTGTCACTGCCACTGTTACCACCTGTAAACACCGAAAATTTAGCTATTTAAGAGTATAATTGAACCTTAATACTGTAGATGACTTGATAAATTATTAAAGTCGAGCAAGATAAAAATTTAATAAATTATAAATTTAAATATATTATAAGTAGTAAAAACCTTAGAAATTGATTAAAATCCTAAATCGCATACTAAAACCTCAAATTTGATTTATGCACCATTAATCAAAATTGAACCCAAATTTGATCGAAACTCTAAAATTATAACTTTAAGCCTATAAAATAATTAAATATCACTCAATAGTGATATAATTTTAGTCAATTGTAATTATCGACTAAATCGCGTAATTGCGTAAAATTTTAACGAAATCGTTACAATAACTTGTTAAAATTATAATTGTAATAGGTACCAATTAAATTAATAAATTTTCACAAAATTCCAAAATTAATTTATGATGAGTATTTTTATAATTTTTATGTTTAGAAAAATTACACATAATTATTTTTAATTTCCATTTTCTTCCTTTTTCTTTCTTTCTTTTTCTCTTTTCCTTTCTTTTATTCTTCTCTTCTATTTTCCTTCTCCTATACGTGAATTTTAGCTACACAATTTTAGTAGCCCATGTGCTTAAAATAAATGGACATGTGTCAACTAATTAAAGGGGAAAGGACAAAGTAATAATATACTATCTAATCCTAATTAATAAAGGGGATAAGCTTCTCTATTTTTATACTATTTACCTCAAAAAAATCAGAAACATATCACTCCCAAATCTTGGAAATTACAAAACCGAAAATATAAAAGAAAAAAAAAAAGAACAAAAGAAGAGCAAAACAAAGCCAAAACCCAAACCATAAAAAACAAGGAGAAGAATAAGAAGAAGAAAGGAAGAAGAAGGAAGAAAAGAAGAAGAAAAAATTAAAAATAATAGGTAAATAAAAGTAATTTAGTAGTATATGTGTCTAGCATATGGTATGTACATGTATATATGTAGTATTTGTATTGTATTTTAGTGAATATTACATTACTATTACATGTATATATGCATAAGAACTTAAATTGAAATATATATGTATGTATGTATAAAGATATGTATGCATACATGTATGTATATAGGTATATTATATGGTAAGAGTATGTAGGATGCATTTTTTTTAGATTACATATAATAGGTATTAAGTATTTTTACAAAATAACTATAGGAATATACATATATATATATATGTATACTTGAACTATATATTGATGTATATATGTATAAACTATTTTCGTATGTATATATATATGAATATGTGGTTGTATAGTATGTATAAGTATTTGTATATTACTTATATATATTTATGTATTCGGTAGTTATATTTATGTACACATGTGAACTATATTATATGAGTATACCTATATGTATAAATAAAAAAAGTACGTGAATATATGCATGTGTACATAAGAGTATGACAAATAAGTATTTATTGTTTTCATAAAATAAATGTATACATATGTCTATATATGGCGTATAACATATAGTATATATATGTAGTATATCGAATATATATATGATATAATAATATTTACTAACTAAAATAAATTCAAAAATAAGTAAGGAGTACATATATATATATATATATATTATCGTAAATTAGGATTTACTAATTAAAGTAAATTATAAGATTTATCAAATATAGTATAAAAATATATATATGTATGTGTGTATCATGAAATACAAATTAATAATAAGAAAATAATAACAATTATAATAAGATTAAAATCTCAAAAATAAGAAAAAAATGAGTAAAAATAGGAAAATATGCTTAAAATAATAAAAATATCAATTATATGATTTAAATAATTATTAAATCATAAATATATTAAGAAAAAGCTAAAATTAATATTTTATAATTTTTAAATTAAAATAATAAATTTTATGATATTTTTATATCACAATTTAAATTATGAATCGCAACGTCCAAAACAGACCTCGCTATGAAAAAATACGTTCGAAAACAATCAAAATGGACTATAAGTTCATAACGATCCGAACTAAAACAAAAAAGTTATACGCAATTCGATAAAAAGCTCGAATCGATGATTTCACGTAAATCAATAACCAATTTAAGTAAACGGTACGATTTAGCATACTAGTTTAGTTATTTAATTCCTAAACTTACTACTTTCCATATTTCCCTAATATTAGGTGATCCTAAGATTGAGACCGACTTACCTTTTGACTATTACAATCCCTGATATCATTTATGATCAAGTGAGTACTCCCGATAACTCTATACTTATTTTGTACTTGTAGTTAGTGCACATGAATTAAATATTAATAATTTGATGCATGGAGATTCAGGTTATGCATGCGACTAATATTGATTGATTACTGTGCAAAATATTATTAAATGTGATAGTTGAAAATTTGGTTATATAATTGATTGTTACATTATTTGAATGACTTGTTGATAATGTTTGACCACCTCATAAATTAACTTAATCTTATTCAACCTAACTAAAATTAAATAGATCATGAATAAAGTACGAACACTACATATAATGTTCCGACCGTTACCTCATGCGATTGGTAATAAAGGGACTTAGAGGGATGGATTCCCACATGATTTGATTAGTATAGTGTAGGAGCATTAGTATAATAAGACCCTACCCTTGGCTCACGAGTTTTAATGGCGCTAGAGACGCTAATCATGGGTGGTTGGGGGTCGCATCTAGAAAGGGGCCATCTCACCGCTAGACCTGAATATTTGTATACTACTGATTGTTGGAAATAAAAACCTATTTTGTGAAACAGGGAATTCATATATATATAATGATATAAGGTTAAAAACCCGGGTGCTAAAGCCCGGTTGTAATTGGTGCCAATGTATCTCTAACCTTTACTTTGGAGGATGTTAAATCCGATGTTGTATGTAACACCAGTCAACTGCATATATACTGTTTAGCATACTGCTTGTTCATGCATAACTTGTTTGTTGGGATAGTACAAGGGATAACTCACTAAGCTCTTGTAACTTACTCCTCAATAGTTTTCTCTTGCAAATTGCTAGATGATCAGGCATGGGTTAAGAACTGAGAGTTGAGTGTCAACATCTGGATGCATAGAAGTTAGACTCTAAGGACAGACTATATAGTTCATTTGAATTATTATATATATAATTATTAATACTACATTTAAATTTTGTAACTTTAGTAAGTTTGAGTTTTAGACCTTTACTACCTAATCTTATTGTTTGGTAGGGGATATCGATTCTCTGCGGTTCTGATGGACTGTGGCTTATCGGATATCCATAGTCACATATATGTGGTCGTAAGTTAATTAAATTAAGAAAAATAAATAAATAAATAAAAACTTTAGTGACTAATTGTTTAGAATCTTGCAATCTCTGATTTGTAAGATGATTTTTCAAATCATGGGTACACACATAATATGAAAAATTTAAGTAATCTTATTAGGCCCTTTTTAGGGTCATGACACTACCAACCATCACTATCATCACCACCAACACCATTACCATCACATTACTACCACCACTATTACTCATCATCACTACTGCTACCGTTGCTGTCGCCACCGCTACCGTTGCCACTACCACCTCTAACCATCATTACCATTATCACCATTGTTGTTGTCACCATCACCGTAACTATCCCTACCATACCCCAACCACCGCCACCGCCACCGCCACCGCTACCACCATCAACTACTACCACCACTACTATTACCACTATCGTTATTGCTACCACTCGCAACCATCGTCAACCATTGCCACTGCCTCTGCCTTCACAGTCAATTTCCACCACCATTACGTATTGCTTTAGAATTACTTGAAAAGGAAAATGAATTAAGAGTATTTTAGTCATTAATGTTTGATTACATGTCTATTCTTAAGTTGTTTATTAATCCAACAAAACAAAGTAATATATATTATACCCTTGTTATACTTCTTAAGAATTCCAATTACATTCCTCCTTTATTCCATTCAGTAAAGTGAACAAACTGTTATTATCTATCCATAGTCCTTTAATATGACTAATACTTTCTTCTTTGTTCCCATAGGAAACACGTACTTCTTCTACACTCACCTTACGCTTCCTCTTTTTTTAAATAATCAACAAAGTATTATAAGACATTTTCCACAAAAAAGTTAAATTTAAAAATTTGTTAGAATTTTTCAAATTTATATACCATTTTGATATTCTAATTGCATATTAACCTAACACATCAACACTTTGTATATTAACTTAGCAAAGAATTTCCTACTACAATTGTACTCTTGCATCCATTGATCCTTAACCATGCTATTTAGGTCTAGAATAATGTTTCCCATTAGAGCTTTTATGCTTTCGTCTAGTAGATATCCAATATTCTCTTCACTCTACATTATGTAGTTTTAGGCTAGCAAACAAAAACTTTATATGTCCATTCCCAAATCAAATGTCCCTTCAAAACAAAGTATCATTCCTATTAATGTTCTTAATAATACAATTGTCTTTCTATAATTCTTTTCCATGGCTAAGATTTTATTTGGGTAAATGTATATCGGGGTAAGCTTGATTTTCATTTTCACTAAAGCATAACCTAAGATCTTCCCATCCCCCTTACTAAAGGTATTTCCCCCTAACATCATGAATTTTATTTTCCCCATTTCCTCCGTCATCTCTATCCTAAGTAGATCTTCATAAAATTTATAACAATAATTTAAATTTACTTCACTTTTTTAAGATCTAGTTACCTTGATTATTAAAGACTTATGGTTCTAGTTCTCGCTCTCCTTATATCTACCTTATTCGACCTTATCTCCAATAAGATAAGAAAGTTTAAGGTATAAGCGAATGACAACTCTTTAATGGCCCTTCTTCAACGATGCAAAGTTGCTTCCATAACATTTCAAGATAAAACTCTCCATGATATTATTATTGCACTAATCTCATTTGCATCTAAAGCAAAGGATAAATTGATGTCATGTACATAGTTCATGACATCTTAGTTATCATGAGATCCCTTGTTTGAAAGATCTCCAAGTGGAACCAATATGGCCTAAATCTAGTCATTGCATGATAAAAATACAATACATCCTTTCTTAATTTGCGGAATCTGCACTAGTGTTCGACTTGCTTCCTCTTGAGATACAATTAGCCAAAATTCTCACTCTCTCACTATAATAATTTTTTTAATTCAAATTCCCTTTTACTTATCTCCCTTTAGTATGGTATCTCTATATTAAACCATAAGTACTTAGTGAATGCAATTGGCATCTTGGCATGTCTAGTATGGTAATTCTTGCCAATTCCACTACACCTTCGTGCATGACCTGACAATGAGGGTTTTTCATAGCTTATGTTACACAAGTTGGTCTAAACAAGGGAGTAGGAGGATGCTTGGTTGTGATATTGATTTTTAGAGTTTTAATAAATTGTTTAGGAATCCTATGACTATGGTATGCGTCCATGAAGGAGGAAAGGGATGGGTTGGTTACTGGGGTTTGGGAACTCTATTAATCATATCCATCAAATCTTAGACATATTGTTTATTCAATGGAGGCTTGAAGTTCTATAAAGGATTTTAATAAGTAAGGTTATTCTATGGCTTTATGGAATTTTTCAAGTAAGTTTTGTAGGGTTTACTCTTTTCTTGGTTATGAGTTCTCCAAATGAATCTTCGTAAGTGAAAAATTGTTTGTTATTCTAATGGTTAGGGCTTGATTTTTGTTCCTTGGTGGACATGATATTTATTAGACTCGTTAAGGTTAGCATCATAGATTCTTTTCTCTAGCTATTGTAAAATTCAAGAGAGCAACTATCATATTTCCATTCACAATAAATGCTTTACACTAACTACTTCTTGCAACTATTGTTAATCTATTAAGTTGGTTCATTTCACCTTATTTTCAAAGCAATGTTCTCAATCTAAGCTATTTTATATTCTTCCTCATCTCTTTCCTTTTTTTTTTTTAACAATAATCCACTTTTCAATATTCTTTATTAAAGGTATTACTTTTAGTGTTATTAGTTCATTCCTTCACACTTATAATTTATTTTTCTCATTTATTACACATATGTCTTCCTCTTTTTTTCCCGTGTTACCATCCCACACTTAATCATTAATAATTATCATATCCATCTCTTTACTTTCTCTAAAAATTTCATTCTTTTTGAAAACTTTTCTTCTTTCCATTAGATGCATATCTTTCTAGCATCTAATATAACAATAGTTTATGCATAGTTTAGAAACTCCCTCATAGTGGACTTCATATTTCTTATATTCTTTCATTACCACATCAATAAGGGGGTGCTAAAATTAAGTTAAACATAAATTTTTGCAAATTGGCCCCTTTCCAAAACCCCTCCCCTATCTAACCATAACACTAGTCAAATGGGCTCAACAATTTTCATCTAGGCCATTAACAAATAGCATTTTGAGGGTAGTTCAAAAATCCTTGCCTAAATTACTACCATATTGAAATCAACGTAGGAAGCCTTGAGATTTAGAATCCATTAAAAAATTACCAAAAAGTATACATTGATGATCTAAAGCCCTAGTCTTTTAACCTACTACATATTTTCCAAGCCAAATGACATAGTATGAAACCTTTAACCTTCAATAATTATAAAGAATTTGTCTCTACTTTCTCATAAAGTTAAGAGACATGTATATTAGCCTTTAAAGTCAATGTTTAGTCTAATAGCTTAACCTATGATGAAACTCTTCCAACCTTAATTTACTCCTTTGTCTTGTCTCACAAATCTAATAAATTTGATTCCTCTTCTCTCATTGATCGGTTTGCCTTTTAGTTCCTCTTCCACTAACCTTTCTTTACCTTTTCGCTTTTACTAAAAGCTTTCTTATAGGCGCTTACTATGTACTACAATCCAATAAGATACCAATGATCTACTTTTGTTTCACTACATAATTATAGCCTCTCCTTTGTTGGCATTGAACCAAATTTTGTTTTCTTCATTAGTAACTTTCTAATTTCTTTGATGGAAAGTATCTCTTTTGGAATCTTTAGAAAAGTCATGCATTAATTTAGGTGGCACATCTTGTCTACTCCTATTATATTTTTATCAAGAACAATCATCAAACAACGTTCAATGTTAAGTTAGTACTATACTTTTCTATGTAATTGTATTCATAAATAAATTAAAATTTTTAAATTCATAATGATGGTATAAAATAGTAAAATGAGAGTCAATATATTGGTTCATCTTTGTAGTTATAATTAAATGAATAAAAATTTACATGGGAGGGCGCAACCAAAAATAGCAAAGTTGATATGTAATTGAAATAATAAATGTTATGGGAAGGTGGAGGTCCTTCTATTATAACTCCATGATAACTATAGATGTAGAGATCCAGTCAACAATGTCATGTACACATGACATATGTCTAACATGTTACATCGTCATAAAGAAGTAACTTGGAGATGGTACTAGTAAGAATGCCTTAATGAGAACGATAAGGAGGAGGAACAAGTTGTATCAATCTCAAATACATGTGTAAAAGATAACAAAGCTTAGGGCCTTAACCTTATGGTTTATATATCAGTTGAAATTTATCTTTGTTTCAGCTTTTTTTTTTTTTTATTGAACTTTCAGATTAATGCTCCTATGGTTGAATATTACTTGCTTCAATGGCCCCTTCAATTATATCAAATAAAGAGGAGTTCTTAAATATTTAGTTGAAGATGTCCATAGAATTGTATTGACATTGACTAAAATGTAAGTCCTCATCTTAATGGATCCCTTTATGAGCTTCTTGTAGTAGATAAGTTTGCTTGAGAAAGGTTGAAAATAGATGAATTAGCCCAGTGATCATTATTTTAAGTCCACCATACTAGATCTTCTAAGTCATCTTAAAATGTAAATTGACTCCTTGAGCCCTCCCACTGAACCAAAGGGATAAGCTTAAGTTACTATAAGGATAAGCCCAAATGTTTGTAGAACTATTTTATCCTTTTATATCGTATACCTCAATGATAGCTCTTTAGACAAAGTCAAAGGGGTCAAAGTATTAGTTAAAATTCTTCAAGTAGCAAGGTCATTGCTATGCATGTGTATGATGTGTGTAATGTACTTAAAATTAGCACATACAACAATTGGGCTCTCCTTAACCACTATTAAGTGGTTAAATTAGTTTTTCATTTGAAACACTTAAGCTCACACAATTTAGAGAAAAAAATCTTAGAGGGGAAAGCTTCATAAAAATAGAAATAAACTTAGATGAATTAGATCATGTACAAATGAGGGGATAATCTACGTATGTATAAGAGGAATCCCTTATTATACAAGAGGTCTCCAAAGATGAACTGCCTAGATTTATCTTATGTAACTACTAAGGTTTATTCCTACTTAACCTTATCTAACTAATATTACTAACTAAGGGTCTATTGTATTCAAATACTTCTAGAATATTCAAGTAAATAGCCTAGGCCTTGTTTGTAGGCTTTACAAGGTATGGATCTCTATATAAAAATACACAAAATAGAAAATAGGCTTAGAGGAAAAACCCTTAGCATTCTCCTCCACCTAAATTGACAATTTCCTAATCAACTTATAGAATCTCAATAAAATCCTAAAAGGTGTGCAATTAACCATTGTAGTTTCACTACAAGGCAAGTCCTTCCATTATACTAGGTACTTCAAGTATGACTATTGGCATAAATTTCATTTCAAGCACTCTTAGAAGTTTTCTTTACTTTCTTCTTGCCATATTTTCTACTAGTTTGAGTAATCTATCTTCTAATGACTATTAAGGTGTGCTCTATTTAAATTAGCAAACCCTACAATCCCTATAAAGGCTTCTATCTTTAAATATCCTTAACCAAAGAAACCTGTCATCTATAGCAACTACTATTTGGTAGACTCCTAGATATTCCAATTCCCTTAGATATGAAATCTCTCCAATATTTTCCTTTAAAGATCCTCATAGTTTAATACATCTATCTTATATTCCTTTCAATAGAATAGCTCGTTCTCCATCCATCATTTCTTGGCTTGACCTCCTTACTTCAATAATGAATTGGCTTAATGATCTCAGCTAGGTCTTCCTTTATTTACTTAAGTATCTTACCAAATTCTAGGGTCACTATCTCTTCCCCTAAAGTACTTACTTTTGAATTGCATACTTTTTTACTCTAAGCCACCTCTTTCTCGGTGGCCTAAGCTTAACAAGCTCCTTCGATGCCTCTACTTAAGCTTACTCATTCATCTTGGACACTTCCTATGCCTTTTAGGCTATTTCCTTTAAGGTTTAGGCAATAGGTTTCTTCATCCCAAACAACTTATAAGGAATATAAAATCTTAGGGCTTTAGCTATGGTTATGATTGACTATAACCATACACTATTGCTTTTCATCTATTACTACTATCAAGTTTGCAATTGGGATGATTTGTGCTTTTACTTAGTCGAGGAAGCTTATGCTAATGATCAACTCATAGTCATCTAAGTGGATCACTTTAAGTCTTACTCTTTCACTCTAATGACCTACCTTAAAATTAACATCTTAAGTTATATTGGTAGTAGGAATTTCTTCTAAGCTTATAGTCTTTAATTTGACCTTACCTTCCAAGACTATAATGCTTAGCTTCTCAACTATATCTTTAGAAATCAATAGGTTCGATATCTATAAGGGTTTTCAACCTTTAGTCATAATTGATTTCAAGCTGCACTATAGGCTTTAGGTAATGATTTAAACAAAAATGGTATCCATAGTTTAGCTAATTTAAAAAAAAATTAATCTTTTCATTGATTCGTCCTAAGTTTTATAAGTTAAAACCCATAAGAAAAATTAAAATGGATTTGCATTAGTTTCGTGAATGAATTTTTCCTATGATAATTCATCTCTTTTGATAAAAAGTGACCCCTAAAGGGTAATTTTGTAAGTGGTTTTATGGTTTAGAATTGGAATAGACTTTGAGCTATAAATCTTGATTTTTTAATGATATAGGCTTTAAACTCAATATAATTTAAATTGATCATCTTGTTTGCTTACTTTCTTCTTCTTCTTCTTCTCTCTTTTTTTTTGTAATCTTTTTAGCATTTTTTTTTTCTTTTCTTTACACTCTAACTTGTTTTCTTCTTCTTTTGTTTTGTTCTCCATTTCTTTTTTATTTTTCCCCTTCATCTGTTCTTCTTCTTTCTTTTAATTTTTAGTAAGCTTTTTAGAGATTATCACTCTGTATCTTTTTTGGGTTATCATTTTGAATAGTTTAAGGCTCAAAATGTATGTAGATGAATGCTCTTCTTCATCTTAAAGGATAATAACTTAGCAAATATTTATTATTCATGAATTGATGCAACTGAGGCAAAATTGATGCAAATTATCCTTCTCACCTATATAATAATGTAACTTCCCAATTACCTCGTGATAGGATAGTTCTTAATAGGGTTAATTTTTTAAGAGAATTTCCTTAAAAAGGCACAAAAAGTGTTTGTAAGGGACAAATATGTTTAGGATAATGAAATGAATCATTTTAACCTATGTATCAAGTTCAAATTGAATCTTTTAATGTTTAGTATTGATATTTCAAAATTGGTTCACCTGTTTTCATTAACTTTTCAATTAGGAGATGCCTTTCCTTAGTAAACAAATGTAAGGTAATTTTATCACCAACTTCTCTTTGAACAAGCTCTGAATTTGATTATCTCAAAATGCTCCCACTTGTAATGAGTCAATATGTCATTTGGAAAATTAATTGCCCTAAACCTAATATAGTAATCTAGACTTGATTAACCTGTAGTGAAAAAATATATAGCTTTTTTTAGAAGTTTGACATTAGTGGGGACAAACTTTGTGTGTTTCTTCTTTTGGCCTTATTTATTTAATGTTTTATAAGTACTTTATTTTTTGTTTTAAAATGGGTGGACAAACTTTATATATTTTGGGGTAGTCTTTATTTATTACCCTATACTTCTTGAATTGAGATGACTTGAAAAGGAACAAAAACATAGTTGGTGATAAAAAATAGGAAATATACTATTACTAAGAGAGAAAATTTTATAACAACTAAATGTTATATTATTTATAATGTAGATGATAAGCTTGCAAAAGATAGTCTGAGAAGGAATGATAATCTTATTTTGAGGTTTAGTCTGCTCCTAAACATGTTGAACCTACTAACATCAAATATTGTTAAGGCTATTGTTCCCCAATTGTATGAATACTAGTCTCTTATACGGAATGGATAGGGTTCGATTCCTCATCTCTTGAAATTATATGTGTAATAGTTGGTAAAAAAAAAAAGAAGTTAGATATCAAATATTATTTACTAGAGATAGGGTTGAGATTATAGATGTATGAATGAGGCTTGGCCTTTATATTTTCTTTGGTTTCGTGAATGAAATATGGATTTAATGGAAAAATAAAGTTGTACTTACTCAAAAAATCATCTACTCTATTAACATTACACTAAACCAAACATCTATTTTAGACTAATGATTCTCTGTATTATTAGACTAATGTTTGTTTGTCAAGACCTAGTTAGTTCTAATCCATCATTACTCAAGATAGGGTTGAGATCATAGATGTATGAATTAGGCTTGGCCTTTTGAATGTCTTATGGATTTAGTGGAAAAATAAAGTCACACTTTCTTAAAAGATCATCTACTCTATTGATTTTACACTAAACCAAAGATGTATTTTAGACTAATGTTTCTCTATCATATTAGGCTAGTGTTTATTTGTTATGATCCTTATAGTTTGGTAAGGTGAATATTGATTTTTCAACAAAATGAATCAGGTTATAAAGGATCCAAAAGGAATTTAAAATAAAAAAGAAGTCAATGTTTCTTTTTCTCAATAAATTACCCAAGAAACGGATGAGTCAATATGAATATGAAATTTGCAAAGTCTTGGAGTAATAATGTTACTATATTACCTTGTAAGTGGCGGATATGTATGATTTATGGAAGCAAATATGCCAAGGTTTTAATTGTTTACCAAACATAATGAGAGTATCCTACCTTAATATCTCAATACCATTGAATTGCAAAAACCCAATTTTCATTCCATTTTCTTCTTTTGTTCATATAAAACATTATATATATATATATATATATATTCCTACATATAATTAACATTTATTTATATATATAGGCATGCATCATAAAAATCATATAAAAGTTGAATTGAAATTTTGATATATAGTAGTAACATGGTATATTTTGAAATTCAAAGGCGAGGAAATAAAGTGAAAGGTCGGAAATTCTGAAGTTTGGTAGCCGTCATTCGATGCACCATCCTCTCCCTCTCCTTTCCACAGAAAAATTTATGCATCAAAATTCTCTCTCTCTCTCTCTCTCTCTCTCTCTCTCTCTCTCGCATAGCAATAGTAATTACACTACCTATCCACCATTAAATGCCGTTGCACCCTCTCAATACGCTCAGCAATTACTCCTCTCTGCCATATTTTTCCCTTTCCTCCTCCTCCTCCTTCCTCTCTCTCTCTCTCTCTCTCGAATAACATTTAAGTATCACTTGCAGCACCTCCTCCCAACCACTCAGCAGACCTTCAGCTAAGTAAACTACTCCCCAGAGACCATACGCAATCTAAACAAGTCGACCCGGCTAAGTAAACTACTCCCCAGAGACCATACGCAATCTAAACGAGTCGACCCGGCTTCATATTTCAAAGTAAGTCCGTGTTTTTTCCTTCCCCCCTTCCTCTTTTTTATGATTTTTCCTTAGAATTCTCGACAATTGTCTAAAAACTTTTTGTTATTTCATTTCACTTGTTGCAGATATATAGCACGTAAGAGAGAGAGAGAGAGAAACGCTTGGTTTTGTGCTGTGTAAGAAGAAAAGATAATATAGAAAGACATCTAGGGCAAAATCAAACGACGTTGAATTCTCCGAAATCTTCGAAACCCTAGCTCAAACGTTACATTTTTCTTTTCTGACTTTTGCTACATCATATATATCGTTTTTGATTTTGGGTCTTTGAAAGACCTTACCCAAGTTGTCAACTCTTATCTTTTTTGGTTTTATTCTCTCCTCGTGCATTGGCAAGTAGCAACAGAACCCAAAAAAACAAAATAAAGAAGCTTGTCCGTTACCTCAAGGTCTTTTCTTAAGTACACACAACGTGAGAGTGATCTAGTTGTGCATATAAAAGACTCCAAAATTATCAAGAACTACAAGTTAGGGTTTGTGAATTTTGATCATGCCAGCCGGAATCATGCTCCCGGCGAGGAACATGCCATCAATGATCGGTAGTAATGGAAATGCCGGTGGGTATGTATCATCTTCTGGACTTTCACTTGGTCAGGTGAGTGGTTCCACACCAACCAACACAACACCACCCCCCACCCCCCAATTTCTCTCTTATTTTTTTCCCTTTTTCATTTAAGCTTAGTTTCATTTCATTCACTCTCCATTTCTTTCTTCTCTTTTTTTCGTTTTTCTTTTTTTTTTTTTTTTCTAGTGAGATTTTACATCTTTGCAAAAGATATGTATAAAATGATCAATGTTTCTATTGATTTATTTCTTTTTACTTCTACAAATGGTGAAAAGAATACAAAAGCATTTTCCAAACTTCGCATCCTACTAAGCAGATTATACTGCCCTTCTTGGGAAACCCATTACAATTTTCGAGAAACGCGTAAATTCCTTTCAAATACACGTACAAACAATACGCAGCGACACTATGAGCCTTTAGTCAAAGGCTTTATCTACAAATCTAGTAGTTCAAAAGTCAATAATTCTTCTAATCCCGCGCTATGCACGGATTACGATTTAATAAATTTTAAAGTTATCTCCTTTTTACAAGATAAATATACTATTTACCCACACACACTTCTCGTACATGCATCAAGGTGAATTCTATCAATCTATCACCGTCACATGTTTTCCTTATATTTTGATGTGGTAAGCTTTTTCTTTTTCTTTTTTAATTTATTTTGTTATTTAGATTGAAAAACAATAAGCTTCGGAATCTTAAAGATCTCTGCAAAAAAAATGTTCCAGCCAAATTTGATGGACGGACATCAACTTCATGCTCTGGACATGGCTCCAATCGCATCCGAGAGCGAACTGGCCCGACTTCGAGATGATGAGTTTGAAAGCACTAAATCCGGCAGTGAAAACCAAGAAGGCGCCTCCGGCGACGACCAAGATCAGCAGCGCCCCAAGAAGAAGCGTTATCACCGACACACACAGCACCAGATCCAGGAAATGGAAGCGTATGTGTATACTAGTCCTAGATTTCACCATAAACAAACGTTGTAGATATGTTTTTCTCTCCAAGTGCTGTCCTTAAAATTTCAATTCTAATTCAGAAATGGGCAATTTTTTTATGCCAATCTTTTGATTTATCGTTGCCGAATATTTTTCCCATTTTTCAACAGATTTTTCAAAGAATGTCCTCATCCGGATGACAAGCAAAGGAAAGAACTAAGCCGACAATTAGGATTAGAGCCATTACAGGTCAAATTTTGGTTCCAGAACAAACGCACCCAAATGAAGGTAAAATATTCGTGATTTTTCCGACATATATGTAATTACATCCGTGTATTATTATCGGTTAACGATGTATCACTTTTGAATTTTTTTTTTTTAATTAAATGATTACCATATTCCTTGATTTTGTTACCGATGTTTAATTTATTTATATCTTACTATATGTTTACTCTATTAAAATGGTAAGTGAATTAGCAAGTGCAGAAAATCACGTTTAGTTTCCTTAATTTGTTTTAATTGATTTGATTTTGTTTTTTCAGACGCAACATGAGAGGCATGAGAACACGCAGCTCCGACAAGAGAATGATAAGCTTAAAGCGGATAACATACGATACAGAGAGGCACTTAGCAACGCTTCATGTCCGAATTGTGGAGGGCCGACAGCTATTGGTGAAATGTCGTTTGATGAACACCATTTGAGATTGGAAAATGCCCGTTTAAGAGAAGAGGTCATACCCTATAACTCCATGTCCTTTCAAATTTTATTTTTATTTCTTGAGAATAATTAAAATTCTATTATTATAAATAAATTGAAAAAAATTTCACCCGATCAATATAAAGCTAATTTTGAAAATGATTTATTAATATTTTAACTAAGATATTTTATTTTATTTTTTGTGCAATTAATATACATAAATGATTTGTCAATCTATAATTAACTAATTTACCATGAAACTCAATTGCACATTACTTAAGTAACTATTAAAATTCATTACTGAAAAAAAGTAACCATTAAAATTAATTAATAATGTAATTTTCATCTATTACGTGCTTATCCATCTACATATTAATTTTGAAAAATTGTCAACCAATGTTTTGATAAGGAAATTTTATTTTACTTTTTGTACCATTGATATGCTAATAAAATCTTTTGATCTATGAATTGATTTATAACTAATTAATTTTAAAATGACAATCCTAGCTGCATATGAATATTACTTAAGTAAATAAGTAATCTAATTTTCATATATCATGTCCTAATCCAACGATTTCAATTTAGTTTTGAAAAATTATCACTTAATGTTTCGATATGGAAATTTTATTTTAGTTTTTGTGCAATTGATATGCATCATAGAATCAATTGATCCGTGAATCAATCTATAACTAATAAATTTGCAAGCCACATCCCTAGATTGCATGTGAATATTTTACTTGAGTAATGTTTTACAATTAATTAATAACGTATTTTCCCTCTGTCACATGCTTATATATTCATGTGATTAATTTTTATAACCAAACATAAGAGAGGAAACTTCCAAATCGTACATAAACATGAAGGAGTTATGAATTTATCATTTATCAATTATTCATATGTGATTATTTGGTGATTTCTCATTTACAAAATTGAGCAACCGCCTCATGTAAATTACATCACACTATATATTTACATTCTTGATGAAAATGTTGTTCAATCTTGAGGAATTATCCATATAAAATAAGTGCACTTCACTGCCATTAGTAATTTGACTTCATAGGAATTCACTAGTAACTTATACACATTTCTAGTAACTTGTATTTAAATATGTTTTGATTTCTTACATGTTTGGTTCACTTGATGAATATACTATAATTTAATTTGCTAGGAAATTTTATTTTTCTCACGCGGCATTCCATAATTGTTAGATGATAAAACAAACCTAAAATTTTTCTTTTCTCTTTTTTCGAATCTATCTTTCATACCTTATTCTTATTATTTAAATTAAGTGTAATTACTAACTACAAGTCTTAACGAAGTGTTTTCTTAATCATGGGAGAACACTTTGTTTTCCGCCCGTCCAAATTATACCTTTAAGCTAACTTGACATAAATTAAAATGGTATATGATAGGAAAAAATATAATCAACCTTCATGTATGAAATTTAAGTCATAAATGACCATAAGAAAGAGCGTGTCCCGTAGTCATTTAATATAACAATGTCATATGTTAGATATATATTAGTAAAATTGAATGTTTTGATTTATCCTTTCATTTTTACAACTTTTCTGCATTGCATTTTTATCCTTTTTATATTTTATTTCTGTCGCATAATCATCAAATCCACGTGAATTCATGGTTGAGTAAGTTTAATAATTATATTTATGATCGTCGGGATTCTTCGGTATACACATTGCGTATGTGTCACCCACTTGTCTGTATATTCTTATCAATGTAGTAGATTACATGTTGTATTCTCAATCTACATGTATGCATCATTGCTTAAGCGAGAAATCCTAAATATAAATTATATTACTAATTCTCAAAATTTGCACTTATAGATAAATTCGTATTATTTAGTTCTTTATTCAAACGTGCAACTCATCAAATAAAGCCTTAATACTTCCACCTTTTTTCAGATTGATCGAATTTCAGCAATTGCTGCTAAGTACGTAGGCAAGCCTGTTGTGAACTACCCTCTTCTTTCCCCACCAGTTCCTCCTCGTCCACTTGAGCTCAGCGTCGGAAATTATCCGGGACAGCCTGGTGTTGGTGGGGAAATGTATGGGCCAGGAGACCTACTCAAGTCAATCAGTGCACCAACAGAAGCTGACAAGCCCATGATAATCGAACTTGCTGTTGCAGCCATGGAGGAATTAATCCGAATGGCTCAGATGGATGAGCCGGTTTGGACAATGAGCTTGGATGGTACATGTAGAGAGTTTAACGAGGAAGAATACCTCAGGACATTTCCTAGAGGAATCGGGCCGAAACCTAATGGATTCAAGTGTGAAGCTTCGCGCGAAACCGCCGATGTTATCATGAACCACATTAACCTCGTCGAAATTCTCATGGATACGGTATGTCGTGGTACTCTTCCGCATATATAGTAAAAATTACTACAGTGCTACTATTTTTTAACACTTTTTTGTTTACTTGCAGAATCAATGGTCAACTGTGTTCTCGGGCATAGTCTCAAGAGCTGCAACATTGGAAGTGTTATCTACGGGAGTCGCAGGAAACTATAATGGAGCCCTACAAGTGGTATAACTTTATAAATACCCTTATCAATGGTGACTTAATGATATGAAGAAACATACTAACTACCATTGCTTCTGATTTTCGGAATAATGCAGATGACTGCTGAATTTCAAGTACCTTCTCCTCTTGTTCCGACTCGGGAGTGCTATTTTGTTCGATACTGCAAGCAGCATGGAGATGGGACTTGGGCCGTGGTTGATGTTTCTTTGGATAATTTACGGCCAAATCAATCCGCTGCGAGATGCCGAAGAAGGCCTTCGGGTTGCTTAATTCAAGAAATGCCTAACGGCTACTCTAGGGTAACCATAATCTCCTTGACCAAATATCTTTACAAGCACCTATTAATTTTAAACTTTTAGATCAGTTAATTGTGAATCTAAATCTTGCTGTGTTCTTGTATTTCTGGAAAATTACGACCTAGGTTACATGGGTAGAGCATGTCGAAGTGGACGATAGAGGAGTTCATAGCTTGTACAGACACCTAGTAAACTCTGGCCATGCCTTTGGGGCAAAAAGATGGGTCGCAACTCTCGACCGCCAGTGTGAACGACTTGCAAGTGCCATGGCAACTAGTGTTCCGACAGGCGAAGTTGGTGGTAATAATATAATTTATGCTAACATAGCTACTATGCTAAAAACCGTTCTAATTGTAGCTAGCATTAGTTGATCTCCTATGTTACTTACTATGGTTGTCATACATGTTGGTGTTACTTGTTTCATCCATAGTGATTACTAGTCAAGAAGGGAGAAAGAGCATGCTTAAATTGGCGGAGAGAATGGTGATAAGCTTTTGTTCTGGAGTGAGTGCCTCTACGGCTCACACATGGACTACATTATCCGGAACCGGTGCGGATGATGTCCGGGTCATGACCCGGAAGAGCGTTGATGATCCTGGCAGGCCTCCTGGTATTGTGTTGAGCGCTGCTACCTCTTTTTGGCTTCCAATTCCACCAAAGAGAGTGTTTGATTTCCTCCGCGATGAGAATTCTCGTAGCGAGGTATTCATCCTTACCAAATTCTTGATCAATTTCACTTGCGATTTGCTCTAGTTTTTCTGATTTATAACCATGGAAATCACCATATCAGTTTTTTAATGTGATGCTTCAGCTTATATGTAGCCATGCACATGCAAGGTTGGCTTATTCTTTATAAATTTTGCAGTGGGATATTCTCTCAAATGGAGGGGTGGTTCAGGAAATGGCACACATTGCCAATGGTCGTGACACTGGCAACTGTGTTTCCCTACTTCGAGTAAATGTTAGTTTATCGCAATTTTCTTTTTCAATGTTTTAAAGAGGATCTACCTTGATTTCGTAACTATCCCTAGGGTTTGGAATCAGAGGCTGGGCAAATACAATAATGTTTGAACACATGATAGTCGTATTAAGTGGATAATCTGTTTAAAAGTTGCATGTTTTGCAAAATTCCCTACGTGTTAAAACTTTATCGGTATTGATATTTACTTGTCGTTAATAAGTTTACATGGTGTGTGAGTTCCATTGAAGCTTTTCAACCCAAATGCTTTTTTGCATTTTACAGTGGACATTATAATTGAACCACTATTCACTAATTTCCATATGTTCATTGTTCATACAGAGTGCAAATTCTAGTCAGAGTAACATGCTTATACTCCAAGAGAGCTGCATTGATTGCACTGGTTCATTTGTGATCTATGCCCCCGTTGACATTGTTGCGATGAATGTGGTATTGAGCGGTGGTGATCCGGACTATGTTGCCCTTTTACCATCTGGATTTGCGATACTTCCTGATGGATCCGCCTCCCATGGTGGCGGTGGGGATGTCGGGTCGTCAGGATGCCTGCTAACCGTGGCTTTCCAAATATTGGTGGATTCCATTCCAACCGCTAAGCTATCTCTAGGATCAGTTGCAACTGTTAACAATCTGATTGCTTGTACTGTGGAGAGGATTAGAGCTGCTTTATGTGACAACCCTTAATTGTGCTGCTTATTTATGTTGGTAAGTCAATGGTCTTCATTTTCTTAAATTATTATTGCTCTTGAAATTATCTGGAATCCAATTATTTAGTTAATCATTTTCTCCAGTTAATGAGATTCTAAATAATACTCGGGTAGCGGCCAGTTACTAAAAACACAGGACTCTACTAAGTGGTAGCACGATATATATATTGTGTCTAATACCAGCAAGAAAGCTGAAATGTCGGACGGAGAAGTGTTATGATCGATAAATTATTTACATATGGAGTCAATTTTTTCGGTTCTCACCTCTTTATCTCAGAAATCCTCAATAAAAACATTGGCAAAATCAGATTCCTCATAAATGTCACATTAAATGAAAATTATATTATGCTTGTGCTATGTGAATTACATAATTTTACGTGTTATGTATCTCTAATCACGTGTTCCTGGGTTAATTTTTTTGCAGTTATATGGAGAGCATGAAGAAAGGGAAGAAATCTGAGAAGTCAAGAGCGAACCTTAGTATGATCCTGCTGACACCATGCGTTTTAGTCATGTTTAGAACAAAAATGTTCGAACATATGACGACAACACTTGGTTTAAGCTGGATATAAAAAAAGGTTCGGGTATTGACTTCCCCCAAAAAAAGTAAAACGACAAAGGAAGTTTCGGATAATTAAATTAACCTTAAGAGACCTCGTCCTTAGTCTCATCTGATATGTCCGGACTCTTTACACCCTTTTAGTTGTTTCATTGTCTTTTCCTGTTTGTTGCTGGTTAGGGTTTTACATGAGTCGGAGCCAAAAAAAAAAAAAAGAAAAAAAAAACTTTAATTTCGTCGTAGTCAAGTTCATTCTGTTTGGTTTGTCATTTCAGAAGAAGGTTCTTAGTTTGGCAGGAAAATTTCTCATGCAGATCTTATGAGAGTATACTACCTGTACTATATAGATAGAACGGAGACTATGCTCTAATAGGATTTGACGTAGACCAGTTGTACTTAAGATAAATCTGTTTGGTGGGAAGCACTTTGTTTGGTCCTTTCCTGAAATGAACAAATTAGGTTGTTGCTTACTCTCTTTTGTGTTAATTTTAATTTGTTCATTGATGTCCTTGCAATTTTGTTGCTTTTGCGGATTAATTAGTTCATGCGTAAGAGTGGTCTTGATGATGGAGCTCCGCATATATATATATATTGGACATTAAAATTCATACTTAGATTCTGATTTGACAGTATACTTCAATTAACTAATGCTTTCACTATCACAACTTCTAGCCAGTGTTCAAATTACTTTAAACCAATCACTAACCTAGTGAGTCTGGATTTTGAATTATGTTATTTCTATTAGGATGAGTTCTATTCGTATCCTAGTTTAATTATGTCAGACTGAAATATGCAGTGTTTCTGGAAGAGCTTTTGTTGTTGGATTTAGCTGTGTTTATTATGTGTATTAGTCTTGTCTATTTGAAAATATATACACTTTTAACATATGACATGCATACTAATTGTCGGTAAAGGTAAATAAAAATTTGACAAATAACCGGCCGTGATATAAATATATCATGAGCAAACACCTCGATGAAGTACCTTGTGTTAGGAGGCTATATTGCCCACCAAATGTTAAATCTACTCCTTGTCCTATCAACATAGTGGGGTTGAATAATGATGTGAATCCATTTTCATACATGGAGAAGGGAAGGATGAATGAGAAGGTTAAATCCTTTAGCAGACAAACGAAGGCTGTGTCGTAGCTACTTGATAAAGGATGGTGTTTTCAATGAGCAAAGCAAGAACTCTACTCTTTTTTTTCTTTTTTTTATTCCCTACTCCTCCCTGTGTTAGGGGTGAATTTATTAACTAAAACAAGAGCGGGATCAGACTTCCCTTACAGGAGTGACTCCTTACAACATATCCTATCAAAGTGTTTTGATAAGATAAACAAGAAGAACAAAACAGATCTTTTCCTCAAGACCTTGATTTCTATGCGCTGTTGCTGCCATGATATCTGCTGTTGCATTTTTCTCTTGGTAGGCAAAATTCAATCTAACGTCCTCAAAGTAAGAGAATTCCCCCTCCATGCATCACTAACACGAGTAAATTTTTTAAGGTTAGTGTCGTCATCTTTCAATTATGCTCAACTACAATTGTAGAGTCCATGTTGATTTCGATTTTCGAAATCCCATTAATTGGCAGTATTTTAGTCCCCAAAATGATGCCCCCATCTCCATCCTTAATATATCCATTTTTCCCAACTTTTCTTGCGAGCCCATTATCAACTATGCATTCTCATCTTAGTATTTAATTTAACCAATCCTTCTGGAAGTGGTTGCCATGATAGTGCAATTGTAGATATAGAGTGTTTGCTTCTTCTTTATGTTCCCCCAATATTTATATGCCATGTATCTAATAATCTGGTTAATTGGGAGGGCGCTATTTGGGTTTTCTTCAAACAACTATTTATTTTTGTCTACTCAAATAGACCATACCATAGCCTAAAGCCAAAAATGATTCACGGTGGTTTTCTTGAGCATAAATCCCATTTATGGGTTCTACAATTGTTCTCAAACCAACTAAGAAGTGCGTTATGTAGGTTTAGTAGTGCTTGCCTGGCCATATGGCCTGCCAAATGGGAGTAGTCTATCTACATGTTCTTAGTGCATCATCCAGATCCTCATTTTTGTCCATGATGCAGGCATTTGGCGTTAGCATTAGCCAATATTCTCCTTTCCTCAGAGGCTGTGCGAAGATCTTCATTACATAGTTTCCATAAGAAAAAAGCTTCATCTTTGGGCTGTATAGGGAGTTCTATATTAGTCAGTTGCTTGTCACTATCATTATGTCTCTGCGCAATTTTTGGTAGATGACTCCCAATTGTATTTTTGAGTTTGTTGTTGAAGGTATGCAATTTATATTAGATGGGACGTATCATTTTAGTCAACCAACTGGAAATGTGAAAGCTTATAATTTCCCCATTCCATTGAGCCTTCGAAATCCAACATTCTTTAATGGTTATTTCCTCCACGTGGTAGTGTAGTGGATTATGAAAAATAGCACGCAAGGGTTCTTTTTTCGTCCAAGAGTTTGTGCACAATTTTTTTTGGCTCCATCTCCTATTATGATCTTACAGTTTTCCTTTATCCAGCTCTATCCATATTGTCGACCTCATTTTAATTGGGCTGATATTTCTAGATAAACAAACCTGACCCCGTCCCCCGTCCCCCGTCCCCCTACCCCACCACACCACCCCCACCCCCTTATTCTCAAGTAATATTTCCCTATACCTAAATTCTCAAAATCTTTTGATTGTCCAAGCTTAGTTTCATTTTTCTAGGCTGTCCATTCCCGACACTCCTTGTTCCTTTAGGTTCGTGATCCTTGAACAGGTAATACAATGAATTTTCTTGCGGTCAATTATTCCTTGCCATAAGACATCCCGGCCCCTTATTATCCTGTTAATGCGGACAATGAATCTTCAAGTTTGAATGCCCCCTTGCATGTATTGAGATTGCTTGCAAGACTAATTTTAGAAATATTATCTTTCCTGCTATTTTGAGCAACTTTCTTTTTCAAGCAACCGATTTGTTTTCAAGTTCTTGCACAATCGGGATAAAGTCTCCTAAACATAATTTGAGTCCCTTATTGAGGGAAATCTTAGATATTTCCCATTTTGACGTTTGTGACATACCTATTATTTCCTCTATGTGCAATTTCATGTGACATGCAACATATGGGTTGAAGACAATTTTTTATTTGTTCAAATTACAATATAGCCCAAACTATTCTTGAAATAGGTTTAGAGAGACTACTATTGCTTACATTTACATTGGCGATGCTTTTTCTATTAGGACTATATCATCAACATACAATAAAGGAGTGATTCTGAATGTTGTCCCTCTTAGCTTGAGTAGCTTCCATTGTCCAGTCACAATTGGTTGACCAATAATTCTATCGAGGACTTCCATTGCTAATATGAATAGCTAAGGTTAAAGTAGGTTAACTTGCCTTATTCCTCTTAATGGAATGAAGGCTTTAAAACGGGATCTTTAGGCTACTTCCATAGATTTGGAGGTGACACAAGATCAAATTAGTTGAGTATATTGATCTGGGAAATTAAGATAGGTGAGTGTCCATTTGAAAAAATTCCATTCTATTTTATTAGATGCACTTTTTCTAGTCTATTTTCAAGAACATCTAACCTCCTTTCCCTTTTTTTTTCTTTTTGAAATGTGTAAAAGTCCATTCGTGATGATAACTTGTCACTGCTTTCCTTTGAAGAATAAAGTTTGTCTAATTTAGATTAACTAGGGAATCTAAAAATGGCCTTGGCTAGTTGATTAATATTGCTGGGATGATTTTGTAAAGTATTGTGCATTAGTTGATTGATTGAAACTAATTTAACTAATTTTCTCTTACCCTTTTTAGGACCAATACCAAGATAATTGGATTAATTTCACGTAGAATATTGCAAGTCTAGAAGTCCATCTTTATGGGAACATTTCCAATTCCCTATTAAGTGAGACGCTTTAAGGATTTCTACCTTGGATATGGATTGGCTCAAGTACCTTTCTTGTTGATAATAATCATACATGTATGTTTATAGTTGAGTTGGTTCACTAATCTAATTCCCAATTAGGTCATATAGAACAATAAGTCTTTTCTCTTTCCTCTCCTCTTCAGCATTGTTGTATGGTAGAATTTATGTTCCCATCTCCGTAATTGACTTAGTTTGCTTGTATTTTCATTTTCTAAAGAGGCTCATCTTCAGTTAATAGAATGTTCAACTCTCTTCTTAGTGTCTTTTCCAAATTTAAAAGGAATGGGTTTAGGTTTAAGGTTATTATTCTTTCGAATTCCACCTAACTTTGTAAGCAAATAGTTAGCAAGTTTTTCTAATCCTTTCCTTAGCTTTTATCTCAACTTTGTTAGAGGTCAGGATGAATTCAAGGTGCTTGCTATCCCATGTTTTGGTTACCAAGTGTAGATAGGTATAATGCAATAATCACATTGGTTGGAATCAAAAGAAATTATTTTAAGAGAATGTAGCTAGCTCAACTTAAGTTCTTAAAAGAAGATAAAGTCAAAAAATGTTTGCATTTACTAAGCTCAAGGCTTTGTCAATTCATGTTTAATTACTTCACTAAAGTCCTCTATAGCATACCATGGCCTATCTCCCCAATTATATTTAGAAATTCACAAAAGGATTCTTGTAATTAGACTCTAAATCTTATATCTAGACATGCATAAATAAAATATGGATATCATAGCTCTACCATATTAGTAAATTAAATAAGAAAATCTATTACATGCAAAAGCTTAGGGAACTACTAACTCAATACATGTCATTACTTATTGGTAATGATGTGTAAGGTTGTTATCCCAACTATATAATCTCTCATCATATTGAAATTTTCATATCAAGTAGTTCAATAAATTCATTAATTGACAAACAAATTAATATTTTAGAATAAATAAATGATCATTTATTCACTTTAAATTATATTATTGTATAAATAGTACATCATTTTCTTAGTGACATATACTTCCCTATATACTCATTCTAAGTCATAATGTGGTGGTAATCATTCACTTACTAACCATTAGCTATAGATTAAGGAAAAAAAAAATGCTCCACAAGAAGTAAGTTAAGCCTAATGAGATAGTCCTACTTTTTTAACCATCACATGCATTACCTATACAATTACATGCATACTTGGTTATTCTAAAGCATTAGTTTGTACTAAACATCTATTTAATTTATCTTATCAGTCTAATAAGCCATTTATGATGAACATAAGAATGGTTTTTTTTTATCTTCATTTTATTATACTCAATCTTATTCTCCTACCTTAAGTCATTATCCTAACTAATTGATGGACTACCAACCTTTAGCCCCCTTACTCGTGCACACCTCTAAAGCCTATAGTTACATATGAGGAGGATACTCTCACATCAGCCTATAGAAGATGAGTGCCAATACACAGAAGGATAGTAAGCAAATTCCTTGAAGTTTTAGCTCAAACGTATTCTTCTCTATATGGACCCCTACCCAGTCATTGACTTGCCTAGTGTCGAGGCCGACCTACTGAATGCCAAAGCTAAGGTAACTATGTGTCGGGCCCAACTCCAATCTACAAACATGATAAGTACCAAGGCCAAGTTATTGAATACCAAGGCTGAGACCTCAACATGCCAAGCTTCACTTATTCAGCCTATAAAACAATAACATCTCTCTTTCGTCTCGACAGTTCTAAATAGCATCCATTTATAGCAACCATAACCTCATCGCAGTTTAGCTACTATGTCTTAAGAATCACTAATATGAACACATTAACAGGTTACTACCTATCCTTACTTTTCTGATATTTGTATTATATTCCCTTTTTATCATTTGTCCTATTTACTCTTTTTGTACATTCTAGAAATCTCCTTCTTCATTGTCTTTTTATAATTTTCTTTATTTTTATTGTTACCTTACAGAATTTACTATAAA
Organism: Lumnitzera littorea; assembly: GCA_024138015.1. Taxonomy (NCBI): domain Eukaryota; kingdom Viridiplantae; phylum Streptophyta; class Magnoliopsida; order Myrtales; family Combretaceae; genus Lumnitzera; species Lumnitzera littorea. The sequence continues at coordinate 105,983,388 of JAMXBB010000003.1, forward strand.
TAGTCCTTTAACTATAGCCGCAATTCATCTTACATCATTTTAGATACCGAATATACTTATTATTGTGAGATATCTCTCTTTGAGGACAATTTCCTTATACTCTTATCTAATCTTGCTGAGTAACTCAAAATTAGCAACAAATGGATCTTAACATTAGCTTGTGAGTCATATGAAAAGAAGTGTTATTTGTTAATACATTATATCCTCTAAGCAACTCTCCAGAAGCTACTGTATTTACTAACTCTTCCATCCTAGTTTTCTTTGATATCTCGAAAGATCTACTTAATTACTATTCTCTATGGTAAATCCTAGTGATCACTGATTACTTAGGCACATCACTATTAGTATTCAATTCACAATTTCATGCCCTACCTTACATTAAGAATAGACACCTAATAATACTTCTCTTCATTTTACTATCTAAGTTTGACATTGGAAGCTAGAACCTCTAATACAAACACAACTAATATTCTCAATAATTAATAACTAAGAGTTGAATAGAGTTATTCAATATCGTATATATGATATGGTAACCATCTAACAACCATAGGTAATAAATTAATTAGGAGGGTATTGGTCCTCACATTATATCTCAAAAAAGTAAATTACAATCTCTAACACCACATAAGATAGAAAAACCACAAGAATGTAACTTACATTGAACTTTAATCATCATGAGATAATGTATAAAGAGATTATATACAGGTTTCTAATCAACTATCTTTAAGTCACCATCAAGTAAACATAGGCATTAGTGAATATCGTCTTGCTTTACTAAGCTATATGGTTTTGGTGAAGAATTAAACTTTAGTAGTATGTGTTTATCGATCATCACATGATCTAAACAACTATCCTATATGGAATTTGCTTTTTCTTAGTTATAGAGGCAATTTAGTTTATTATTCTCCACCTTAGTCAACCAATCTATCATTCTATAGATACATAGGTTTTAGTGAATATTGTCTTCCTTTACTAAGCTACATGGTTTTGGTGAAGAATTAAACTTTAGTACTATGTGTTGGTCAACTATCATAGGATTTAGACAACTGCCTACTATGGAATTTGATTTTTCTTAGTTATGGAGGCAATTTAATTAATTGTTCTCCACCTTAGTCTACTAATATATCTTTTTATAGAGAAATTAGCATGAAAATTACTCATTTCTCCATAAATATTATCTACTCATATGTGTTATTCCAAAATCATTTTAATTCATTATTAATGCTTCTAGATTTAGTTTCTTATGATTAATTTTTGTGAAACCCTGGTTTTCAACCAACTAACATAAACTCGGGATCATAGGTTACTTTTATTATAAATGAGACCTAGAGGGTATAATTGGGGAAATAACAAAATAAACTTATTAAGGGAAGCTTAAGGAACAAGTTTAGTTGTGTGACAAGATCTTAACTACTCAATATTGGTACAATTTAGGGTGTTCGGTACAATTTAGAGCCTTCAAAAATGTTATTCGAATCAAGTAAAATTTTAATATAAGATTACAAAAGTTAGATGAAGAGTCCTTATAAGGTCAATTCCTCAAAATGAAGTAGATATAATATTTAATTTCAACAAAACATTTTTTTGCTACGGTTGTTTGATAGTTATCGAGAACTCAAAATTTGGGCCTCAAAACATAGCGAGACTTTAAAGATAAATTATTTAACTTACAAAAATAATATTTGAAGCTAAGTAGCATGTAGTCGAATTATATAATTATACTATACATGTTATATGTACTCAATATGTAAACGTATTAACATAATATACTAAATATTATCTAAAAATAGTAATTAATTATTAAAAATTATAAAAAATGTCTAACACACCTAGAATAGCTAGAATTAGGCATAACATCCTCCAAACTCTATAAGAAATATAACTTGTGAGTTGGCAAATGAAAATTAGGACAACTTAACAATATAATATTTAAGTAAAATCTAGAATGACATATGTTAGGCAACTTTTCCACTTCCACTAACCTAGGCATTATAAAAGTAAGATCATACCTCATTCTTTATCATTTTTGATACATCTAGCATTAGGAAACACTCTTTGGAAATGTAGTTAGCAAATTAAACAAAAATTAGGAAAAAATGATAGAAAATATGGTTGAAATTAGAAAATATAGAAGATGAAAACCTGGCAAGGTTACTAGTTGACAATTGAAGTTTGATATCAAAAGAGGGATTTCTAACAGGGGGGTTATTGCTAGTAGAGCTCCGATGACTAGAGAATTGAAAACTTGCAAATTTCTACTTATAAATTTCTATTATCAATCGATGTTAAAAAATTATGAAACTTAGCTTCTTAAGCATTTTTACATGTAGAATCAAAATATCAATTTATAATTTTCAAATTAGAAGTGCTTATATAGGTTCCTTTTAAAACAAGCTTGTCTAACAAATATTGCATCAATTTTAGACAATAGTAAACGATGTTATTTTGAGTTAATTTTTGGTATATATATTCCACATATAATATATCTAATTTATATAAAAAGAATTTTTGATAAAATATATGCTTAGTATTTATCAAAATTATTTTGTAGAATCTACCCTGTTTTTAGTAATTAAGGAATAATAGATTTTTTTTATTATTAAATTTCTTAATGAATCTAATTTGTAATGATTTCTAGAGCTTAGTAATAATTTTGGGAGTATTTAGTTCAAGTCTTGTAACTTTATTTGGTTACTTATCTAATTAAAGCTAATTTTTAGTGAAATTATGCTTAAAAGTCAATATTTTAGAAAATAAATGTAATGACCATATTTAAGAGTTGCAATAATCATACCTTAAAATATATATTTTTATGAGTTTACAATATTTTTCATACATGTAGTAAATTATAGATACTAAATATTAAGTATTTTCCTATTATCTGTGCATTTATTGTTAAATATAAATAATAAGGTAATTTGTACAATTAACTTTATTGTAAGGGGAAGTATTACCTACTATTGTATTTGAGGTACTCTATAATGGTCTTAGCTTATTTTAGTTGAAAATTGAAAATATTATAAGTAAACATAATATTCTAGTCGAATCAAAAGTAGATTAGAGAAAAAATTCTAAAACTGCTACACTTAAATGTTTTTATGTAAGTTAAAGTTAGATGACTAAGTCAGGTGAAATGCTATGGATTTCTAATTGGTAAACTAAGGATATGAGATAAATAGTATTCAATTAGGAATTTTGAAGTTAGGTTGAATCAAAGAGTAATTTAGACATTAAGTTAGGAGTTAAATTAGAAGCTAAGTCAAAGACTAAGTTAGAAACAATCTAAAGAAAACTAAAAACCAATAAGCTAATATCAAGATAAAATATATATACACGCATGAACCATAGTTAACCTTAGACGTATCTACCCTTGTTAAGAGAAGTAGTGAATATTTGTATGCCTCAAGTAGACATATGTAATTTGATGCATGTATAGCACAAAAAGGACCTGTAAGTGAAGTTTTTATAAAACTGAGATTTTGTTAATCTTAGTTTTTATGAAAGTAAAGCTAGATTTTGACAAGCAAATGATTTGACATTTGAAAGTTGTGTTTTCCAAATAAATAACCTGATTTATGAAAGTCGTATTTCCAAGCACATAGAATTTCATCTCTAAACCACTTTATGTGGTTTCCATTTGGTTGAGTCTTTAGGGTCCTACTCCCAAACAATTCCTTATTACCTATTAGTTCGTAGACTTTATATCTAGATGAGTTGCTAGGTAGAGTTAAAATATCGGTACTAATAAATTAGCATGGCATACTATATCTACATTGACTATTTGGTTGGGAAGTGATAAAATATTATACTTTGACTAACTAACTATTGATATGCTTGTGGTATTAGCTATACTTATTATTGTATGTTTATCTACTCTCACTTAGCTCATAGTAGCTATGGGGATAAGTTATCTTATCCTTAAGTCAAGGATGAGTTAGACAAAAGATTGTACCATAAAGGCAAGGAGACTTCAAAGTATTAGCCAGTTAAAGATAAGTTCTTAGAAGAAGTTGTTAGCTTCAGGATATGATTTGAATATATGAAGGCAATTCTTCAAGAAAGATGCTAGTACTGCCTTACAAAAGATATAGTGTAGCAATTGTAGTCAAATGTGTGTACTTATAAAGGATTTCCGTGCTGAATAAAAGTGTATAATTATGATACCCTAAGTACAGCTTACTATTATAAAAACTTCTATTATTGTTTCTTATGCTTAATTAGAAGTGATGTGGAATCAAATGTTATATGGAGTGAAATAGCAAGTTGAATACCATTTTCTACCTTATCCTTAACTTAGGGATCGTAGTAACAAATCATCCTTTAGCATTAAAAGTTGAGAAAAAATTTTAAGCAAACGTTTGGAAGGTAAGGCACTACAAGGTGCTATTACAGCATTGTTATGTTAAATAGGCCTTAGAGTATCATAGTTGGTCAATAATTAAGGATTTAATGTGTTTCTAATAGAAGTATTAAGAGTTTTATATGGATTTGATGGGTGAAAATAAGGACAAAAATGAAGATCAAGACTTAACGAAGAACATGGATTAAGTTGCTCAAGGGACGAATGAGATGTGTAGTGCAAAGTAGATTAAAGTAAAGTTTGATGAGGACAACCGGGGAAGTGCTTGGGAACTTAACGAAATTAAGTTAGTATTGAGAAGGAAACCATAAGAAATTAATAAAAAATTGAGTATTGGAAGAAATTGCTAGAACACTTGTGTACATATATAAGTTAGAACCAAAGAGAAAGGGAGTAAAATATGTTTTAAGATAAGGAAATTGTGCATATGATAGATTATACGACAACAACATATATGAGATTAAGTAAGGTAACTAGGTTAGTTTGTGAAAGATCAACTTTAACTAATAGCACCTAAAGCACCACAAGACAATTAACACCCTATAGAACCTCGAGATGATGCTTAATTTGATGTGCAAAGTAATCAAGTGTTAGTTAAGAGTAAACTAGAGGGTAATGTAGAGAAAGACCTAGAAGAAGAGGAACCTAAAGAGGATGAGCCAAAAGTAGATATTAGAGGGAGGTTCTAATAAGGATATACACATTGTAGTGGTGCAAGCTATAACTACTACTGAGATGAATGAAATGGCAGGAAATATCGAATGTGGGCAATCAAGAGCTAATTTAAAGAATGAATCATAACCTTTATCAGAGGATCAATCAAAGCCTAATCCAAAGGCTAACCTTGTATAGAATGAGATTATAGCTCATGAGGTAATAATTAATAATGAGGTTGAGAAGTTAAATGATGACAAAGTGCATGAAGTAATACAGGGATATAACTACAACATTATGAGAACATACTCCTCGTATACACCTTAGCACATGTAGTGAGCAAGAGAAGGATGGAAAATCTATAACTTTCACGACTCTCTTGTCAAGACTCATGCCTTCCATGACAAGTCTCTTGTCTTATTGATCCAATCACGTTGTATTAGTTGTTATCTAGAATAGTGTCTAATGTCTTTATGAGTCTTGTTTGTCTACAGTTGTGTCAATCTCCATTTGATCAACTCATATCTGCTTGGTTTAAGTCATTCTCTATCTCATCGAAGTATAAGCTAGTGGAAAGTTCAAATTTATCAAACTTAGTTTTGCTAATATATATGTTTACTATAGAAAGTACCTAAGTCCTTAACTATGATAGTAGTGTGATGATTGTAAAATAAGATTTGTAGACATGAGAAAATGACCTAGTTTGATCAATCTTAAGTGAAATTGGGACTTAGACATGTACAAGTGATGAAGACTAAGTGAAAAGATATGATGAATAAAACTATGGGATGGACAAGGGGACAATGGTAAGAATAGCCATGAACCTTGATAGGAACCAACTAATGCCGGAGTCTGAACTTATCAAAAGAAACAAAATAAGAATTAAGGGGAAGCATTAGTTAGGATAACGGTAAAAAATTAGCGTAGAAACTTATTAACTTGGATATGAGAAAGGCATGGGACAGTGCCAAAGGAAACTTGTAGATGTCAACATGATGGTCACAATATTCAAGACAAGAGTACAACATAGCAATAGTGATAGAGTAGTTGCAATGAAAGAGCAAATTGAATTATAAGAAAATTAAAGAATAAGAATGTTAAGCCTTATTTTGATTTCCTTAATCTAATCTATATTAAGCTCAGCCCACTTAATACAAATTACTCAACATTAAACTGAGGAAATGTTTTTTAAAAAATTTAACAAAATTAGAGTCGCTAACCAGTTCAACTGGTAAAAAATAAAATTAGGGTTTTCAGGTAGGAAAACCTTAATTTAACCATTGATTTACAGATTTTTTAAGAAAATGATTTTTAGAAAAAATAAACCAGAGAAAACTGAGTTCAAGGGCTAACCTATTAATACTAAGTTACCATGTAAGAACTAAAGAAAAATTGATAGGTTTTTATTTTTATAATTTTCTAAAAATACTAAAAATATACCTAAATAAACAAAAGATAACTAAATTGATTTTTTATTATTTTTTATTACGAATTTCTAAGAAAAAGGGGAAAATTTTTATTTTTTATATGGTTGCCTCAAAAGTACCTACAAACTCGCTAATCTGGATCAAATTGACCGTAGTTCTCTTTTTATAAAATTTTAGTAGATGGATTCTTTTTATTTTAAAAATCGAGTCAAGTTTACATTTTTTAACAATTTATTATTTTAAAAAAAACCTAAAAAATCTAATTTTCCTAAATTTAAAGAAAACCTTAACTAACTAAATCTTTTTTGAAAATCTTGATTAAGATTTTTTTTATTTTTAAAATCACTACATATCAAAAATATCTTTTCTAAATCCTAACTATAAACTATGTTAAAAATACGGTTAGATACGTATTTTTTTTAATCTCAACTAAAATATATGTATCTTGATACATATATCTTTTCTAAATCTTAATTACAAGATACACTAAAAATACGTTTATTTTTCAAAAAAACACAATTTTACTAAAAACTCAATTGAACTAAATTTCGTTGGAATTATCTAAAAACATTATGCAATACGAAAATAATAAAAAAAAACCTGTACTTAAGAAAAATAAGTTAGAAAATAAATAAAATTGAACTAACTAATAATTAAATAATAATTTTTATTGAATCGAATCACGCGTATTAATCGTGTGTTGGATTTCGCATATGAAATTGGATTATGGAATTGGATTGAAGCATTAGGGAATTCGTTTGGACTTAGAATTAGCATTGGATTTACATCAGCTTCGGATTGTGGAATTGGATTGCAGCGTCAACAATTTTGAAATTAAACTTTCAATTGAGTGTGAAATTGTTGCTTCGGTCAGATTGTAGCAGATGGAGTTGTGGCCAATTTTGGTGTGTCTTCGAATTAAGGGGCATTATGGACTTGTGGTTAGCTTATAAGATGTTATTGCTACGTGGATCAAGATGTTGGAATTAGATTGCGGATGTGTCAAAGCTTGGTAATGTAGACGTCAGGGAGTTGCGGCTTTCAAATTGTGAATGGTGTAAGGATTTTGAAGTTGGCTTCGGTGGACATGAAGCTTTGGAATTGTTTTTAGATCGCATGTGAATTGAGTTGGCTTCGTTATCGAATTTCCGATTTTGGATTAGACGTCTTTGAAATTCGGATGTTGGCTTTGCAATTGGATTTCCGGTTTTAGATTTAGACATCTTTGGAATTCGAACGTTGGCTTTGCAATCGGATTTCCAGTTTTGGATTAGACATCTTTGGAATTTGGAAATTTATGAATTGGAACGTCAGGGGGTTTGCGGAAATTTCGAACAGAGAACTGGAAAGTTAGTTATCAAGGGATTTGCATTGTACGAATAAAAAAACCTTTCTAACGTCACGTGCTGTTGTGCTATTTATAAACTTACAATCATATCTTCCGTAGTATCTTTTGTATGAAAGATACGGAAGATACAAAAGATACGATAACAATTTTTCAAAAATTTAGCTTAATTTTTAGAAACCTTACTTAATTCGAGCTTTCTATTTTGTCAATACCTGATTCGACCCAATTAGAGATAACCTAATAATTTATCTAGCAAATCCTAAGTCTATTTCGGCCCAATATAAATTAGATAAAAATCTGCTTTAAATCAAACTAGGCCAAAATTATTTTAATAAAGCCCAACTTTTAATAATTTATTAATTAATCACACACTATTATTAGATTTGATTTTAAACAATTTGACGCAACTCAATATGATATGACATGATTCGACTTAAAACGACTTGACTAGATACATCACGACTTGACTCGAAGTGATTCGACTCGATATAATTTGACTCGATATGATACGACTCGATGACTCGATACGACTCTCTTTTTTATTTATTTTTATTTATTATTCATTTTTTAATTTATTATTATTTTTTTGTTATTTTCTTATTTATTTATTTATTCTTTTTTTGTTTATTGATTAACTTGGCTCAACTAAAAAAAAAATTAAAAAATGGCAAAAATGAGATGTCTACAAAGAAAAATAGAGAATATTGCAATGGATATAAATGAAAGTGAAACAAGGAATGTGCAAAACCAACTCTATATTAAGCTTATACTATACAAGTTAAAGTATGAGATGAAGAAAAGCTTTAAGACTCATTGATGAAAGAAAAGAGTGTTTGGAGTTAATAAATTTGGGGTAAAAGACATAGAAGTATAGAAGGGTTTCACATTAACAATAGTTAATGATTATGATGTAATGTGGGAATCAAAGTCGCATAGTAATAGGATTTGAACTTGAATGTCCTAGATTGTAGAAGTTTTGTGGATGAAACTTTTTGTAAGGGGCTAGAATGTAAAACCCTAATCTTCAACATACCACCATAGACCAAGGACAATAGATTACTTTTATTATGCATGAGACCTAAAGGAAATAACTAAGGAAATAACAAAATAAACTTATTAAGGTAAGCTTAAGGAACAAGTTTAGTTGTGTGACAAGACCTAATTTGCTCAATATAAAAAAGATTTAAGACGTTCAATATGATTTAGAGCCTTCAGAAAATGCTATCTAAATTGAGTAAAATTTTACTATGAGATCATAAAAATTAGACAAAGAGTCTTAATAAGGTTAATTCCCTAAAATGAAGTAGATATAATATTCAATTTCAACAAAACATATTTTTGCTGAGGTGATTTGATAATTATTGGAAACTCAAAATTTGGGCCTCAAAACATAACAAGTCCTTAAATATAAATTATTTAACTTGTAAAAATAATATTTGGAGTCAAGTAACATGTAGTGGAATTATATAATTATACTTTATGCGTTATGTATACTTAATATGTAAATATATTATCATAATATACTAAAAATAGTATTTAATTATTAAAAATTAAGAAAAAATTGTCAAACACACCTAGAATAGCTTGAATTACACATGGCATCCTCTAAACTCTATAGGAAATATAACTTATGGGTTAGCAAATGAAAAAAATGATAACTAACAATATAATATTTAGGAGGAAATGCAAAAAAGACCCATAAACTTTGACTTTAGTGTGATTTGCCCCCTTGAATTTTTAAAATATGATTTTTGATCTCCAAACTTTTATAAATTAACAAATAACTCTCATAACCCCTTTAAACTTTAATTTTAGTATATAAATACCTCCTAAATATCCCATAGTTTAGGAGAATGTTTACATACCAAAGCCAAAGTTTAAGGGATTATTTTCAACCTAAGGGGTTATTTTGCCAATTTATAAAAGTTTAAAGAGAAAAAATCATAATCTAAAAGTTTAGGGGAATAAACCACACCTAGGTCAAAGTTTATTGGGGTTTTATGCAATTTCCCATAATATTTAAGTAAAATGCAAAATGACACATGTTGGGCTACTTTTCCACTTCCACTAGCTTAGGCATTATAAAAGTAAGATCAAATCTCATTCTTTATCGTTTTTAACGCATCTAGCATTAAGAAACACTCTTTGGAAATGTAGTCAGCAAATTAAAAAAATATTAAGAAACAATATGGGAAAATATGGTTGAAATTAGAAAACATAGAAGATGAAGACCTGATGACCATTTGGCGATTGAAGTTTGATATCAAAAGAGGGATTTTAGACAAGGGGTTCATTGTTGGTGAAGCTCCATTGATTGGAGAACTGAAAACATGCAAATTTTAAATTATAAGCTCTTATTTTTACTATGAATATCAAACGATGTTTAAAAATTATGAAACTTAGTTTTCCTTAGTATTTTTATATGTAAAATGAGAATATCAACCCAAAATTTTGAAATTAGAAGTGCTTATATAGGTTCCTTAAGAACAAGTCTGGTTCCAACAAATATTACATCAATTTTAGAAAATAGTAAATGATGTTATTTTGAGTTGATTTTTGGTCTATATATTCCTCATATAATATATCTAATTTACATAAAAATAATTTTTGATAAAATATACACTTAGTATTTATTAAAATTATTTTGCAGAATCTGCTCGGTTTTTTGTGATTAAGGAATAATAGGTTTTTTATTAAATTTCTTAATGAATCTGATTTGTAGTGATTTCTAAAGAGATGTTTTTGGGAGTATTTATTTTGGATATTGTAATTTTATTTGGTTATTGATCTAATTTAAGCCAATTTTTAATGAAATTATGCTTAAAATTCAATATTTTAGAAAATACATGTAATGGCCATATTTAAGAGTTATAATAATCATACCTTAAATTATATATTTTTATGAGTTTACAACATTTTTCGTAGATGTAATAGAGTATGGATACTATATATTAAGTATTTTCCTATTATCCATGCATGTATTGCTATATGAATAATAAAGTAATTTGTACAATTGTCATTGTAGTAAGGGGTAGTCTTAGCTATTGCTATATTTGATGTACTCTTTAATGGTCTTAACTTGGTTTAGTTGAAAAGTGAAAATATTATAAGTAAACATAGCATTTTGATCAAATCAAAAGCTAGATCAAAGACAACATCAAAAACTACTACACTTAAGTGTTCTTGTGTAAGTTTAACTTAGATGACGGAGTTAGGTGAAATGCTGAGGATTTTTCATTGGTAAACTAAGGATATGAGTTAAACAATATTCAACTAGGAATTTTGAAGTTAGCCTAAATTAGAGAGTAATTAAAAGGCTAAGTTAGAAATTAAATCAGAAGTAAAGTCGGAGACTAAGTTAGGAATAATCTGGAGCGAACTAAAAACCAACAAGCTAATATCAAGTTGAAATATATGCACACACATAAACCATATTTGTCCTTAGAAATATCTACCCTTACTAAGAGAAGTTGCAAAAAAATGAGCTCATGCTAATGAGTAAGTTCTAGAATGAACTGTTACCCAAGTAAGTTGTTATTTGTGTACCTCAAATAGACATATGTTACTCCTAACCTTGCATGCATAGTGATGTTTTGGTTTAGCTGAGCTTGGTTGTGAGTTTGATGTGTTGCTTAATGAATTATGTAGAGCTTTTCCTATGATTGTTACTGACCAAATGATGTTTTGATATTGGACATGTTGTTGTGGTTTTGTAGCATGTTGTTATGTAACAATTGCTAGGATTTGCACTAACTTAAAAAAGAATTTAGGAGCTAACCCTACCTCCTAAGGTGTTCACTTAAGTGAACCTACTACTAAAGTCTTAGAACAACAAAGCAACAAAGTAAAGGCTAAGAAAATAAGTAATGTGTAATCTTACTTGAACTTACAAGGTATTACTTGGTATGTGATTTAATGCATTCATGATACGGCACAAAAAAGACCTATGAGATAAGTTTTTACAAAACTGAGATTTCACTAGGCTGAGTTTTTGTGAAAGCAAAGCTAAGTTTTGATAAGCAAATGGTTTGACATTCGAAAGTTGGGTTTACTAAGTAAACAACTTTATTTATAAAAGCTGGGTTTTCAAGCATAGAATTGCATCTCTAAACCATTTCTTGTAGTTTCCATTTGGCTAAGTTTTAGGGGTCCTACTCCTAGGTAACCCCTTGTTGCCTCTTGATTCTTAGACTTTGTATCCAAATGCCTAAATATGTCAATTAACTGGATGAGTTACTAAGTTGAGCTAGGATATCGGTACCAATGCATGTCACGTACATTAGCATGGCATACCATAGTTGCATTAATTGTTTGGCTAGGAAGTGATAAGATATTATACTTTAACTAACTAACTATTAATCTGCTTACAATATTAGCTATGCTTGTTATTATATGTTTATCTACTCTTAGTCAACTTACAGTAGTCAAGAAGATAAGTTATCTTATCATTAGGTTAAGGATGAGTTAGATGGAAGATTGTACCATAGTAGCAAGCAAACTTCAAAGTACTAACTAGTTGAAGGTGAGCTCTTAAAAGAAGTTGTTGGCTTCAAGACATGATTTGAGTGCATAAAGGCAGTTCTTTAACAAAGATGTTGGCGCTACTTTACAAAAAAATTGGTGTAGTAGTTGCAGTCAAATGTGCATACTTGTAAAGGATTTCCATGTTGAATAGAAGTATATAACTGTGATACTCTGAGTACAGCTCACTATTGTAAAAACTTCCATTGTTGTTTATTATACTTAATAAGAAGTGACATAGAATCAAATGTTATATGGAGTGGAATTGCATGTTGAATACCAATTTCTACCTTATCCATAACTTAAGGATGACAATAACAAATTGTTTTCAAATATCAAAAGTTTGAGAAAAAATTTTAAGTAGATACTTGGAAAGCAGGTATAGATACTTCATTTTTACTACTCTTTTATTTTAGGATCTTTTCTTTTTGGCTAGATTTATAAAAATAAAAAAAATTAAAAATTGAAAAATAAAAAAAAATAAAACTTGAAAAATATAAGAAAAAATTGATAAAAATTAAAAATAAAAAGTATCCAAAGTTCTTGTCAAATTGATTAGTCTTTTAAGGTCGGATTAAGTAATAGTTGAAAATATACATATAATTTAGTAAATTTAGAGCCTTTAAAATTTTTTAGGCTTCATTAGAAAAATATTTTTAAATAGTCCAATAAAATAGTTAAGTTCATAAAATAGATTTTTGTCTAATTTAAAAAATATTTTAATTAGACTAATTAAAATAAGACTTCGTATTTATTAAATTTAAAAGTGGTGTTAAAATATATTTAGCATATATAATTTGAGCTAGGGTCACTTTCAAAATGAATTAGGCTTAGGTTTCAAAATTGAAATTTAAGGTAAGCCTAATAACAAAAGCTTAATTTAATTTTGTGTGCATTAATAAACGAGGAAAAAGCCACTAGCTCAATAGCTTAGGCGTATGCTAATATGTAAGAGATTAGGGGTTTATTCCAAGTAAAGGAAAATTATTTTGCCTAACCATGGTCACATGCTACACACATAATGACTTTATCTTCTTCCCCACAAAATGGCCAGTACCTGAATTTAACCATAAAAAGAAACCTAATAATAGCAAATCTTCATTTTTGATTTCACAGATTTGGATTGACTCTTACTAAATCGTTAACAAAATCTCCATATTTGTAAGGTTTTACGTAAATATTATTTGAATGAGGATTTAATAAAATTAAATCAAGAGATAAATCTCCTTCATTGTCGATTTAGGTTGATCTAAGATTCACTTAGGATTTAAATGAGGAAAATTACAAAACTAGAGTTGGGTCAAGAATCAAAGAGGAAAAAAAATGGCACATCATTAGCAACAAGCAGTAATCATCTTCTTCATCTAACAAATCGCGCAGCAACACCAATTTGATGTTGAACACACATAACTAAATCCACCAATGCCAGCAATATCTACACCAAATGCATACCCATACTATCATACCAACCACCTATAGCCAACACTCTCCCAAGTTACCCTCGTGCATCAACCCTCAATTCTCTCTCGCAAAAAACACACATGTATAATAAAATAGCCACCAACAACCCAGCCATACACAACCTGTACAGCAACCGATAACCACTCTCACTTCCCTTCAAAACCACCTAACAGAGACCAAAACCCACGGCGTACTAACCACAGCCATACATAGCAAAACCCCAACGCTGTTCAACCTCCATACACGTGAACTACAGCACTAACCCATCCGACCACCACCCATTCCCTCTCTAGACACAACTAGCCCCGGTCACCCCCTCTCTCTTCCTCATGTGATATGACAACAACCTAGGACCACCATTTAGATGTAATAACTCTACACAACCATAGCCACTATCTACGACCAACGTTATATGTTGCACAAACACCAAAACCATTCAAATTACAACTATTACTCTAGACACACACACTAAATGACATTTCGTTAATAACTTTGTCATGGAAGTTAAGTCACCCATTCAATTTGGTCTTTGGAACAACTTATAAGACGTAGGATTGTCGCTGTTGTTGAAGAAGGTGTAACCTGACTTGGATTGCTTAGAGCGCCTAAGATTGACCTAGGATCTAACCTATGAACGTAGTGAATCCCTGGATTCAACTCGCATACATATTGAATAGGTAGGTAGTAGATTCTTCTTATTTATTTATTTATTTATTTGTTATTATTATTTTTCACTAACTTTAGTTTATGTCTTTATGCAGGTTTTAAGTTGTAGTTCATATAATGATTGATGGTTTTGTTATTTTATATTTTTTTTCATATTTTTGCATATATTGGTACTAACATTAGTCTTTGTAGGTCTTGGTGTCAATTTTTATTAGTTGGCTATTTTTGGCATATTTTTTTATAGGACTACATTTTTTACATATTTTTCCATTAATATTAGATTCTTTAGAAAATTCATATCTTTTTTACTAATATTTGCATATTTAGCAGGAGAATTGCATATTTTATAAATTTTTCATAAAAATTGCATTTTTTTTTTTTTGTTTTTAGGGTTTTCTTGAAAAATAAAAAAGATTTTATCACATAGTTGGTTTTTTATAAAATAAAAAAAAAATCCTTAATTTGAGTCTTTTCAAAAATTAGGTTTTTTTAGGGTTTTTTCAAAAATCGGAAATAAAGATTAAGGTTTTCTTAGACTTTTTTAATAAAAAAAATAAAATTTTTAATAAATGTAAATCTGACTTATTTTTTTTTTTAAAAAAAAAAGAACCAATATAAAAACTACGGTTGATTTGATCCTAATTAATGAGTATATAAGCTTGTTTTCTCTTTTTTTTTAAGGAAAATTAATAATAAAATATTCATTTTCATGTATTTTCATATTTTTGTATGTTTTTACATTTTTTTAAGAAAAATTCTAAAAATAAAGGCCTATTAGTTGCTTTTTCTTTTTCTTTTTCTTTTTTAATTTGTACATAGAGACAAGTGTTTTAATAAGATAGCCTCTAAACCTATTTTTTTTGTTAAAGTTTTTAAAACATATATTTTTTAGGAAATTAGTAGGCTAGTAACTTGATTCGGGTTTCTTTTACCCAAGAAAACCTAATCCATTTTTTATTAGTTTTACTGATTGGTGACTTCTAAAATATTTTCAAAATATATTTTAAAAACATTTTTTTAGAGAAAAATATTTTTCCTCAAATTAATTTCATGTGTTTTATATTAAGTGAGCTAAGCTTAGTATAAAATAAATTAGGAAAAACTAAAAATGGGCTCGATAGCAAAGCATTACAATTTCATTTAAAAAAAATTTTAATATGAAATTCTCTAATTTTTTTTTATTAAAATTAAACCCTCATATGTTCTACAAAGTTAAACCAAATTATCAAATAAAACCAAAAAAGAATTTGTTTATTTCTAGATTACTCCTTTAATCATCTTAAGGAAGTCATCCAACTTGATTTTAATGAAACGTAATTCATAAATTTATTTAAATAGTAAAAATGGAGAGAGAAAGTGAGATCCTACCTTAAGACGCTTCCTCTTAATCCTTGACTTTCTCTACCAATTTATAAGAGTTAAGTAACAATATGGAGTAAAGGGTATACATGAAAGCTTTACAAAAAGGGTTTAAGAGAAGAATATAGAGGCAACCATGCTTTCTAATTGAGAGAGCTAAAGATAGCCATTTTTTATATTAAGTAGCTTAAAATTGTTTTCCTTTTTAATATGAAATTCCATTATTTTGATTTTACTTTATGGGGATATTTTATCCTCACCTATAAAAGTTTTATCTACTAAATTTTTTTATGTAAGTGGTTCTCAAAACAATTTATCATACTTCTATTTTATTTCTTCTTCAAATTATATGTTGGTCCCTCTTTTTATAAGGTTTTGAGAGAGTTAGTGTCTTAGAGTATATCCCTTTAGGTTTATTATTTTTACAAGATACTCTTCCAAAATCAGGTAAGAATATCAAGTGGAAGCTTAAAAAACCCCCCATTTGTTTCAATCATAGATTCTATGTTAAGTTCCTTCCATATCTCAGGTGGAACTAGATTCATTATTTTTTCTTTTTCTTTTTTTAGATCTAAGGCATCCTTTTGAGCATTGAGATATGGAATACATTTACCTTTGGGTTATAGATGGTAGTAATATGTTCCATAATCTCATAATGACTATATAGCTGGATATACTTGTCATTAATCTCAAATCATATTGTTCCTTTACATAATAGTGATATCTTAAGGTGTACATAGTACTCTACTTAGCATTTTAAGAGCCTTCTTCTCTTATTTGCTTAACAATTCTTTATATTGAGCTACCTAAAGATTTTCCTAATGAACTGTAACTTACTAATCGTTCTATCATTAACTGATCAATTTTCTTTCTCCAATATCCATCTCAATAGATGGTGACAAATGATATCCTAACATGAAACGCTTTAATCTTAATTTCATAACCTTCAATTTGATTTGACCTAAATCTCAATTATGCTTAAATCCAATCTTTAGATTTTATGATCATAACTAGTAATACAATTGTTGGCAAGATGCACTATCCATGGAGTATAGGTAAGTACTAATTTCAATTTCCTACTAAATAATGGAAAGTTCAAGATTAGGTGTTGTGATTTGAAGTTGTGTGTTTTTAAAAGCATTTTGTTGTGTGATTATGGTTTTTACATTGTTTAGTTATAGGTGAATTTTTGTTAAGTTTGTGATAGTTGATAATTATGCCATTATGTTAAGAAGATGTCTAGAGAATGCATTATCAACAACAATGTTGTTAAGCTTAGTGGAGATTCTAAGAGGTGTTAGTCAAACCGAAAATGATAGATACATGGAATGCATCAAAAGATGAATGGAAATTCTAACAAATGAACATAGTAACAAGGTCCTTACAAACACTTATGAAGTGCTTTAATGTTCAAGCAAGTATACTCAATATCCCTAAGGTAGTGGAATAGGGTAGTAAGCGTGGGGAGATGGATGATTTGAAAGAGTCAACAATGATAATATCGAGTTTAGGTGAGGAAGTGAAAGATATGATCTAAATTATGGTACTAATAAAATTAAATTTAAAATTCCAACATATATATAAGTAAACAAGAATTTTTTTGTCGTCATGATGAGCGCATTAAGATGTGATCAACTACATTAAACTTTATTAAGTATGTATATCTCCAATACAAAAACCTAAACTATCCAAAGTATAGATGGACAGGATGAAGTATCATATACTTTTTGTTAACACATATACTAATTATTGTTAGATTTCTCTAATGCATAGTAAAAGTTAAGTTGTGTACAATTTTAAGTATTTCAAACATCTATTATCTAGACTAGGCCTTTTATACCAATTATACCATTTTAATGATATTATTATACACATAGGCTTCATGTTTATCTATTCTTAGGACTCTAAATCCCCATCTCCTTACATCATTTTGAATAGGAACAATGTTATACTCCTCTCCCACTACATTGTTGTCCCATCTTACCAATTTGCTATTAAGGACCTTGGTAACCTCTATTTCTTTCTACATATCTATGTTAGTAGCATCCCTAAGGGAAAAATTAAGCCATTCTCAATGCATTCATGACCTTCTTAAGAGACTCAACATGTTAAATCTTCATCATGGATTTTCTCATTATCTAACTTTACTACTTGAAATTGTTAGTGCACTATAATACCCTGCTATCACCACACAAAAAAAAAAAAAAAATCACCTTTCTAATCAATTAGTTAAGTTAATATATGCATCTTCTAAACACTAACTGTATAATCAACTAAACAAGTTTTGCAATATTCTCATGGCTCTCTCTTAACATTACTTCCTATAGTATGCAATGTAGAGTTCCCTTAACCATTTTTTATTAATGCACATTAGGTTAGATATCTATACACTCATAGATCTACCATGCAGTATGCCATCTATTGTCTTAAGATCTTAGCTGGTAGAGATTTAAGAAGGAATTAGGCTTAGCATAATTAAGTGAGCAGACAAAACAAAGAGCAGTGAGGGGGCGCCGGATATTGTCTAGTGTAACCACTTCGATGCTTAAGTTAAGCGAATATACAAGGAGAGTAATAGTACTCAAAGACAAAATATAGGCTCAAGTATGTGAATTATTATATGGTTTATTGTTGGGTGATGCCCTTGTATTTATAAAGGAGTGGAGCCAATAGTTAAGGAAGAGTTAGTAGGCAGTAACCATGTCCACAAGTATAGGGTAGTGGAGCCAAGATGTTCAACGTAGTCTACAAATATAGGAAGTAGTTGTTTGACATAATGTCTAGCCTTATTTGAACTCTTTTAGTTGTTGGTGATTATTGTGGTTAGGTAAGCCACATGATGGACCTAAGTTGAGGTCAACCGATAAGGAGAAGGCTGAGTGTTTAAAGGGCACATCTTAGGCTAAGAGCCTTATCAAGTTGGCATAGGCCTAAGAGGCCTATGTCCAAAAGGCCCTATGAGTACCTTTGCATCAATTCTTTGAAGTCTTTGAATGAGTAATGATTCATGTGAGTCGAGTGAATAATGATGGCTTTGTTTTTTTTTTTTTTTAGTCATATGTTATTATGTTCTATTTAGAGGCTTTTCAAAGTATTTTTTGGTGGGAAAGCTTTCACTTGAGAAGGATAATGTGTCGCCTTATGTATTTCTAAAAATGGATTATTACCTTTGTTTGTCTTTACTCTCTTTCCCCTTATATTTCTATAGCTTTTGTTTTTCCTAATTTTGTCCAACTCAAATTAGTTGGACCAATCCATTCATAAGAATTGAATATTCATTGACCTATTGTAACTTAAACAACCTAACATAACCCAATCAACCAAGTGAGTTCAAATAAGTTTAAATGTGCCATATGTTTAAAAAAAATAATATAAAATTGAAGCCTTAACTAGCCAAATGTGCTCCATTAGTAAGACAATTAAACTAAATTCTAAAAAATTCCTCATGTCTTAAACTAAATTAAACTTATAAAATCAAATCCCAACTTCTTAAACTCTGAACTTTTATGCAAAATCTTAAGATCAACTATCTTAAATAAATTAATATTTTTCATCTCTCTATGTCTATGGTTTGGCATCCATGTTGCCTTCTTTATTTCTCACTTGTCACATCCCGGCATAGCAGAGGATGCACCATCACATAGAAATATTTGTTGAGAACTTAACTCAACCTGCTCATTCATCAAAAAACAACATTGTTTACATAGTAAAGGGATTTCTACATCAGAGTTCAATTAGATTCCTTATTATAACTTATGTGTACAACATAATATTTATATCAAAACATGAACCGGTTTTTTTCTTTATTGTCTTCACAGTAATAGGATCTTTGACCTAGTATGAGCTCCATACAAAAGTCACTGACTTCGACTCATGGTCTCAATATATATATCCCCAACTTAGCGTTGGGCCCTTTACGATGCTATTAACTTGAGGATAAAACATTTTATCCTTTTGGCTACTAAAGCTGAGTGAGAGTAGATAACATGCAACGCAACATAGACAATATGATAGACAATACTGCATATCACAACTGAAACATTTTAATCATAACTTGTAGGTTTAACTTTACATATACATTCACCCAATCGAGCATTTACTACTAGCAATGCAACATGCTATGCTTATGTACGTAGCATGCATCAGTATCGATATCCTATGCCCTCCAAACTTCTTCTGGTTAGTCGACATAGCCGAGCATTGATATAAGGCAAGTACACCTATCAATTTTAATATAGCAGATATGAGTCCGAGTCGATCCCTCAGAGATTTCGAGTACTAATATTAACCTTAGCTCTATTATCTAACCGAAAAATTGTGATAAGTTGAATGAATTAAAAATACTGAAATTAACCATCTAAACTAATTATGAGACTTGATTAAGCAATTTAGAAAACAATAAAACTAAGAACGACTTCAAGAAGGTAATAACATATTTAGGAATTATTTCCCCTAGTGTTTAACATGTGACCGCTTAAAATATATTCAATTCAGTTTCTATTATTCTTGACCGGAGGGATTCATAATTAAAGCTAATATCTTTCTCAACCATATTAACCCTAATCATAAATTATTTACTGGAATCTCTTCACTTAGTAATATAACTTAGAATTGCATTAATGTATAATGAATTCCCACACAAATAATTACCTTTCCAGAAGAAACACATATCTTATCTCTAAGTATATATGTAATTCTCTCCAATTATATCTAGATCTAATTACACATGCAATTTCTCAATCATCATGCATAATATCATAAATTGATACTCTAGAATTATCAATCAACAATTAAACAACATAATTGAATCAAGAAAAGATATAAACTTTATTGAAAATTATAAATCAACCCAAGAGTCACATGAAACCTTAGGTTCCATAATCCTAAATACACGAATTCTAAGCTATCATAATGAATTTTAAAACGAGTTCCATCAAAAACATAAAATAAAACATGAACAACCCCTTTGATTGATGAACAATCTCTCCAATCTTGAAGTTGGTGTTGCTCTCGCCTTTTTCTTCTCCTTCTCCTCAAGTCTCTTCTCTTCTCTCATGTCTCGTTCGTCTTCTCTAATGTCTCTTATCAGTCTAAACCCTCATATCATTATATATATATATTATAAGGATTTTGTTTTCGTCACCAGACACGACTTGGGACATGATCGTGTCCCCAGGTCTTGTAACTTTCTGACCTTCGTAAATTTTTCTGGATAGACATAGTCTGGGGACATGGCCATATCCTAGACTGTGTAACTTCAAAACTTCATAACTTCTTCATTTGAACTCCAATTTAAGTGAAACTTGATTCCTTTTCTTCGTTTTCAATCCTAGAACGCGTTCAAACCTTGAAATCAAAATTTTACTCAATTAAGTATCAATTTCTTTAAAGAAAACCAAAAATGTAAGAAAAATACTATAAAATCACCATGTGAAATATGTTTAAAATCAGAGTTATCAAGCATCTAGATATAACATCTAGGAACCTAGAGCAACAAGGAGTTACTTGAGAGTAAGACCCCCACCAAATTGGACTATATATTGTAGTCTACCATTTTAAAAAAGGGCAACAAGGAACTATTTAGGAGTAAGACCCCTAACTTTAGAAAATTAGACTACATACTATAGTTCACCAAATCAAAGTAGCAACACTACCAAATTAGACCACATACTACAGTCTACCAAATCAAAGTGACAACACTGTCAAATTAGACTTCATATTGTAGTTTACCAAATTTGATTATCAAAATAGTCACAATGTTCAAGCAATGCAATCTATATGCTTCCAAAAATTGAGTTCATAAAGCTATACTTTTTTCCATGATCATTTAGAAGCCTCATTCTGAAATTTCTAATCCATATGTCTTTTTTTGTGCCATGCCATGTCATGATATGCAATAGTAACTTAAGAATATCAATCGGCACAATCAATCTCCCAATTTTATTCAACCTAATGATCTAATTCTAGTTTTTGAACTCTCATTGGCGAAATTATAGTATCTTACTTAGGGTTCATTTAGGTGAATACCTAGAAGATTGAGTTAGTAAGCACTCAACTTCCTTAGTTAACACAATCATTCGTAACACAAATCATCACGCAACATGGCAACATAACAATTTTACCAGAATACAGTTACTATCATTCAAAATTACCACATCAGCATCCGCTATAATAGCATATCAATTCAACTAAGATATGCCCATATTCAATCAACACAACATCAAATAACACGCAGTGTTATGAGTAGCAATATATCTATTCTAAGTATGGGTTAGATCCACTTACTTAGGCTTAGCAATTGCACAATATCCTATGCTTCGTGACGTGGTCCTTCCTTACTTATCACACCTATGAAAATATAACACAGTCTTCAAATCAACTATGAGTCAAACCTAAACTGTTGTAAGCTTTCATTTCCATGTTTTTAAACTTCATTTGATTGTATCTTACTCATTTCTTATTCGATTTTGATAAACTTTATATCATCGCGATTGTTATTTTGAGTACTATTAGGATATCTTACGAATCAAGGCTTATCAATTTTTGTCAAAATTCCAAAAATACCTTTTTGTGTTATCGATTTGATTGTACGTTATTATTACTTTGTAATTAACTCAAATAAATTCTAAATTTAAATTAAAAGTCATAAAATTCCTCGTTCCTCGAGATGGTTAGCATTCATTATGTACTCAAAAATGAAAATCCTTTACACGTTTAGCGAGTATTGCATTAGTACTAATTAGTATATCATATATTAGACTAATATATAAGTTTATATTAAGGAAATACATAATAAATAGTATACGAGCCCAATTAATTCCACAAAAAATCATATAGACTCAAAAAAATATGTCATTTAATTATTGACCATGAATTATACTAAACTAGCTATTATATATTTTTATGAAAATAATGATTTTAACTCAAAATTAGCGAAAATTAAGCAAACAAGTGAATTTAATCACAAGATAAAATTCAAGTGTCCCAATCATCATTATAAACTTCTAGAAATCATAATACATAAGGCTTATACTTTGATTTTATTAAAAAACTAATTAATTCACTAAAACAGCGAAATTGTCAATTTTATCCAAAATAATTACAATAAATAGTAAACATGATTATTTTATAAAATTCTTGTTACTATAATTAAATAAATATATTCAGTATGTTACACATAAATTTTTAGCTTGAAAGAACATTATTTAATATTTTTAAAATTTAATTCAATTTTCATCCAAATAGAGCCATTTCTTAAAGACCTTATATTTCCAATAATTATTTATCAAAAATAAAATTACTACATTAATCTACACATAAAATAACTCCAAAAAACCAAATTTCATGATTAAATAATATCATTTGATATTTTTAGAAAAATTGCAAAGTTTCGACTAGAAATTTGATTCACCTGAACCGGCTGCCTCCAGCCACCAAACCTTATCAGAACACCTCCTTTAGTGGTGCTTTCTTTGACCCCAAATGGCCACCACAATTGGACACTAACGACCTATTGAATCGGCCTAATTAGATTCTGACCCTATTTTTTTTTATTTAATTTTCTAATTTTTTTCTAATTTGTTTCAAAATTTTCTCGAGTGATTTTCTATTGTTTTTTTTTTTTAGACTTTCAAAATGTTATTTTTAAAGTGTACAAACCCTATTTATATTTTCCAAATGGATTAGGATTTATAAAAATTGGACATGTAGCTTACACATATCATTTTTTTTTATTTTCAATGCATAAGGTGTCATTTCTTCATTTCTTTGCTTTTAACTCATGATCTAAATTAATCCTAAGTTATTACATAGGTATGATGACTCAAGCTTGCATTTTTTTATTAATTTTTCCAATTTTTTATATTAATTTACCTTATTTTAATAATAATTTCTTATTATATATGTATATTTAATACAAATAATGCATATTCTAGGTTAATATATGTATATTACGTATAACTCAACTTCATTTATTATTTTTATAAGTTAAATAACTTATCTTTAGTATCTTGCTATATCTAAAAGCTTAAATTTTACTATTATCAACCTTATCGATAAATTAACGTTTTTCTCAAATTAATATTTTTATATAGCCTATTTTGAGAAATTGACATTACTTTAACTACTTCATCTAATTTTTCTAACATTATTGTGAAGTTTGAAATAAAATATATATTATAGCCTTGCGCTCTAAATTTAGGAGCTCAAATCCTAGGATAATCATATGGGCTTGAAATCCTGAGGTATTACATCACTTAATTATTGCGATCTTCTATAATTATAGTTTAGCTTAAATAAAAGGCTTATTTGCCTTTCATAACGAATTTTTTACTTGATTCATGCAAATAAGAAATTGTATAATGCCTACAGTGTTTAATATAGCTAAAATCTTGAAATTCCCTTATGTGCATAATTATTTAATGAAATTTTCACATTAGTTTTTATTCTCATTTGAATACATGCATATAGATACATACATACACACACTCCAATTTCTTTTTGTTGACATCACCTTGTTATGATTATGAATTATGATGCTATTACTTATATGATTATTGTTCCCCTATTATGTTACTACGTAATAATAATTTAAAATAACAATAAAATGATAAAAACTAGACTAAGAGGAAAATTAAAATAATAGAATCGATAGGTGAAGCCACATATATTTGGATAGATATTTACATGTGCTCTACTTGACAAAAAGGACTTAAGATCAAATAACATCTACATGCATATACATATATAATACAAAGAGTGTATTGAGAATTTAATAATATATTGCATTTTGTTGTTGTTTGCTTTTATTAATTACATTAGCAAAATCTAGTAGTTTTGGACTTGATTTTTTACTATAGATGTAACACCTCAAAAGGGAGCCTAGTGAGTTTGCCTAAAATCTTCATATTACGTATGCACCCATGACATAAAGATCGCCTTACAAGTCAGAGGTTATAAGACTTTAACTAGTAAGTTTCTAAGGGTGCTTATTCAATTTATATACATCTGTTTAATTATATATATATATATATCTATAAGTGATTCAACAATCCACAGTCACTAAAATCACAGAAAGTCAAAATCACTTACTAAACAATAAGAAAGAGTATCTATATCTTGACAATCATAATGCCACTAAATACCTTAAAAGTTTAATTTGACTATACTACTTGCTTTCCTAAACTTATATTCTACTTTCTCAACTTGCTAGAGCACTCTACACTTGAATCCTAGCCTAGCCCCAACTTTGTAAAATCTACAAAATAAACTATTGGAGGGTTAAGCTACATTCAGCTTAGTAAGTAACCTTCCTACCTTAGTATCAAACAATAACAAGCAAGTTATTTATCAAACATATGAATGCATGTATAAGCATATGCAATGCAAATAGTATATATAGTTGGTTAGTAATTGTATACAGTACGGTTTTAATGCCTACCGTTGCTTAGATTGGGAAATATTTAAGCACATCAAGACCTAAGTATCCACATCTAATATGAAATCTCTTAACAATATAAATATCCTCAATAGTAGACATGGTTTGGCCTCAAGTAGAAGGCGACACTCCTCGGAGTAAAGTAGTTCTCAAAGGTCAAGGCAAGAACATGTCGTACGAAATACATCATACAATAAGCAATCACAATACATAATATAAATATGAATCCATCTAAGCATAATCTTTTGCTCTACTATACAGTGTTGACACCCTTTTGACTTATGCTATAAGATGTAATGCAAGTACAGTTTAATTAGAGGCCTGATATTTATTAATTCTAGATTCATAGGGTAGTCAAGTAAGTATATTTTAGACACTCCAATGCCCTACGTTCTAATGTAGTAAACAAAGGTATTTGAAATATCTTAAGATATTTTGGAAGCATAGTTCAATCAAAACAAGTATACACAAATTATCATATACTCCAACATGCATCAAGTTCAATTATTATATATAATTAGATAATGCACTAACTATAAGCACAAAACAAAGTAAATTAGAAGGTATTATACTTACTCAGTCTTAAAGTCTAATATTCCTAATAGTCCTCGGAATCTTGAACTTGATATCCCAAATCACTTGAGTAAGGTAATTAAAGTAAATAAGACTCATCTTAAACTTAATCTATTCGCTAGTCTTGCTATAATTTCCTCATTTTCGCTTATTTTGTATTTTGGTCATAACTTTCTTGTTTTAAGTTAGAATTCTGCATTCTTATAGTCAATTTTCATTGTTTTATAGTGTTTTTTCATTTGATGAAGTCCTCTTGAGGTGTTTAGACTTGTAAGAATGTGGTTTTAGACAAACAAGTTCGTTGGTCAATGGTGTTGGTTTGACTACTTTAAGATTTAGGCCTAGTTTTGGGCTTTATGCCTAATTTTGGGTGTTAGGCCTTACACTTAACCTTTTAGGCTTTTATTTAGGTATCTTAAGTTTAAGTTTTTGATCAAATTCTATAACTTTTAATTTAAGCCTTAGTGTCACTCTTATGGGCCTAAATGGGTCATTTTTACTAGTTTAAGGCCTTTGCTTACTAAGAGGCTTATAGGGGATGGTTTTCATGAGCTTTTAGACTTAATGGGCCTTTTATATTTTATTTTATGAGCCTTTTAATTTAGGGTTCAAATCTGGTTATTAAGTTATTGGGCTCTATTCTTGGTTCTTTTAAGAACTTTTGGGCTTATCTTACATTTTACGTAAACCCAAAAGCCTAACTCCACTTATGATTTTGGGCTTAAGCGACTTAAGCCCACCAAAGGCTTTAAGATAAGTCCATTTTATATTAAGATTCAAATCCGGTTCTTTTCATTTATCAAGTTCCTAATCATATTTCTAAAGCTTTAATAACTAACTAAGCTAGTTTAGGTTTAATTTTTATTTTAAGACCCTAAACTTAATTCTAACTTATTCCAATAGGCTAAATATCCTATTGAGTCCACTAAATAACTCATTTTACTAAGTGTTCCAGATCTGATTCATTTCATTAATGGGGTTTCTAACACTATTCTTAAGGCCTTATTCAAATCTTAACTAGTTTAGGCCATTAACTCATCATTACCTTACTTAGCTTAGTTAATTCCATCTTAAATCATACTTAAAACTAAATAATCATGTTATTAAGGTAACATATCAAAATCTATAGATTTGAAACTTTCATAGAAGTGATGGCCAAGTAGTGTCCTTCTAGGCCTTCTTTCAACTTCTTTTACCTACCACTCATTCCAATATGTTTCCTTATTTTAATCACATTTTTACTTGTTTTAAGCTAATAATATCACCTAACATATCAAGGAGGAGGCCGTATGGATAATACTTAAGGTTTCATAGAGTTTAATCAATGTCTTTTCAAGTTATCTACATAAAACTATCTCCTATACCTCTATAATACAAATAGCAAACTAGCTAAGTATATGAATGAATGCATATTTATAAGGCTCTAAAATGATGTGTACATGATTATAACATATTTATATAGTATTTCTAATATTAACCTCTCAATATCTCATAAGTATAACTTATGTGAACAAGAAAGTTAAGTTAGGTGAGTTTTAACTTAAGTTAACCTGCATAAGTTCCAACTTTTCCACTCAAAAACGAAATTGATAGTTACTTCTTTGAGGAAAAATGTTTGTTGTCAAGAAACTAGGGTGTGTGTGTGATCTTTTAGTAATGGTGGCTTGTCATTTGGTGGCGTGTGGTGACAATAAGATCAAAAGGTGCTAATATGCACAAGGGGGTTTTGATAGCTCCTCCCTTTTTCCTTTGGTTTTTGTTTAGGTTTCTTAAAAGTGTTTCTTAGGCTTTTCCATATGTGAAGAATAGTGTCAAATGAGGGTTTTAGAGGGGTGAAATGGCAGATATTGAAAGTAGATTAAGGAGGACAAGAGGTAGCTATTTTGAGATAAGGGTATATGATCTCCTCTTGGTACTATTGTACTTTGTTTACTTTTTGCTAAATGAGGACAAATTTTGTCTCCTTAGAGACAAGTTTCCTTTAATTCTTAATTAATCCTTTATCTTTTGCTTTTAATTGAGTTTGACTTGTTACTAATTAAGATGTAATGAGAGTTAGTAGATAGATTAAAGGGTAATTAAGCTAATTAATCGCAATTATTCTTAATTAAGCAATTTAGGCCTAATTAGGGTGTAACTAGGGTCTTGCTATATTTTATCACTTTAATTAAGTTCATTGTTAGAGTCCTTTATTATTCAAGACCAAGTAGGGTTTTCGAACCACATACGAGGCTAGTAATTTAAGGTTTCCTAGCGATTGGAGAAATTACTTACAATCAGTGAATGGTTTAGGGGTACACTTAGGGTTTATTAGTTGAATTTGGGTTTTAGACTTCCAATTAAGATTTTATTCAATCTATTGATATTTTCCAAACGTTTTAAGGTTTCTTACACATTAAGTTTTTAAGATTTTATACGTACGATTAAGGTTTTAAGGTTCTACTCTCTTTAGGATTTGTGACTTATGATTTAAGGTTCAATCATTTTATTTAGGGGTTTTATTATTATAACTTGACCAATTTTAGGGATTATCTATCAACTATTACATCCAACTCCAAATTTGGATCCAAAAGTTTACTAGGTTCATAATGTCTCTCTAGTAATAACATTAGCATTCTTAAGGAGATATTTTCACATTATTACTCTAGTTTCATATGATTATTCGTTCTTGACTTATAGTTAATTATGATGAAAAACTCGATTAGCAAATTAAGCTGTAATTAAGTTTCTTATCTTAATTACTCATACACTTTACATTAATTAAGTATAGTTTAGGGATTAATGTGCTAAATTAAGTTAGTTAAGCCCATTGGGTAAGCTCGTCTAATTAGTCTAAGGAATTGAGACAACTATTGTTGTTCGAGTACGTTTTAGAGGGTAGACTAAGGTTTTAAGGTGATTAAGAGATTAGTCTTTGATTAATGAATAGCTTTACTATTTAATTAGGGAATAATAATTGGATTAGGGTTTTTAACACTAGATTAGGGTTTTACAATCATTTTAAAGGTTTATACATATCAGGATTCCAATTAGGATTTTAGTGTTCAAAGGTTCATTTAAAGAATATAGTATTCGTTTTAAGGTTTTGAATTCATTTTTAAGGTTATCTATACCAATATTCATTTTTGGTGTAGGTTACCCTTTGTTGATTTTAGAGAGCTCTCATGGGCTTCGACTATCAATCTCTTTCCCATTGGGGTTTGGGGTTAGTTTCATTAGATTAA
Source organism: Lumnitzera littorea (assembly GCA_024138015.1). Classification (NCBI taxonomy): domain Eukaryota; kingdom Viridiplantae; phylum Streptophyta; class Magnoliopsida; order Myrtales; family Combretaceae; genus Lumnitzera; species Lumnitzera littorea. The sequence continues at coordinate 106,012,417 of JAMXBB010000003.1, forward strand.
ATTGACCGTAGGAGTTAATATTAGTTATTGGTATTTGTTTATAAGATTTTAAAGCTTTTGAGTATAGGTGTTAACTAAGGCTTGGATTTCCATTTAGAGTTTTAGGAGTTTGAGTTCGGGTTTTTGAGAGTAGTATTTTAGGTTTAGGGTTAATTATCTCGCTAACATTAAGGATATCTTTCAGGAAATCTTATTAACTTCTAACTCCTTATCTAAGAAATTTGTAGGGTTTACAATAGAAATTTGTCTAAACATGGTGTTTTTGGTTATGGAAGGCATGCAATTATCTCATTATTAATTCGAAGAGTGGTCTTATTTAGGAGTATTTTAATTTGTTCATTAATGACAAAGGAAAGAAGGTATTTACATGCTTTTATTGTTGATCTATTTATCAGGATGGGGAAGGACGGGGTATCATTTGGCTAAATCGTTGATAGAATAGTATCTTTCAAAAATGTTCAAAGTGATGTTTAGGAGCATATAACAACATACTCTAAATCTTTTGAACAAAAGAAGCAACAATTTGATAAAATCCACATATTAAATTTGAAGAAGATAAAGTAGAAAAGGATGAAGTAGAAGAATTAAATACTTAATCAAGGCCAAAACATGTAGAAAAGGATTAATGATATTTAACGATTTGTAGTGAAAAATATTACTCCGTTTTCCTAATCAAGTATAAAAAATGCATTAGTTAGTAAACAAGCTATTCAAAAAGCATACATTGCATTAATAAATTGATTTATATATACATATAAGTATATAATGTACAATTTACCTTTTTATTCACTTATATCAAGGGGTTAAAAAGTAAAAGAAGGAATGCAGCAACCCATTTTAAACAAAACTCAACTTGTGCTATTAATTTGAGATTGATCATTGATTGACATTATTTAGGTCCCATTTAATGTCTCCATTTCTCTTTTCCATACATATATATGTATATGTGTATATGTAAATGTTAGATATCTCTCATGAATTTTGATAATAATAAAAAGAGAAGAATGCTAATGTACTAGCAAGTATGTAGGTATTCAGATAGTTCTTCAGAATGTTTAAAATTGTAAATTAAGTTTCGTTCAAAGATTTACTTAGAAGGTTTGAATCACTTGAAAAAAAAAAAGTCTCGAAAGTACATAGAGAATGTTTCAAAAGATTATAAAAGAAGAGATGTTTCAAAATATTAAGTACGATCTAGAGAAGAAAAAGTATATACATCACATTCTGATCATGATGAACTATCTGAAAAAGCATAGAACACTTCTTAGAAACTTCTTTAGAGAGTTGAACTAAAGTTGCTTATTCAATTATCTTCATTTTTGTTTACATACTAATCTATCTAAGATAAATATTGTTCTTCTCACTTTTGTTTTGTAAACATTATTTATTGTTTGAGAGAAGTTTGATTGTACTATGTAAATCTATAACCAGCCCAAATTGTATAAAGATTAGATAGGTAGAGTAGAGAGTTATAAAGGCTAAGTATGGCAAATGTTTGTAAACTTTTCTTGATTTGTTTTTCATATAGTAAATCAAGTGGAATTGCATTGATGAAGTAGACTAGGTCACCAACAGTAGAGCTGAAAGAGAGTAGTAAGCAAAAGGTCGAAGCTTTATAAATCTTGAACTTGGTATTCGCCTCCCTATCTATTTACTTTAAGTTATTTATTTGTGTTATTAATCAAGTGTTAAATTATTAAAATATCACTATTAACCAAATTAAGTTATTAAAAGGGATAATTTTCAATTATATTGAAAAAGTTTCAAAATTGTCTAAAGATATCAATTCAAACCTATCCTTACCCCCCATCCCCTCGATATCATATACAAGACCAACAATTAGTATCAAAGCCTTACTTTAATATCATCTAAAGTTTAAGATTATGGGAAAATCAAGTGGTAGTTTAACAGTTCAATAGAACTAACTTTTCCTATTGGAAATTCAAGATGGAGACTTATATGAAGGTATCTGACTATCAAGCTTGACAAATCATCTCAATAGGAGACCTCAAAGTTCCAACTGTTATTTTATCAAATGAGGATATCACCAAAGCTAAGCTTAATTCAAAGGCTAAGAATTTACTTTTGAGTACTATTGCATAATCAAAATTCTATCTAATTGTTTTTTGTGCTACAACTAAAGATATTTGGGATACATTAGCGCAAACTTATGAAGGCACGAAGACAATCAAGGACATAAGAATCAACTCGCTAGTTCAACAATATGCAACTTTTCAAATTCTTTCTAGTGAAGAAACCATGAATTCTTTTAGTAGATTCACTACTATAACTAATAAATTATCTTCTCTTGGAAAAATAATTAGTGATGCAGCTATAGTAAGCAAGATGTTAAGAATCCTTCCCAAAATTTGAAATGCAAAGAAAACTACTATAAAAGAAGTTTATGATCTAAAGAGACTAACCTTGAGTCAATTACATAGCAAACTTATAGCATATGAAACTTCAATTTTCTCAAATTAGAGAATACTTCAGAGAATACAATGAAAAAGGCCATAGCTTTTAAGGCTAAAGAAATGGACATTGATTCAGAAGAAAACTCATATGAAAAAGAGGATAAGGATGTGACACTTTTAGCGAGAAAACTCAATAAATGGCTAAAGAAGAAAAACAAGATAACTTTTACTAAAAGATTTCCTCTTAATAAAAATCGGTTTGATAATGTAGGTAAGGTAATCAAGGAAAAGGAGGAGAAATTTTTCAAAAAGGAAATTGTATACTATGAATGCAAAAAACCAAGACATATCAAGTGTGAATATTTAGTGTTAATTAAGAAGTTAGAGAAATTCAAGAAGAAATAGAAATCTTTGATGGCTACGAAAAGTAATTTAGAAGTTTCAAAGACTAAGTCAGAAAGTTCAAAAAAATGTGAAGAAGCAAATCTGTGTCTTATGACACTCTTTGAGGTAGATTTTGAGACAGATTTCAACTCTAACATAAAAGTACTTGATGATATATGTATTGAAATCAATAAATTGCTTAAAGCTCTTTCTAAGTCAAATGACAAAATCTTTAAACTTGAATCAAAAGTGAAGACATTAAAAAATGAAAAACAAGCTCTTAATTAAACAAATCCATTGTTGGCAAATGAAAACGATTTCTTGAAAAATGATTTTAAAGGATTGCATGTTGCTTGTGAAGTTTTAGTCAACAAAAATCTCATTCTAAAGGAAGAAATTAAAAATTTGAAAAACCGTATGGAGGATTTATTTAAGTCAATCAAAAACACATTTCAAAAGTTTGATAAAAATGATAAGAAGTTACAAATGCTGATCTCTAGTCAAAGAATGGATAATTCAAAATTTGAACTTGATTTTGAATTTGGAGAAACATCTAAAACAAGGAGGGAAATAGTATTTGTTAAATTAAAAGGTGAAAATCAAGAAACGGTCAAACAATAGGACAAAGGCAAAATGATTGAACCTATTAAAAGGTACAACAAATAGTACTCTCAAAATAACAATATGTATCCTTTTAATGGGTCAACAGAAGTTTAAACAGAAGGTATGTCGGAAAGAATTCGAGTAAAAGGAAAATGGTAAGTGACATGTATATGAGCAAAGACCTTATGCTTGTTTTCTCCATAATAAATTATGACACATAGAGAAATATTGTTTTTTCAAAAAATATAAGCTTAGCAATAATCAAGGTTCGATTCAAATCTCGAGCTTGAATTTTCATGAACTCAAGCTTCATTGGGTTCGTAAACAAACTTGATTATGTTGTGATGTATGCAGGAACACAGGGCTAAGTTAAAAGGAACATGGTATCTTGATAGTGGATGCTCAAGACACATGATAGGTAATGCTTCGGTGTTCACAAATTTGGAGTGAGAGGAAGATGAATATGTGAAATTTGGTGACAATAGTAAAGGTAAAATAATTGTGGTACGAACAACTAGTTTGACACCTCACACAATTGGAAATGTATTGTTGGTCAAAGGTCTAAAACACAATTTGTTAAGCATAAGTTAGGTGTGCAATAAAGGGTATAAAATAACATGTGAGAGCATGATAAGTGTAGTGGTTTTAATAAGGATGGATTAAAGTTTTTGAAGGATTTATAAAGAGTAATATTTACTTAATTAAACCATCTAAAGTATTATTTGAAAGTTGCTTTATATCTATGAATGATAACACCATACTTTGGCAAAAAAGGTTAAGACATGTAAATTTTCCTTAACTTGAAAAATTATCTAAAAAGAACTTAATTAAAGGATTGCCAAAATTGCATGCTCATGAAAATATTAGTTATGTTGCCTGTCTTAAGAATGAGATGAGTTCTTTATCTCACAAAAGTAAGAAGATCATATCCACTCAAAGACCTTTAGAGTTCTTGCATCTAGATCTATTTGGTCTTACTTGAACTCTAAGTCTTGGAAGAAATAAGTATAGACTTGTCATAGTAAATGACTTCTCGAGATTTACTTAGATCTTATTCTTGCATCATAAAATTAATGCGTTTAAAAGTTTTGAAATATTTTCCAAAAGAGTTCAAAACAAAAAAGACCTCTCCATCATTAGTCTATAAACTTATCATAGTAGATGATTTACTTAGATCTTATTCTTGCATCATAAAATTAATGTGTTCAAAAGTTTTGAAATATTTTCCAAAAGAGTTCAAAATGAAAATGACCTCTCCATCATTAGTCTATAAACTGATCATAGAAAGGAATTTGAAAATTCTGATTTTATCTCTTTTTATGAAGAAAAGGGCATCATTCATAATTTTTCTACACCTTACACTCCATAACAAAATGGAGTAGTAAAATACAAAAACATGACTATTTAATAAATGACGAGAATACTGCTTAATGAAAGTGGTATATAAGATCATTTTTAGGCTAAAGCAGCATTAATGGTGATGCAAACTGAGGCTTAGAACAAACAAGGTTGGTTATAGGGTGGGTCTAAGCTTATTGAAAGCTTAAAGAAGGTGATGGAATTATACGAAAACATTAAAGGTAAAGTAAGCAGACTCTCGAACAACTCCTAGAGTATGATGCACCAAGGAACTTCCGATGACTCATGGTGCAACTCGATATGACGTACGAGATGATTCAGTGAGATTATTTACCACTTAACCTTACTTAAGGGTTAGGATAAGAGTAAAAAAAGTAAATAAGCTGTGAGAGCAATGTTCACAAAAGGGTATATTCAGTATATTGATGATAACAAGATAAGTGATGATACAGCTACATGTATAATGGGTATTTATACTCGAGAAACTAGGACAACCTACCTAAAATAGAAAAGACAAAGGATAATGTCTAAAAACTAGTAATATACAAAGAATAATAAAGGGTATAAATGTTAATTCAAGTAAATTAATGATTAGCGCTGTAGATTCCTTCACGTAGGTTTAGGATACGTGGTAATAGTGTATTGGGGATGCTTCTAGTAAAAACAGACAAAATAATATGATCATTATGAAAGGTCGAACAAGGGTGTCGAGCAAACTTAGGCTAAGCCGAGAAGGAGTGGCTATAGATATGTGCAAAAGATATCGGCTTCTCGGTACCAATGTTTTTGATCAAGAGGTCAGGTCAGTCATGGCTAAGTAGGTGTGTATGAGGGGTTAGGCTATTAGTAAAGCATTCGACCAATCGACATACAACTTTTAAGAGATTTGTAGTTACTCGACTCGGCATAAGAAGTTGATTTGTAATAAGGATTGACTTAGCCTCGACAGGAGTTAGTTGGAGCAAGAGAATTTGCCTTGTTACCCCTTCTAGGCCTCGAGCTCAACTGTAGGTTAAAGGTCTAGTAGTTTAATTCCCATCATTCCCTATTAGTTGATTTAGATTTGGGATCAAATCTGACTTGTCTTCATTTAATTCTTTTTTAGGGTGATAGGGACTGAGGTCAACAATGTTGAAAGCATCAAAAACTTCATAATCTTCGAGTAGTTCCAATCTATAGGCATTATCATTGATCTTCTAAAGGATTTTGAAAGGGCCTTCAACTCGAGCAAACAACTTGTTCTTTCTCTTACTTAAGAACTTCTCCTTGCTCAAGTGTAGCTATACTAGGTCTCCAGGCTAAAACTGTACTAATTTCCTTCCCTTAACCTTTTCTCGCATTTTCTTGGAAGCTTGATCAATCTGCAAAATAACCTTCTCATAGATGTATTGGAGGGACTATGTTTAGGCTCTTGGGTCAGAGTCTTCTTGCTCGAACATGAGCATAGGTCTGCAATCAATAGGTAGCTTAGGATTGAAGCCATAGATGACTTCGAAAGGGGTCTACTTAGTGGTGTCATGCGTTGTATGGTAGTAAGCAAATTCTACCACAAGTAAACAGACGTCCCAATCAACCAAGTTCTTACCTACTACAACTCGAAATAGTGATCCTAAAGTATGATTGACTATCTCTATTTAGCCATCAGTTTGGGGATAACAGGAAGTGTTAAATAACAGTTTAGTCCCTATTCGACGCCATAGAGTCCTCTAGAAATGGCTCAAGAACTTTGGATCTTTATCTAAGACTACACTTCTCAAGATGCCATGTAACTGAACAATTTCTTGTAAAAAGAGAGAAGCAATAGCCAAAGCATCGTTAGTCTTAAAGCATGGCACAAAGTATGCCATCTTACTGAATCTATCCACGATGACCATCACAAAATTTTTGCCTTAAGTAGTTCTTGGTAATCTGATGATAAAGTCTATGCTCAACTCAATCTAGGGTTTAGTTAGAACAAGCAAAGGCATTGGTTTTCCTTACTTGCCTAGGCATTTGGCTCTCTTGCAAGTAGTATAGCCTTCAACGATTCAATGCATGTCTTGCCTCATTCTTGGCCAAAAGAATCATCTACTCAATAGTTTATATGTTCTTCTCTCTCTAAAATGGCTAGAGAGTCCTCTATTATAGGCTTCCTTGATGAACAACTCTCTTAATGAATAGGTCGTTACGCATAACTTTCCATCTCGAAACAAATAACCATCCTTTACATGATATTCATCTACTGTTCTTCCATCGGTAGGACACCTAAGTATAGGTTTGAAATGTAGGTCCTTAGGATACTATTCTTTGATGTTTGTAAACCCTGACAATCTGGTTTACAACTTAGTCAGGAGAATATATCTTCTTGATAAAGCATCATCGACGACGTTGTTCTTGCCTTGTTTGTACTTTATCACAAAGTTAAAATCCTTTTAGGAATTCAACCCATCTCGCTTGTCGCTTTGACAGTTTAGTTTAACTCTTGAGGTACCTTAAAGACTCATAATCGATATAGATAACAAACTCTCTCAATAATAAATAGTGTTATCATACTTAGAGTGTTTAGATAAAGGTTAAGAGTTCTTTGTCATATACAGAGTAGTTTAATTGAGGTCCTCTAAGCTTCTCGTTATGGTAAGCAATTGGTCGGCCTTTTTATATTAAGATAGCACCTATACCAATGCGTAACGCATTACATTCCAACTCAAAAATCTTCTCAAAGTTAGATAAGGCTAATATAATTGTGAAAGTCAACCTTGCCTTCACTTCAACAAAACTCCTCTCCTCTTAATCTCCTCACTTAAATTCAATGTTCTTCTTCATTAGCTCGATAAGGGGTATGACAATGGCATTGAAGTTTCTAATGAACCTTTGATAGAAGGATGCTAGTTCGTGGAAGCTTCTCACCTTGACACAAGTGGTTAGAGTCGGCGATTCGATAACAGCTCAGATTTTCTTATCATTTACTCATAACCTCCACTAACTACATAACCCAAAAATACCACTTCCTCTCAATAAAAACAACATCTCTTAAGATTGTTGAATAAACTCATGACTAGGAATACATTAAGCACGGCATGAAGATGTTCACAGTAGCTCTCATGGTTAGCACTATATACAATGATGTTGTTAAAGTACACCATGATATACTTTTCGATCAGGTTTCTTGGTATATGGTTCATCAGTCGCATAAAAGTGCTCAGGACATTTGACAAACCAAAAGGCACCATTCACTCATAGAGTCCATGCCGAGTTTTAAATGTAGTTTTCTCTCATCTCCCTACTTCATCTGGATCTGATAGTAGTTAGACTTCATATCAATTTTGTTGAAGACCTTAGCTCCACTCAATCCATCCAACTTAAGGATAAGATACTAGTACTTAATGGTGATCTTACTTATGGCTCAACAATTGATGCACCTTCTCCAAGTTCCATCCATTTTCAGCATAAGGAGTGCTAGTACAACACAGGTGCTAAGGTTCTCCCTTACATAACCTTTCTCCAGTAGTTCATTAACTTGTCTTTAGAGCTTAAAAGCCTGCTCGAGATTCATCCGATAAGTTAGCTTTTTCGGTAGGGTACTACTGGGTATTAAGTCAATGCAGTGTTTAATGCCTCTAAATGGGGGTAATCCCTAGGGTCATTTTTCTAAAAACAGGTTGGCATATTCATCCAGCAGTTTTCTTGCCTTAAGGGGTAGCTCAATCTGTTCCTTTAATTTTAATAGCCTTTTGATTAACATAAAAGTCGGCATGTCAACCTTTATAGCTTTTCAAAGCTCAACTCTGCTTAGGATTAAAGTTTTCTTAGATCCTCAGGTAAGTTTAGCTTGAAGCTTGCTAACTTGACTCAGCATCATAGGGTTCAAAGCAACCTTCCTACCATCTTTCTCAAATATATAGGTGTTCCTAAATCTATCATGTATAACTCTTTGGTTGAAAAGCCAAGGTCGACTAAGTAGCACATTGGATGCACATATGAGTAGTATGTTACAGAGAATCTCATTAGAATAACTCCTTATAGAGATTGGCAGTAATACTTGCTGAGTAACATGTAATGCTCTTTTCTCATTCAATCAATGTAACTTGTATGGCTTTAGATGTGTAATAGTTGATAACTTTAGCTTCTTGATCAGGTTGGCAAATGCCACATAGATGTGTATGGCTTTATGAGTACACATACTTGATCATTCACCTTGTAAGTGATGTGGAATAGGTTCTCCCTTTAGTCCTCCACAAGTAAGGGTTCCAAACTCATTGCGCGTTGGACAACTAAAGTTAACTTATCCAACTCTTCAGCAAACACATCTCCTTCAACCAGTTCATCCTCCTGAGTGGTTTCCTTCTCGAAAACAACCTCTTCCTCTAGTTCCTCATCAGTACTATTCACTTCAATCTTTGGGACAATCTCCTCGATGACCATAGTTCATTAATCTAGACATTGAGTAGCCATGTGCCCAAAACCTTGTCATTTAAAGCACTTAATTGGGCTTGTCTTTCTCCCTGATCCTTGTCCCTTCTATTTGGCTCAACTACATCACCATCGGGTTGGCCCTTCTATTTGACTCAAGCATCTACCCTTTGAGTTGGCTTAGTATTTAACTAAGCTACTTCCTTAGACAGGTTAGCTCGACTGACTATGTTGGCTCATCGGAGGTCGAGTGATTTCTTTTCTATCTCTCCACTCATTAGGCTATCCTTATAGCTTCATCCAATGTGATAAGCTGTTGAAGTTCCATAATGTCTTGGATATCACTTCATAATCTAGTAAGGAATCTGGATACTATTCATGCCAACAACTCTTCTATTTCACAGTGTATCATGAGTATTTAAAAGTCTTAAACATATTCATTAACGGTTCGGTCTCCTTGTCTCAACTCTTAAAGTTGAGCAAAAGTATCTTGCAAATATGTATCTCGCACAAATCTATTTTCTAAGTATCCTCCTCATCTCAGGCTTAGTATTTACTACCCTGTATCCTTTTCGTCTTCTCATGATTTAGAAGTTCTTCCATGGCATGGTAGTATATCTTAAGAACTTAATAGCAGCAATCTTCACTTTCTCTTGATCCCCATACTAGTAATAATAAAAAATGCATTCAACCTTCTCCTCCTAATCCAAATAATCATCCATCCTTTCAAACCCATTAAAGCTCAAAACCTAAAGCTTTAAATGGTTAGTGGCTTGGGATACTCAAGTTCACTCTTCTTCTTCAAACTCTTCTTCTCACTCATCCTACTACTCCTCCACCTCAAACTTATCGAGTTAGGTTCTGACCCCTAACATGTTAAGGAACTTGTGGAGTGTTCTGCACAGCCTCAGCAGGTTGATAAGCCATTACATGAACATCTCTAGTTAGGTCAGCCAATAGGTTAGCCATGTCATTTAGTTTCTCATCCATGCTTCTAAGGGTACCCTAAAGCTATCAGCCATGGTGGACAACAACACTATTGTTGTCCTTAATATTAGCATTAATATTTGGTTTTGTCATTTTCTTTGACAAATTTGTTGATATACTCTAAATCTGAGATATAATTAACAATATTTCTCCAAGCTAAACAACACGTACACTTTCCACACAAATTTCCAATTAACCGATGAACACTTTTAACTATACTAATGAACATATCACTACACAAAAACTTACTCTATTCTCAGATGTTTGAGACAAGGAAAAACAGGGTATACTTGAGAACAACTACCATGCTCTATGACTTACTTAAACACTTTAGCGATTCTCTTCACAACTTCGACACATTGCTACAACAAGCACTACTTCACAAAATACAAGTAAAACTTACTCAAACGAAACCTCCACTCTGATACCAAGATGATGGGTTAGTTGCATGGTAGGTCCAAGCTTGCTAAAAGCTTGAAGAGGGTGATGGGATTATGTGAAAACAATAAAGGTAAAGTAAGCAAACCCACGAACAACTCTAAGGATATAACACATCAAGAAACTTCTAAGGACTCACAGCACAACTTGATATGATGTATGAGATGATTTGATGAGGTTACTCACCACCTAGTCTTATTTAAGGATTAGGATAATAGTAAAAAGAGAAAACAATCTACGAGAGCAATGTTCATAAAATTGTATATTCAATATATTAATGATAAGAATATAAATGAGGATGTGGCTATATGTACAACGGGTATTTATACTCGAGAAACTAAGGCAACTTGCTTAAAACAAAAAAGACTAAATAAGTAATGTCTAAAAAACCGTAATGTACAAAGAATAATAAAGGTTACAAATGTTAATTAAACTAAATTAATGATTAGCGCTACAGATTCCTTCACATAGGTCTAAGATACGTGGTAACAGCGTATTGAGGATGCTTTTAGTAAAAACAAACAAAATAATACAGTTAGGATGGATGGCAGAGCAGAGGTGTTGGGCAGAATTAGGCTCATCCGAGAAGGAGTGGTTGCGGATAAGTATAGGAGTTATCGACTTCTCGACACCAATGTTATTGATCAAGAGTGTGAGGGGTTGGGCTGTCAGCAAAGCATTTGACTAGTCTGCATACGACTTCCTAGAGATTTGTTGTTACTCCGCTTGGTATAAGAAGTTGAGTAGCAACAAGGATCAACTCAGCCTCGACAAAAATTGGTTGCAATAAGAGAATTCACCTTGTTAGCCCTTCTAGGCCTAAGCTCGATTATGACTTAAAGGTGTAGTAGTTTGATTCCTATCAAATAGCTTATTACATTATAAATTGGGTATATGTTAAGCCTTTAACAAATAAAACTGCTTATGAGATTTATAAAGGAAGAAAACCTACTATTTTATACTTTCACACATTTGGTTGTAAGTGTTTTGTAGAAAAAACAAAAAAAGTATTGGGAAAGTTTGAAGAGAGAGCCAATAAAGTCATCTTTCTGAGCTACTCTCTAAACTCAAAGGCATATTGAGTATATAATAAAAAAACAAAAGTAGTTGAAAAATCAATAAATACAAGTTTGTTAAAGAAATAGGCAATGAAGAATTAGATGATGAACTTCTGATTGCCTCAAATAAAAAGAGTTCTACTTGACATGATTCAAAAGGTAAGTTAAAACCTCCATCAAAAGGAATATCAAAAACTTCAAAAATCCCTAATGTATCCAAAACAAAACTAAGATCATAAGGTTCTTTAGAGACTAACACTAGGTTTGTTGAAATATGTTCAAAAGGCAAGTTAGAAGGTTCTAAACACTTTCATACACCACCATCAATACTTAGATTTTAATCTAATTATCCGCCCAAACTTGTAATTGGTAATGTTAGATTTACAATAAGAACAAGATCAAGCTTACAAAATTTTGAAAATCATTTTGCTTTAATATATGAAATTGAACCTCATTTAGTTGATGATGCTTTAAATGATAATAATTAGATTTTAGATATGCAAGAGGAACTTAGTCAATTTCAAAGAAATCAAGTATGGAATCCAGTTCCAAGACCTAAGGATAAGTCGATTATAGGCACTAAATGGGTTTTTAAGAATAAGTTGGATGAACACGGAAAATAGTGAGAAATAAAGCTCATTTAGTTGCTAAATGATACTCTCAGTAAGAAGGAATAGATTATGATAAAACTTATGCTCGTATGACTAGGCTAGAAGTCATAAGATTACTGCTTACATTTGCTTGTTTGAAAAATTTCAAATTGTATCAAATCAATGTAAAAAGTGCTTTTTTGAATGGTTGCATAAAAAAAGAGGTATGTGTTGAGCAAACCCTGGATTTGAAGATCCTTTCAAATAAGATCATGTATATAAGCTCTATGTGCTTGGTATGAGAGATTAAGTCAATTTTTAATTAAAAATGATTTACAAAGGGGAAAAGTTCACACTACATTATTCATGCAACATCATGGAGAAAATATGTTAGTTATACATATTTATGTTGATGACATTGTTTTTGGTACAACTAATGAAAAATATTGTCAAAAGTTTTCAAGCTTGATGCAAGTTGAATTTAAGATGTCACTCATGGGAGTAATCAAACAAGCAGAGAATGGATATTCACTAAGAGAAGTACACTAAACAAATACTAAAGAAAGTTGGTTTTGGGATTACTAAGGACTCTTCAATTCCAATGAGTACCTCAATATAGCTTGATATCACAAGTAATGGTAAAAAGGTAAATGAAAAATTATATTGAAATTTAATTGAATCTTTACTGCACTTAACAGCTTCACATCTTGATATTTTGTTTAGTACTTATGTTTATGCTAGATTTCAAAGTTCACCAATAGAAACACATCTAACTACAGTAAAAAAGATCTTTAAATATATATTAAAAAAAACACTACAAAATTAGGAATTTGGTATCCTAAGATTCAAAATTTTAATCTCATAGGATATTCAAATATTGATTATACAGGTTGTAAAGTTGATAAGAAGAGTATTTTAGGTACATGCCAATTCTTAGGGACAAGCTAGTTTATTGGTTTTTCAAAAAACAAAACTTTGTTACCTTTTCAACTGTAGAAGTTAAGGGGAATTGCTATGCACAAATTCTTTATTAAAACAACAATTGAATGATTATAGAATAATTATAAAAATATACCCATAAAATATAACAATACCAGTGCTATTAATTTAAAAAAAAAATCCAATTTAGCACTCATGTTCAAAACACATAGAAATAAGGCATCATTTCATTTGTGACCATGTTGCAAATAATGATGTGAGTGTTGAATTTGTATCAATTGAATATCAATTTGAAGATATATTTACCAAACTATTAGATAAATTAAGATTTGAATTTATCCATAATGAAATTTGTGTGTATAACCCTTTTTATTAGTATAGAGATTATTTAATTAATTTCCCTAAGCTAAGATTTTTGGACATGTGCAAAAAAGAATTTTTTTAGCCCTATAATTTGAATGTGTACGTAATTTCTTATCGTGTATAGTGCACATGCAAAGTGCAAGTAGTGGGTCCAATTATTTAGCCCACACACATGTAGGGAAAGGATTACAAGATTTGTTATTTTTTTTTCAAGTATAAAGCTATAATTTTCTCTTTTTCCTCTTGTTCTTTTAGACTATTCATCTCCTTACTCACATTTTCTCTCAAGAAAATATGTCTCCCAAAAAATCTTCTCATGTTGCTGCTCAAGGTATAAAAATCAAAACCTTAAGCAATCTAAACAACCCTGCTGATGTCATTGAGTAAGAGACTAACATCACTAACTCTGTAAAATCACTACCTACTCAATCTACCAAACCTCAACAAGAACCATCTGAAAAGACCTAAACCCTAGAACTTCGAGTTGAGACCTTAGATGAACCAATCTAGGTAGTGATCCAAAAAGAATGGTTCTAAACCATATTTTGATCCAACCCATGAAGTCACTCAGAAGACTTCTCAAGATGTGCAGAAGTTCGATTCATCTTCTTCATCTAAAGAAGTTGCTAAATCAAAGGACTTAAGTTCATCATAAAAGTCATCTGAAGAAAAGTTTGAGATTGAGATAGATCCCCCTGAACAACCTCATGAACTTGAACCCAAGAAAACAGTTCGAAAGACCAAGGCTTCACAACCTGTGAAAAAAACCTTGAAGGCTGCTCTTCAATTTGTAAAAAAGGACATTCTGAAGTATTTTTGGCATTAAAGAAATTCAAGAAGATGAATATCTGGTGCAATTGACTAAGGAAAATGTTTTTATAAAGTTGAATGATGGGATAGAGTTAAGCATTGGTAGAGATATATTCAACACTGAATTTGAATTATTGGTTAGGATTCTGCATAAGTTTGTAAATACCTTTGTTCTACTTAGAAGGGGTAGTTCAACTTCTATAACTAGGGAAGATGCTTTGGTTATGATGGCTATGTTGGGAAAAAGGAAAGTAGATGTAGTAAATCTGATAATGAGGCATATATGGCAACATTTAGATATTAAGCCATATGGACACTTATTAATGGCCCTGTTTAAGTTTAAGAAGCTAAAAATTCCAAAAGATGAAACCTGTCCTTACTATTCTACTAGGCTAAGAAAGAAAATTTTCAAGCAAATGGGCATCTATGTGACTGACAAACTCCAACACTCTCATAATAAAGGAGTTTATGTTCACCCTTCCAACATTAGGAAGAGAGTGATCATTGTTGAAAAGAAGGATGGTGAGAAGAAAAAGAAAAGAGGTAAGGAACTTGCTATTGAAGGTCAAAAGAAGAAAGGGAAGATGGTAAAAAGGACTAATGGGATTGAATTCAAAGAAGTGACTGGATTACTTTCAGATAGTGATTCAAAGAGTATAGAATTACAACTTCATCCCTTCAAATAAGGTGAAAGTTCTACATTTATTGAACAAATTTATGAGGAAATCAACGAAGTACTTAGGAAGGTTGTGAAGGATTAGCTTTCAAGCATGAAGGACTTATTCAAAGTTAAGGTAGTGATTGAGTCCAAAGTTGATGAAGAAGTTCAACCGCTGATCCGCTATCTAATCACCTGCTATTAAACCAAATTCTCAAACCCTAACACTTGAACATTATTCTTGTATGACCACTCCACCACAAGCTAATCAACCTAATAGTTACTTGTTTAAGAATTGGACAAAACTCCAATTATCTCTCCTCAATCTTTAGAACCTAAGGATCCTCCTACTAAAGCTCTAGAACCTCTAACTACAACTCCTTTTCTTAACCTAGAAGGTGAGACCACTCTTAAGGGAAACATAGAAACTCTTTCTTCTGGATTCAATAAGGATGTTAGTACATCTGGTCAAGCTCAATCTACCCCAACTCCTATGAAAGACTTTGAACCAACATGAAGTGTGCAGCAACCACTTGAACTCAAACCTTCTCTTATTAAGACAACTACTACTTACTTTAGTAAGATGAAACTTTGTGCTAGGAAGAAAACCAAGAGAACATACAAATAATTTCTTTGTTCAAGTGTTTTTTCTTTTATGTTCTTCTATTAAGTTTTCTTTTATTTTAATAAACTCTGGTTAAGTCTTTTGTTTTCTATTTTGATGTCAAGTCTTCTTATGGACATGTTGTGTACTTTCTTTTCATCAATGAAAGTCCATTTCAATTTCTACATGTGTTGTCTAATTATAAACGCTAAGGAGGAGTTGTTAAATAGCCTTTGATGATAACAAAAAGGGGGAGAAAAGCCTACAACAATTTCGCAGTACACTTAGCAGCAAACATGACAAATAACATAGTAGCTTGCATTTAATTATTTTTTAATAATGTTTCTATCTTGTTGTTTATATTTTGAACTTTGATTCAAATTTTCATATGTTTTTTTCCTTATAAGTGTTTTATTATCATAAAAAAAGGGGAGAATTTTAAATATCTCTCATGAATTTTGATGATAACAAAAAGAGAAGATGTTAATGTGTTAACAAGTGTACAGGTATTCAGATAGTTCTTTAGAACGTTTGAAATTGTAAATTAAGTTTTGTTCAAAGACTTACTTAAAAGGTTTGAATCACTTGAAAAAGAAACAAGTATGGAAAGTACTTAGAGAATGTTTCAGAAGATTATATAAGAAGAATCAGTACAATACTTTAGAAGGTTTGAATCACTTGAAAAAGAAACAAGTCTGGAAAGTACTTAGAAAATGTTTCAAAAGATTATATAAGAAGAATTAGTATAGCACTTCTGAAAATTATTCAAGGACTTTGAAAGTAAGTAAATTGAGACATCTTCAATTGGCTATTTAGATAGTTGGTTTGGAAGAGTAACTCTGAAAAATATCACGACTACAATTTCAAAGTAAACAAGACCTAGCTCTATTAAATTGGATATATTAGGGAAATACACTTAATCTTATTTCGCTTAAGTTGAAATTAAGATCTATGTGGATTATCTTTATGAAAATTAATTTTTGGAAATAATTAAGCAAGAAGAAAATATCTAAAATTGGAAAGGATAAGGATAATTTTGAATTTTATAAGACGTCAAATTCAAATTTCAAGATGATCTAGAATTATTGATCATAGTATATCTATTAAGAAGATCTAAGTAGTATAAGACTATATTAAAATTCAAAATTTTCTCCAAATATATATAGAATAAATTTTTAAACATTAAGATTAGATAAATATGAGGTGGAGATAATCTTTAACAATCTAGCTATTAGAAGACATCAATATAAAAGAAGAGACATTTTAAAATATTAAGTATAATTCTGAAAAGAAAAAGTATACACATCACATTCTGATCATGATCAATTTTACTATTTGAAAGAGCACAAAACACTTTTTAAAGACTTTTTTAGAGAGTTAAACTGAAGCTGCTTATTTAATTATCTTCATTTCTATTTACATGTCAATTTATCTAAGATTAATATTGTTTTTCTCACTTCTATTTTGTAAACTTTATTTGTTATTTGAGAGAAATTTTATTATACTTTGTAGATTTGTAATTAACCTAGATTATAGAGAGACTAGATAGGTAAAGTAGAGAGCTATGAAGGCCAAGCGTAGTAGATGTTTATAAACTTCTCTTGATTTGTTTTCGGTACTGTAGATCAAGTGGAACGACATTGGTGAAGTAAAATAAGTCCTTAATAATAGAGCTAGAAGAGAGCAATAGGTAGAAAGTCGAAACTTTATAAATCATGAGCCTAATATTCTTTTTCCTATCTCTTTACTTTAAGTTATTTATTTGTGTTATTAATCGTGTGTTGAATTATTAAAGTATAACTATCTACCAAATTAAGTTATTAAGAAGGATAATTTTCAATCAAATCAAAAAGGTTTCAAAATTTTCTAAATATATAAATTCACCACCAACAACACCCCCTTCCCTCCTCTGTCTTGATATCTTATACGAGACCATATATATATATATATATTATTACCTCTTAATGATTTATGGTAACCTTATTTTCAAACCAACATCGAGTGCTATTATTATAATTTATAGTAGATATAAGAGCTTGTCTTATTCCATGCATATTCAGTTATTATGAGACTGTAAGAGGAAAAGTTAATTACTTATGAATTTTTATAAAGCAAAAGGATTAATTATGGAAGTACAATGATAAGTGATGGTTAAAGATTGGAGACAAAGGAATTTGATTAATTTTTCGATCTAGAGTAGATTAATGCATCATATATATCTTAGGGATGCCAAAAATCTATGTGATCTATTTTCCCAATTAAACTAGTTGGGCTTTCCAATAAGATGTATTTAGTTTCTAGTGATATAAGCAATTATATTTCGGTTGAGAAGTTGTTATAAGTTAAGTATAATAATATCTTTTAGCCTCCTTTAATAGGATATTAACTAAATTTGATGTTAAAAGATATTAGCAAGATGTACCATGTAAATGAACTTGCAAGCCATACTTTTAAGATAATCATCTTTGTCTAAAATCATATCCACATATTTCTTGGTTGAGAAAACCGAATGTTGGAAAGTAATTTTTCATCTGAGATTAACTTGTTTTGCTACTATTTTCAGTTCTATGAAAAGTATGTATAAACATAAGCATTACTTGTAAACTTCAAAACAAGTGGACATTACATAAGTCATAGGTCATCAAAATGTACTACTAAAAAATTTTTAGATAACATACTTTGTGAAGATTGTTTGTTTATATGGTGAAAATTATAACTACTAGTGTAAAATTCTTACTTATTATGGATTTTAATGGAAATCATTCCCTTGGTTATATTTATGAAGGATCATCTTGGATCTATGATAAGGTTTTATTTATTTTTAGAATCAAGCAAATGTTACATAGTTCTTATCTTAAAACTATTAATGAAAGATGTGATAAGCACTTTCACCAAGACGTCCATGCGGTAAGCTATTCTTTGAATTTATATTTTACATATGATGAAACTTTTAAAGAAAGTATAAAAGTCATGAATGGTCACTTTGATATGCCAAAAAGAAAAGTATATTTAGTGATAGCATGTAAGCATTGAGAGACATCAAATTGTATCACGTAAGATGAGAAAACTTTGGTCAAGATATGGTTGTTAAATTTACTAATTGAGTAAATACTCGAATTATAATTACTTACCTTGCATTTATTTATTTCTCTATTATTCAACTTATTTTATAGATGATTGGTAAGGGAGATTTAGGTATAGTGCTTCTTTTTTGCATAATATTGCTATTTGAATGTTAAATCACATAGTTTCTTTTTAGAAATGTGAATATAATTAGAGTTTCTTCGAGGGTATTCGCATACGAAAAAGAAAAACATTAGAGCTTTAAAGAATATATAATCTTGCCCATGTGACACATAATTTGTGTTAAAATATAGGTATTTAAGCTATTTTGTGTAAAATTAGTATCTAATGCATATACTTTTTCAATTAAACTTGTGAACTATTTTTGTCCTTTGGCTTTAAGCATCAATATAAGAAAATGTCTATAATTGATTATTATTGCATTATAAGATAAATTTTCAAATACAAAAAGAAGAAGAAGCTTGTCTCTTAAATTTGATTATGATGAGATTATAGAACAAATAATATATGAAGATGATGCTGCTCACATAACAGTTGGCATCTTTATTCAAGGTCATATTAGTGATATATTTGTAAGACAAACTTGTCAAACATTTAGTTTTTCCCTTCCTTTCTAAATGAAAGATATTGAAGAAGACATGAATTTAAAATCAATTTGAGAACTTATTCATGGAAGTAATGATGTGCATATGCATATTGTTAAATAAAGAGATCATGATGATAATTAATGATTAGAACTTCAACCATTACCCAAGTTTGTTGTTTTGAGTTTTGAATATGTGATGTATAGTTTCACCTTTCATGATGTTTCAATTAGTTTGGATTTATCTAAGTTCAGATTATATGACTTATATATTATTTAGGATAATATATATTTCACATTAATTCATGGTTAAATGATGGATTTAATTCAATTATGGATTTATACATACTTGGTATCAATATAAGTAATTATATATGTTCTATTTTATATTTCAATTGGATATTTGAACTTCCAATTTATTGTAATTTTATTTTTTAATCTTTTATAATTTTATTGACCTAGACTCTAAATCTCTTTACGTGTCTAAAGCAACCTTATAAATGGGTAATATTGATTTATCCTTGTTGATTATTGAATAACCATCTCATACTCCTAAAAAGAACTTTTATCCTAAGCAACAACTATATATAACATTACTCACAAAGACACAAAGAGAGAGAAATAAACTATTTAATCACTAGATGGTTCAAAGAAGTTATTCTAAAGAAAGTGTTACACTTATGATGAATGTACTTATATTAATCATATATTTAAATGCACATAGATAATTATGAAATTGAAGATGCAAATTCACAATGAAATCCATGTACTAAAGATCATGGAGACTTAAAACTTGCCTACACATATATAAGATCCTTAATGCCATATAAACTAAGTTGGATGTATTTATAAAGAAAATGCATGTTAGAATAATGTATTTACACACAATAAAGGTATGTAGTAGGCAATCAATTCATGGGTCTAAACTAGCTTATGCCTAGGTCTAGTGGCTGCAAATTTTGTACAATATCACATATATAAGATCTTCATTGCAATATAAATTAGGTTAGATATATTTGTAAAGACAATGCTTATTAAACATACAACAAGCAACTAGTCTAAACTAGCCCATGCTTAGGTTTAGTGGTAGCAAATCACACAAACCTTTTAGGCACTTGCTTGAATATTTTTATTAGATATCAAAATTTCAACTTATCTCACTTTGAATTCAATAAAGAACTTCAATATCAATCTTTACTTTGAACTTGAACACCTATTCATCACTTAATTTGATATTATTACTATCACCTTAGATTTTCTACCAGTAGAGTCTTTGGCCTCTTAAAGTGAAATGAACCTTGTTTGGGATTCCTATACGGTCAAGGGAGAGCTTTCTATAAAATAGACAAGGGATGAGTCATTACATTAAGAGGTTATCCGATATAACCACTTTGATACTTAGTGAGAAAGATGGGAAGTTTTTTAACTTTGAGAATTATTTAAGCTAGAATAGCAAGCTTTGGTTTAGTGGCTTACCTTTTTATGAATTCCAATAGAGATATTTATAGGGAATGCTCCCTTTCATGTATCTCAAGATTTAAGGGAACCAAGAGGGCTCCTTGATATCAATAGGGGAATGGGGGGTACTGTCCCATTGCTTTCACCATTACGTGGTATCGTACAACTAGGCCATTCGTAGTCAGCATGGACTGAACCGCTAGTTGTCAATGTGATAAGAGCTCTATACAGATAGGGAGTGGCTTAGGAGGGGTCAGAGTTGCACCTTCATCCATAGCTTGTTGCCACGCTGGCTTGGTGACTGTGATGGTATACAATTTGTAGGTCCCAGACAAGAGCCGGTGAGGGAGCGGTAGGATGGGTTCAGCAAGGGCAATGAGGAGATGATGGCTTCAGGCTTGATCGAGGTCTCGATTGTCCCGTTGGTTGTTGTGTTGTGTGGACTGGGCTTGCTCATAATTACCATCTTATGTACAAACGTTAGAAAAAATGTCCGCTATCCATTATACACCATTCTAGGCCTAATGCCGCATCATGGACATATGAAGCCTGCAATGCATCTTTACAACCATTTTTACTTGTGTATCTGATCTCGATCAGACACAACTTTTATATCAAATGATGAGTCATTCTCCAATTCTAGCGCTAGCAGCTAATGCTTGATGCAAATTACCTATTCTAATACCTTTTTGCGAAGATCTAGAGGTTCCTTTTATGGAGAAAAAAAAAAAAAATTTCCAAATTTCACTTTCCTTTTCCTTAACAGGGAAAAATTCGACTCCATTGTTTTCTTTTTGTGATCCACCCATCTTTGGAGGCAGCTTCTCTTTCAATTAGTCAGGAGTACCAGCATTAGTCTCACATGGAAGCTTTTTGGCATCATCCATCTATAATTCCTCCTGTGCAATATCTATATCTCGCCATTTCCAAGTTTAAAGAGCCCTAAAGAATTCATGGGGATCCCGAAACTAATCTTTGCAAATACTATGCATAAGAATTTGGTAGCACAATGTAGCAAAGCAATAGCTATAAGGCACAGTGAGCTAAGCACAGTACCACAATCTACATTTGCTTCGAAAAAATAGTAAGTTTCCCAATTAAGCAGTTCTCAACTCTTACGAAAATTCAGTTACGACAACATTACAGGCAACATGCCACTACAGACATATAGGCAACAATCTAAAATAATTAGCAAGTACATGTTATGATTTCTTAAGAATATATAATGGCAAAATTTACACATAGCATATATTGAGAAGAACTTTACCGTTTCCAGTCCATCGGTGCATGGGGGAGTGCACACACCTGGACTACATATGAAACATAAGATGAAATGTATTGTTGAAAGATCCACAACTGCAACCTTGAAAGAGATATGAACAACCGTGGAATTAACTATCTGAAGTCACTGTTGTTTCCCATGCAAGATCAGAGCGAGGATACTTAATTGGAAAATATCAAGTTTCCATAGAAATATGTAAATCACTAATCCTATCTACACAAACACAAACAAACAACAAAACAGAAGAGAAGAAATTTCCTGGCAGCAGGAAAAAGCAAAACCCACAATGTAAAAGAACTTGAATATTACCAGAAAGCTTGTTCAATTGGGTTACACCAAATAGTTGGACAAAACTCCATTAAAACAATCCCCTGCTACAAAATTGCCTTTTATTTCAGTAACTAAGGTTTCTGACTGTCAAAAAATCTCACTAGTATCATCTTCCAGAACATAAAAGGTATCTCTAATTGAAAATGGTCAACAGATCATCGAAGTTAAGTTTGCTCTGCTGTATCTCAAACTCTCTTCTTCCTTGCCATGCCCGGCCTTCTACCAATGTTTGATGAACTCTTGCTTGAATGTGGCAGCAGTCCTCGGATAATAGCCAAAGCACCCAACCCAAGAAATGGAGTATACACCATCAGCAGCTTATCTGATGACTTGGGAGACCCACATAGCTCTGCCAGTATAGCGACCTGAATGGCAAATGTAGTCAGAACTCAAACAAATCCAAAAAAAGGGAGAGAAGAAACCCCCACATTAACAGTAGGTAAAACGACTGTGCAGATGCAAATAAACGTGATATAGGTGGCATCATTAGAAGAAGGAATATTTATAGTTTCGAATGTCTATTTAGAAGCAATGTTAAGCAACTATGGGGGTCCATAAAACAAAAATTCCATAATAGGCACTAAATTATGAGATTGGCAGCCTGCAGCCCGACAAAATTGTGCTTACGAGGCTAAAGAAAAACAATAACAAGGCATACGACAAAATAGGCACTATCTGTCTTTGCAGGAAAGGGCAAAAAAGCAAACATCTAATTGTCCCTGGTTTTCCTCCATTTAGGTCAACGGATGTCTTTATTCATCAATGAAAAGGACAACATTACTTATTTAACACTTATTTGACAATAGGCAGAGACCAAACACAGATGGGGTACCAAGAAAAACATAAATACTATAGTTGCAGATGACAGATTTTACAGGTTTTTTATCCTAATGTTCAAGTGTACTTATTGTGTCAAACCATGATCGACTAAAAAAAAACTTCCATGAGTTGATACATTAGTAGCTAGTTTATGAAGATCAATTGCATTAGAGATACAAATAAAATGCTATGCTAACATAACTTATCGATGTATTCTCATTTCTTGCTCTTCATAAAAATATATGCTCCAGAACTGAGTTAAAGGAAGAGAGATTAATCCTTTCTAAGCAGAAGCCTATTCAACCCACTGATTAGAATACTAGATCTTCTACTCGTACAAGGCCTAATAACATGATTCTTAGGGTTTCCATTAAGTATGTGGTGCAAGTCAATGATACTATCCATGAATATAATTCAACAGTACAGAAAAGTGGGGTTAATAACTTTTCCCTATCATGCAAGGAGGATAAACATCTATATCTTGTAACTTGATACCAGAATGATTGGACATAACCATTAAAGAGGAACAGTCTCCTCCTGTTATTCCATTTAACTCATAGCCTGGCCCTTCTATGTTCAATTTACTTTTTGTTGGTAAGAAAACTAATTTAGGGGTGAATCTACCTATGGCCAATACATAAAAAATATAAGCTAGAGAACTTATTCTACCATGTACATAATCTTCCTAGCTAGTATACAAAATTTTGACAATCAGCCTCCGCCTGTCAAGTAGGAAACCATGAAGGATGATTCTTTAATCCAAACGGCAAAATTGGACCAATCACAAAGCCACAATATACTTAGGGAAACATCATTCAAGGGAGAATTTTAACGTATGCCCCGGCACTTTGTCAACATGCAAGAGGAAAACATATTTACCTTTTCATGCACTTGTCTTTCCGGTTAAACGCATAATAAAGTTTTAAAACTTGCACAATTCTTGATTAAGTAAATTTAAAAGATGCCCCAAGAGCACTCATCGATGGGAACCTAAGTTTAAATATCCTTTAAAAATTTCTCCAAAGATAAGATCAAATCTATGCACCTGCACAGCCAACAAGTCCTCAGATATAACAGCTTGATCACACAAGATAGGAAGTTGCTTGTAACTTTTTTCCAGGAAACAAACACTCCATACAAGCCCATCAATGAATTATTGGGCACTTATTTCCCCAAAAGAGATCTCATCTTTTCCATGTTAAATTATATCAGACCAGTGGAAAATATTTTTCATTTTTCAAGAAATATTTATTAAATTGAAAAAAAAAAAAAAACTGCAAACTATACCGAATCCCCTCTCCATGCAGATATTAATCACAGCTTCTGTACTCTAGCCATAAACTTCGCTCATGGAAAAAAATATATAACTTCAGTCACATAGAAGCAAGTACAACTTCCATAATTATCCAAAAGCAGGGCCCGTTAACCTATATGCGGGGCTTAGTATCCTATGTGTTTGAAAATTGATAAATCAATTGATGGAAGGTGGACTTGCTCTTTTCTCCCGGCCACCACCGTTCTAACAGCCTAAAACTTTAACCGTAATAGATAAAGAATCTAATAAACGCACACCGGAAACACATTGCCCATGAAACAAATGCATATCCTAACAAGTAAATTGTTTCAAATGGGATCTTTGCACGATTCTTTCCGCATTATACTATATACATTATTGCTAGCAAGAAAATACTTCGCAATTTCCATTGCACTAGTTGTCCATTTCACGAGATTGCAGATTTGCATATTTCTTTTCGAAGGATGCTAAAAGAAACACAAAACATTTTAGTAAATCAGGTTATTCTATGATCCCGAGGACTGTCCTGTCCATCATAATCCAATTCTTAGTCATCTCAATGCCTGGATAGACTGAAACCCAACTGCATGTATACGAAAATTACATAAATGCACAAACGTCCTTATTCATCAAAATGTACTCATTCCACAAGCTATATTCAAAACAACAAGAAAATACTTAACATGCAACAACCCAAAAAAATCAAAACCAAACCAAACAAATATGATAGATAAAATGAATAAAAGAAAAACAATTTACCATGGAAGTAAATAGAGATACGCCATAAATCAAGCAAGTGGTGCTGAACCAAGATTTCCTTGATAAAAGAGCATACAAATTGAGAAGACAAAGAGGCCATTGAAACAAAAGCTCAAGCCAAACAAGACCCACGAAGAAATCAGGTTTCTCTTCCATTAAATAATCTCCATACTCACGACTGTACCACTTATTAAGGTCAACGAGGAAATCTGGGAAAAGTGTTACAGGAAGACATGATTGGGAATCAAACAGAGGTGCAACTATAGCGATTAACAAGAAGAAAAGGAAGAGGATGGCGTCTAGCAGCTTCCTAAAAAAACCCATTTTGTTCTGTGGTTTTGGAGTCGGTCTGAGTACGAGAGAGATTGGTGTCCACAAGACAAAAGTACTTGGTTGTATGGTTTCGATCCGAGGGAATGAAGAACGTCCATTTCTTGTGTTGATTTTATGCGGAACGATCTGAAAATGCGGAGGTTCAATTAAGAAAAAGAAAGACAATTAGGTTGTCGAATTTGTAATAATTGTTGTTATATATAAAATCAAGCCAATAAGGCAATTCCTTCTTTTTCTTTTTCTTTTTTCCTCCTATTTGACCAAAAAAAAAAAAAAAAACCCAAAAAACACTTTTACAAAATTGCAAGTAAACGGCTCAGACTGAGATGATAATGTGATGAGTTTAGGATTGAAGGATGTTGTGATTTTAAGGATTAGTTAACTAAGTTAGCAAATGATTGTAATAAAATAAGCTTAGTTAATTAGGTAAGGTAGTAGATAATAATTATTAGTAGGAATAGTTTGGAGATTAATTGTTACAAAAATCCAAATAATTCATCAATTGATTTTAGGGATTAGTTAACTAAGTCAGCATTGGTTTTTGATTAGTTAGTTTTCTTATCTTTTGGGTCTGAAGTATAGGTTCATCTTTAAATATTATTTTAGAGGATAAGATATATTATTATCTATTCAACTCTCCCTTCAAGAAAATAAGTTTATTACGAAGTGCTTATACATAAATTATAATTCAAATTTTGTATTTTTATATAACTTCACACCTTAAACTAAATATTTCTTTTTCTAATATATGAGAATGTAAGTAATACTAATAAGCTATAACTAATTAAGCTACAAATAAACTTAGTTGAGTCTAGTTTTCAAAGATTGAAATTCCATCCATTTGAGAATTATCAAGCTTGAACTAAGTTGACCTTTTACCATATTTGAAAATTTCAAGTTCAAGCTCAAGTTTTTTAAGGAATTTGAATCTTGAGTTCGACTTGATTAGATAAATAAGCCTAAGCCTAAGCCTATTTACCTAAAGTAGTTTGAGTCCATGCTTGTTTAGAAAACAAGTCTAAACAACCTCGAGCCCAAGTTTAAGTTCAAATTCAAAATTAGATTAGAATAAAAAAATTAATTAAAAATTTTCAAAAAATATCTTCCTTATAATTTTTTAATTATATTTTGTTGTTCTTACGTATTTTTATATTATATATTTTTTTTCATGAAATATGATTATTAGTATATATATTGATTTGTGAGTCTACTCATAGGCTTATTTGTAAATTAGCTCATTATCAATATAAATAAGACTGTTTACGAGTTGACTTATGAGCTTAAACATAAATTAAAATTTAGTTCGTTTATGTAAATGAGCTTTATTTTGAGATTAATCTTGATTTATTTATAAATCGAATTTAAGCTAAGCTGAGCTCAATATCACTATTAGTGACATCGCTAATACTCATGAAGGAAATATTGGCATTGAGGAGTTTCAAAGCACATCTTCTAAAATAGGAGTAAATGATATTTGCCATTTACTCTTTAATTTATTATTGTAAACTTTCTTGGGTTAAATAGACGAGAGGCCCAACCTGCTCTATCCCAGCTAAGTGGGCCATGACAAACAATTTATTTTATTATGTTTTGGGCCTAAGGGCCGAACAATTTTTCAAACAGGCATTTGCACACCTAAAATGGTTATCAAAACGACACCGTCCTCCTTCTAATTAGAGAGTTCGTTTTGACGGCGGTCTCCGAGTTACTTCAATTTTTTAAGATCCATCAGTGCTAGTCCATCAACGTCGAAAACGGAGGGAGAGAGAGAGAGATGAGCAGTGAGGGAAGACCAGTGCCAAGGAGAGAGTCTCCATGGGGTATGCCGGAAGGGGACCATCGCCAACCTAAAGCCCATCGCTGCAACGATCGAGCTGAGGATGTTATTCAAGTACTCTCTCTCTCTCTCTCTCTCTCTCTCATTTACTTTTAAGTTAGTCTTCTTGGTGTTATTTCATAGTTCAAGTGTTTGGGCAATCGATAACGAAACACACTCGATATAAATGTAAGAGAATCCAATAGGAACCTTTAACTGTAGTTGGTTTCAGTTGACAGAGAGAGTGTGTACGGAGTTCTAATCGATGCTGTCTTGTTCCATTAAGTTAAACGCCAGAGAGAAAGGAACCTTTTGTTTATTTTACTGATTTGGCATTGAAAATTGAA
Source organism: Lumnitzera littorea (assembly GCA_024138015.1). Taxonomy (NCBI): domain Eukaryota; kingdom Viridiplantae; phylum Streptophyta; class Magnoliopsida; order Myrtales; family Combretaceae; genus Lumnitzera; species Lumnitzera littorea. The sequence goes on from JAMXBB010000003.1 coordinate 106,040,118, forward strand.
TTCTTTCTGACTTGGGTTTCTGGTACTGAATTCTATGATCTAAAGGGGTTGCTTTTAGTATAGTAGTTGTTATGGTTCTTCGAAGGTTCATGTGCCTGCAAGTCTAATAATGTCTGTGCCTCTCTATTAGAAAAAGGGTTATAATATGAATTTTACCGCACAAGGCCTAATACCTTGTACAAAAGTAGACTTCTTAGTATAGGTTACTAACGGTGTCTAGAATGACTAACAATTTTGGCTGGCACACATTGGAAATTCTATCGCTAGCCTCTGAAAATACTTCCACCCCTATGTTTGAGCAAAAATATTAAAGGGAAACAGTTCTTTGCAGTGCAAGTGAGTGATTCCACATCTTTTGATTGTTTCTTTGCTTGAAATGTAATAGCATCCAAAACATAGGGCCTCTCCCATATGGTAGTTTAGGATCGCTCTGGAACATTAGTCCATCCAAGATGCCCTGTTGCATCAAAAACTTTGAACAAATAGCAAATTTGATGCGTAGGTACACATTATTGCACCAGTTATATGGCATATCATTGCTTCTGAAGTTTAGCAAAGCATCAATACATGTCCAAGAGGGGCTTTCAATAAGCAACATCTGACATAGCATGGGACTTAGGCTTCAGTATCCTGGGAATTCAAAGTTCTGATTTAACAGTGAGCATCCTGGATAAATGAGGCACCAAGTGCAGCTCTTCTTGCATCCTGCTATATATAGGCTTGAGGTCACTTCATATAGTTAAGCTTGAAGCTATTCCAGAACTCTTGATTTGCAGGTCATTTGAAGTCAATTGCATACATAATGGAGCATCCTGTGCTTCTTCTTTTACTTTAGATGACTACATGGCCTAAAACCCATCTATGCTTCTTCCAGGGTAATGTAAATTGTAGAAATTGAATTAAAGTACCTGATAAAAGTAAATCAATGGAGGAAGTAAATCCTGTGACAAGAATGGAGTCTGAGATATGCTTGCCAAGTTGGTTACATTATTCTCACAACAGATATGCTATTTCTGGAAAGTAGAAACGAGTTGAAAAGTGGATACAGTTATTTTCTTTCTCTTTGTTTTGCATTGCCTTTAGAACAAGAAATAAAACATATCCTCTCTAATTTCGCATGGTCTGTATATCAAATATTTCAAAATAGAAAATTTACCCAGCCTGTGCTTGTATTCTGTGCCGATTCAGCAAAGTAAGGAATTCATGAGTGATCTTCCAGCCAAATGTGCTAGGGGATTATTACTTTCCTAGTTATGTTACTATGGTTGTCCCCATTAAGTGTTGGGATTGTCTTCAGTGTCTACAAAGCTGTCCAACAGTGACCGGTCAATTATATATGCATGCACCTCTGGCATGCCAGACACTTGTAGCTAACAAAATCAGTACTCATTGTTATTCAAGTCTATCGGTTGTTGGCCTTTACATGATTTATGAGATTGAGGCAAATAGGTTGAAAGCCAGGTTAATGCAAGATAAGTTGTGAACAAATATGTCTACCAAGATAGATTGCGTGACTTGTAAAACACAATTTAGTATCGTGGGTATGGCACCCCAAGTGAAGCACATAGGTTATTGCTTTCTAACTAGGCTATTGGTCTTTCAATCCTCTCTAGTATTTCCTGAAAGGAGCTAATACTTTTTGGCTAGCTAAAATACCTGGAAATGCCTCATCGACATGGTGATGAATCCTACAATTTAAAATCCTACTACAAAGGCCTTTGGTATCAAGTGCTTTAGATGGGAGGTGGGAGGTGGAAATGCCAGTTGTCCACAGTGGATAATCATGCCAATGTGAGATAACATATCCATCTTGACGGTCCGCTGTAGCTGTTGGCCTAAGCTTCAAAAGTTTTCTCCGGCTCCAAGAGCTGTCCTACACTTCTTAAAATGGCAAAACTCTGTCCTATCCTTTGAGCATAAGTTCCAGGCCTTCCCAAATCAGATACAAAACCACATCCTATTTTAGCCAGGTATTTATCTGTTATATTGCTTTGGAAAAAGTTCAAGGAGAAGTCCTTGAAATTTTATTGCTTTTCTATATGAGCCATGGAGTTGTTTTTTTCTCCTTTTTCTTTTCTTTTTTCCCTCTTCCCCTCTTCCTTTTTGGGTCCTCCAACCCTTTTGCAAGAGAATGAAGAAATACTTTTGTTAATGCTGCTGCACTTTTTGTTAAATTTGACATGTGCCAACTTAAATAAAAAAATTTTAAGCATGAAGGCTCAAACAGAAAAGTATTAAGGTTTGAGGACACAAGTAGAAAAGCAATAAAAGGTTTGAGGACCTTTTTCATGCCTTTTTTTCATTTTTTTTGCCATTGACATGTGTTGTGTATTTATTGACAGCAGCAACTAAAGAAAGATGCTTTTGGTCCAATTTGAAAAGTTCTGAAGAGTCAAATGGAAAAAATGAAAGTTTGAGGACTTAAAAAGAAAAAAAAAAAGGCAATAAAAAATTCAAGGATTTAATTTTGTGTTTATCCCTATTAGTTTTTTTGTCTAGGGCCTATATGGGGCTTTGTTTTGTTAATACTGTTTTGACTCAAAGGTAATTGAGCCTAATTCCAAAAGCTCAAAAGCCTAAGATTGGGTATTCAATGACCCATTAATATAATAATCTAGCTTAGGGTGTAATTCAAGTAGTCCTCTCTTTTCTTCATGTGCAATTCATTATGTTCTGATTAACTACATAGTTACTTCTGTACAGCACCATATTCTTGTTTTTATGTCTGTTTTATGTGATTCTATGTTGTCATAAGAGGGGGGAACCAAATATGTCACTCTAATTGGTTTGCGTTAGTTATAATTTATGTCCTTCTGCTTAATGCTCCTGACTCTAGAGAGTATGCGTGTTTGATTCACAGTAATTACAATCATAGATCTTCTATGTTTTCCCTGAGTTAAATAAGCAGGGTTGTAAGTGACCTTTTGAAGCACGTTTGTTCTTGAGGGTTTATTCTGCCGACTCAAAACCTTTTGAAGCATTAGTATGATGCAGACTTATTTGAATTTGATTCCTTTTGATCTAGATTAGGAATTGTCATGTAAATCATTTTGTCAAAACATGAGTACACCGACCAATGTAATGTCCTTTGGTAAATTCTGTGAATTATGATTTGAAAGATGTTACTGGCATGGTTGTGGGAAACTGGAGTTATTTCCTCCTTTCACTGTTGTTCTAGGGTTGTAAGTGACCTTTTGAAGCACATTCGTTCTTGAGGGTTTATTCAGCCCACTCTAAACCTCTTGAAGCATTAGTATGATGCAGACTTATTTGAATTTGATTCCTTTTGATCTAGATTAGGAGTTGTCATGTAAATTGTTTTGTCAAAACATGAGTAGGCCGACCAATGCAATGCCCTTGGGTAAATTCTGTGAAATATGATTTCAATGATGTTCCTGGTATGGTTGTGGGAAACTGAAGTTATTTCCTCCTTTCACTGTTGTACTATTTTCTTGTTCCTTTGAATGTTAATCAAATTTTGAACCTCTGCAAATTATCTTAAAGCTATAATGTTCAAAAACACCTAATCACTCAAAAAGTGGAGGAAGAAAGGGAACAGTTTGATTATTGTTGTGGCTGGAGGATAATTTTTTTGCAGACATTAAGGTTGTTGTTTCACATTTTTTCCCTTTCTGGTGTTATGTAGGCTTGTTTTGAGGGGAATCCATTCAAGACAGTTCCTGGACCTTTCAAGCTATTCTGGCAATGCATGCGCTCGAAACCTGGGTATGTTGAAACCCTTTCCCTTGTATCTTCGTTCCTTTATGTATATACCATATTTAGAAAATTTTGTTGCCTTGAGCAATCTGTTTTAAAACAGAGGAACAGTTGAAATTTGTTAACATGCACTTCAGAATCAAGAGTGCATTTGTTTAAGACGTTTTAAGTGAATAGTTGAGTTTGCTTCCATCCCATATGGCTAACTACTATGGCTTTGTGGACTTACATTATTGTCATCATTACACACTTGCTTCCCTGCACTAATCTTGCAAGCATTGTAATTGTGTATGGCACATTGTAGGGAGGAACCTACGGAGCCATATACCTACTTGCAGCTGGATCCCCCAAGTAGAGAGGTAAAACTTGAATGAGGCCAGCCACCTACTGAGATCTTCCGCATGAGTTTATGTCAATAAATTTTATGAATATTAAGTTTTGGCTTTTTTTTTTTTTTTTTTAAATTTCATATGTGACAAAAAATCACATGAACCTAGGTTGACTTAACTTTCAGATGTTGAGTCTGAAAATCTTTTGTGTATTGTGTTAATTTGAGGGTTTCTTACACTGGGCTTTCAGTGCTGGAGATATGCTAGGCCACTTAAAGAAATGCCTGTCAATCAGCACTGTTGGCAATCGAGAACTTCTCTAGGAAGACAGTCTTCAAAATGGTGTTGCATGTTGTTAAAAGAACCTTTCAGTCTCTCTAGCTATTTCTATTTCTTTCCGTGCTTTCTCTCGCATCTCAGATTATAAATTGATCATATAGTTTTATTGCTTCGTTGGTTGCTCTCTGTTTAGCTTCTCTTAGGAGCTTTTTACTCCACACGCTCTCTGTGGATTAGAAGATAAGCATGTAGCTGTCCAGTTATTATCTTAGCTTAAGATCTGATCACATCTGGTTTCAATATACTCTAGTATGCATGTTGAATCAGATGATTTTAGGAATCAAATCTTTCTGTTTAATATGATTGTATAAGAAATTTGGTTTAATGAACTATCCCTAGACAGTAATGAAACTTAGCTATCCGGCAGAGTTCTGTTATAGTGGTAAGAATTTGTTTATCAAAATAGCACAATTCGAGAACAGGACGGCACCATACAAAGAATATAACACAACACAGCCTCTTGTGCCTCTTTTTGGTTTGGAGAGAAAGTTTTCGTATTAGTCATGGGAAGGAACAAATATTTAATGTTTATTCTCTCTCTGAATTTTTTTTATCTATTACTGCACTCGGATTTTGCCAAAGTCAATAATATCCCCTCTCTTTATTAATACTATCTTTCTCTCTCTTTTTACAATATATTCTCTTATTGTTTATTTCTTTTAAAGTATTGTTGAATTAATTTTTCTTTAGTTTAACATTTAAATTATTTATATGCAATTCATATACACTAAAAGTAAATATTTTATACAATTAGTCTACAGACAAAATAATTTCTACATTGTCTACGTGCCATCATTTTTATTACTAATTTGCATTGCTTTATGTATTGTTTTTATGATTCATAAAAAGTACTCTAGTTAAATTTTCCGTCTTCTTTTATTTAGGCTATTTATATACAATTAATATAAACTAAAAATAAATATTTCATGTAATTAGTCTACCTTTAAAATAATTTATTCATTGTCTACATGTTATCAATATTCATTACTTCGTATATTGCTTTTATAATTCATAGAAATCCTATACTATATAATCTAGATATATTTATATTTTACATATATAATTTTTGTGATGTAATCTATATACTTTATTCTCTATATACTATGCTATAGATAGTCTTGAATTGATTCATATAAAATACAAAAATTATATTATCTAATCTATGCATACAATTTGTATAAATGCAATCCATACATATTATTGTCAAATATACAATAGTGTATAATATAAATTATAAAAAATATTCTATATAATGCATATATAGTTTTAATTCATGTATATTTATAATTAATATACAAACCATGCATATAATTAGTATACATACATTACCATTGAAATTACAAAAAAATATTCTACATAATATCTGCATATTTATAATTAATATACAAACCATGCATAATTATTACTAGTATTGTACAATATTTAGAAATTATGACTAATGGCATATTTAGTTAGCTTATTATATGTAATTCTAAACTATGGCTACAACTTAATATCATATAGTAAGAATGTACATCATTCATATTGTGACCCAATCATATTGTTATATTACATGATACGGTCTTCCAAATATTATTCTATAATATTATTATCATATAATTATTTTGTATAATCACTATATAATTTGATATAAGTATAATGTTTTAATCTTACTTTATGATATTAANATACAAACCATGCATAATTATTACTAGTATTGTACAATATTTAGAAATTATGACTAATGGCATATTTAGTTAGCTTATTATATGTAATTCTAAACTATGGCTACAACTTAATATCATATAGTAAGAATGTACATCATTCATATTGTGACCCAATCATATTGTTATATTACATGATACGGTCTTCCAAATATTATTCTATAATATTATTATCATATAATTATTTTGTATAATCACTATATAATTTGATATAAGTATAATGTTTTAGTTTTATATATTTATAAACATTTATATAAATTTATATTTGTAATGATATTGTAATAGATAGATATAATACTTTAACATTAAATAAATATAATATTCCAAGTAATATGCTATAACAAGATGATCATATAACAATGGTATATAAATCATGTTAATCCACTATATATAATTGTGTAATAAAAATTGTACGCTATAATATTACTATCATATGATAGTGATACATAATATTAAAAACGTATACATTGAATATAAATATTTTAGCACATGTATATGAAGGTATAAGTATATATATATGTATATATATATCTCATTTATTTATTTATTATTTAACAATTATGGTCTAATTATTTACTTGTTTGGGATGTAATTGTTTGATAAATAAAGTCAAAATGTCATAATCTTCTTATTTCTGTTGATAAATAAATACTTTGATTTACCATCAACTTACATTGATATATTGTGATAGATCATGTTTAACTCTATACAAGCTCAAGTTTATTGAAACGAAGGTTATTACTATCAATAGTAATTTCTAAACTTTCAATAGTTTCTTAAAATCAAAATAAATAGTCATTGTGCAAATAAATTTTTTTTATTTTTATATAAGGTTTTCTCTTGTCAATAGAAAACACACAATTTGCAACTTGAAAACCCTGCATGAACATTTAAGACTTAGAAAAAATAAGAAAGAACAAATTTAGTGATTTGAATATGGATTTTAGTAAACATGTAGTTGATTTAGGTTGTGCTAATAAAGATAGATGTAATATTTGTGATCATGATATTGAAACCAGTGTTGAATACGATGAACTATATAAAATTTCGGTTTCAGATGAAGGTGAAAGTAATGATTTTATTTGACGTAAGAATGTGATCATTATTGATAATTTGTCATCTTATGCAAGTTTACATTCAATTAAATATCAAGTCGGTAAAAAATTTGCCTCTTTTTTAACAATAGGGGATTTTTATAATAGATATGTTATTATAAATGGATTTGGCAATCGTTTGTGTGATAATAAAAAAAAATAAGTAGACCTAGGTGAAAATGTATCTATAGGTGCCATAAGGAGGGTCTTAGGGGTTAGTAATATCTTAATAGGAATGATCGAGTTAAAAAGGAAAGGGCATTAGGTAGAATTAGTTGTTTAGTTATGTTTAAAGTAAAACTTGTAGAGTATGATGTACTATAGGAGGTCTTAGTAATAAAGATTAAGCATAATTACGAGCTCGTGTTGCCATAATAAAATAGCTTTTTAAATTCTAATAGGTACGGTTCAAATGCTTACTTAAATCAAGAGCATGTTAAATTTTATTATTTGACCATGTGATATATTGGAATAGGGTTAATGTTGCATTTGGTACTTGAACATTACCAAATTGTGCAATTTGCTACTTGAATTTTGAAAAGATCAATTCAATATTTAAGTGAAGTTTTTATGATCATTTATACTACCTTATCAAATTCTATTAACTTCTATTTACTAATGTGGCATAAGTCAACATGTGGTAGCAGCTTAAATTGATACTTGATACCTTTTTTCTCTATTAGTTTATATTTGTTGATGCGATATTGGTTGATACACTGCACTAACTCCAATTGTTATGTGTTGTCATGTGGTACCTTTTTTCTTGTTAGTTTATATTTATTGATGTGACATTGGTTGATACATGGTAGCAGCTTCAACTATCACATATCCCCACGTGTCAACTAATATCATGTAGCTCAATTTTTTTAAGGAAAAAATTATTATTTTTTTATTATAACCAAACACACAAAAAATCTAAGCATAGCATACATTACATTAAACTCATGGGTACTATTCTTCACTTAAGAACTTAATACAATATGTTGTCTTTAGTTCTTGCCGGTAGTGATTGAGAGGAAATTAAGTTTTGTGCAAATAAGAGAACTTATAAAATAAAAGGTTATGAAGGGGTGCTAGGGGATTGCCTGGTGTTGCCACTTCAATACTAAAGTCAACAAAAGGTCTCGAAGAATGTGAATGTTGGAGAGTAAGGAAATGGCTCAAGTGTACAAACTATAAAGTATTTTATTGTTAGGTGGTAGCCTTATATTTATAAAAGAGTAGTGCCAACGATTGAAGAATAGTTAGTTAAAAGAATCCATTTTCGCAAATATGGGAAAGTGGGCATGTAGCAAACATTGTAGTTTAGAAAGCAAGGAAGTAGTTGTTGACTTGATCCTTTAGCTTTATTCGAAGACTTGTAGCCATTGGAGAGTTATTTCAACAACTTAGGTTGAACTCTAAGCTTGGGTTGAGGGAAGTCATGGCTATAGGAGTAAGCTTAAGCAGGTTGGGTTAGGTTTGAGTCTAAAGGGCCCTATTAACACTTGCCCCTTTTATAGTCTTGTTGTCGTAGTGAAGGCAAGGAGAGGGAAGAGTGGATTTCTTAGGTATGTGGTCGATTTGGTCAAGTAAGAGTCTGAGGAAAAAATGCCCCAGCTTTGGCGAAGCTAAGGGGGAGGTGTTCGAGTTGTTGCAAAGCTGAATCGGAGATACTCAAGCTATGGTGAAGTTAAGGTAGGGGTGGTCTAATAAGCGTACTGAATTTGATCAAATTGCTCTTAGGGTAAAATTGCATGAAACCGTTCCGAAGTGAGGCATGAAGGCTCCATCCTCTTAAGTTTGAGCAATGCTTCTGTTAGGCTAAGATAAGACGTACGCTTTTCGAGCTAAGGTGATGGGTTGAGGTGGGTAGCACGAGCCAAGGTAAGAACATTGTGAGCAAAGGTGTAAAGTGTTTTTGGAGTGTTGGGCGAGTCACTACTTGGAAATTGGGCAAGTTCGAGAAAACCTCCTGTGAAAGCAACCTTTCAAATCATAACTTTATTGTGTTTATTTTCAATGCATTTAGTGCGATGTGATAGGTATCCTATTGCAGTAGGTAGGTGTATAATTGCATGTGTTTTGTCTTTTGAATGTGATTGTCTGATCAAAGTTGACTCTATGCATCTACATCGCGGCATCTTAAAGGATTTGTGATGATATAAATGCCTGTAACCATTGATATGTTTCCCAAAACTTTTGGCATATAAATACCACAATTATTATGAAAAATCATTCGTTTTTTGCATTCTCTTTACTGTAGTTGGTTACTTTTTCTTCAAGATTCTTTGTAAACTTCTCTTCGAAGCTTTTTGTCTCTCTTTTCTCTGATCATTATGTCAACTAGCACTTGTGAGACACCTTCAAATGCATTAAAGTTCAACCTCACCAACTTTGAAACCACAAGGAGTGATTTACCCTTTGTAAGAGAGGATGAAGTCTCATCATTGGCACAACTCGATATCTTTACTAGGATAGCGGTAAAGGCTTTAGATAGAACAAAGCTTACCAACACCATCCCCTAAGATGTATGTGTATGTATACGCTCCTTTGCTGCATTCTAGAGATTTGTTTAATGTGCCTAGAACAGGCAAGGGCTCGAGTGGTTGTGTGAGTAAGACTAAAGCCTCTATGCCTAATTAGATTTTGGGCAATTTCGTTGTTGAGCTAATCCTTAAGTGGACAATGTGATTGCTAAGTAGGGAAGAGATGGTAGCCTTGCTGTTGGGAAGGCGCTTTGCAATGTTCAATAAGTGTCTAAAGTTTGGACAATGCCTCTCCTTGAGCAACTTCGAGAAGGAACTCTTCAACTTTAATTAGTACAAGTCTCTCTTAATAGGTGAAGGGTATTGAAGGTCTTTCAAGTGCTGTGCAAGTATTTGGTGATTAAGGTTACTTATGAGCTTTTCAACCACTTCTACATGTGGAAGGACATGGGGGATTAGTTGTTCCTCCAACCCTATCCAAGGAACAAGTTGTTTTGTGGCTTCATGAACTTTGTGAAGAGCTAGTGAGATGATTATGTAGTGGTCGAGCTACTTGAGGAGGTAGATTTCTAGAGGGAAAATGTTGTATTTACTACTTAAAGTTTGATAAAATTTGCAATGTACTACTTAAAGTTTTAAAAAATCAATTTGATACATAGTGAAAGTTTTATTTGATATTTATATTACTTGCACTAACTTTGTTTATTACTGTTAGATAAGTTGGATAAATTGTCCTCTCATAATTTGACACATATATCGTGACAATGGGTCAATAGTAAAATTGCCATATATGATGCCAACTTGGAAAAAGAAAAAAAAAAAAAAACATTGTCTTGCATCAATAATATATACCCCATCAGAAAAACCCTACTTTCCTAAATTCCGTCGTATAACATGGCTAAGGGTAGGCAAAAAAATTGCAAACCGCAGGTTGAACTGTAAACCAAACCAAAAAATTGGTTTTTTTTTCAAACTATTTGGTTCAGTTATGTATAAATGATTTTGAACTGAATCGAATCGTTTAAAATCGAACCGTTTAGTTAAATAAAAAAAATTTATATAATTATTTTGTACTTTTTTATATTTTTTTCTATTAATCTTCATAAATTTTATCAAATTTTTCATATCTTATTATTCTTTATCATAATTTTGTGTTAATTATTAAGATTAAGTTGAGTAAATTCTATTTAAAATTTATATTTATTGGAGATAAAAAAGTTTAATAAAAAATTAATATAAATGGATCAAATCGAACCTAACCAGTATTAATTTGGTTTGAAAAATTTACAAATCGAATCACATGGTTATATTCGACTTAAAAAAAAAAAACCAAACTATTATATCAGATTTGGTTCAATGAGAGGTGGCGAACTATATCGAACCGAATCGTATCCACCCTTACCATAGTAAGAGAAGGTAGATACCTAAACCCTAATTGAGTTTACCCTATTTCGTTTTTCATAATCCCTTCTTGATCAATTTATTCCTCGTAATTTTTAGCCACCAAACACTCAAGGAAACCGTAAGTGATCTATTACTTAAAGTCGTACCTAACAAAAGGAAACCCTAACCATACGTAGGAAAGAAAATTAAGCTGCTGCAATGGGTGAAATGGGTGAGTCATCTAACATGTCAATGGATTCAACATAGAGATCGTTATACAATAGCAATAGGCTTGTATTTTGTAATTGTAGATTGAAGGCAAATTTATTCGTTGCGAAGATAAAGGCAAATCATAGGCGAAAGTTTTATAGAGGCTTGAGATTCTTGAAGGTAATTTGGAAAATGTAAATTCTACGCAATTAGCAAGGAAGTATAATTTGGTGGTATATGTTTTCTAGCAATTTTTATACTATGTGAAACTTTGAAGAAGGTAATTGTACATTGGAGTATTTGAATGTGGTAAATTTTTTCCAAAAAATAAAAATGAAGTTATTGTTGTGCAATAGAATCAATGTTGTCATTGTGAACACATAAAAAACAGGCGCTAGGTGAATGCATTTGTCTCCAACTCATAGATAGTTATATACATATATTGTGTTTTTATATGACCTTTAGCAGTAGTGTTATGGTTGAAGCTAAACATTTCTAAATTGAATGAAGGTCACAAGATTAGTTTAATTAAGTCATGGACAAGAATTTGGCATAGAAAAGAATCTAAATGGTACATCGTTATGAATCCAAAATTTGGCACAAAGAATACTAACTAATGATTAATAATATGCAAATGAGCTGCACAATATAACAAATAATCATAGATAATTTTAGAGAGTAGAATTTAGAAGGATAAGAATTTCATGTTGTCATATTAATGTGCTATTTTTGTTTCTTTCTTTTTCTTTTTGGGTATATCCATAGGGATGGTTGTAACTTTTTCAAGTGAGTATGCTCCAATGACGAGCAAGAAATACAAAAGGTTGAGATATGAACATCTTAGGTTAAAAGAGAGGATACCAACAGAGTTAGTAGAGGATAACAAACTTGAAATGATCAATCATTAGGAGGAGAACACTTCATTGCTAAGGATGGCAATTTCAACAAAAGGCAAGATTGCAAGACTACAAACAATAAACAAAGGTTATAAGTACATACTTCTCGTGACATGGTTTAGGATTTTTGTGTGTTGGCTATCTCTTAGGTGGTAAGGGGATTGTTGTTGGCTATTTTACTTGCATTGAGATAGCTTAGAATCTAGAATTTGTCTTTTGCATCTTTTGCATATGCAATGTAATTATAATTATAATATTTTGTAGGTTACTATCTAAGTAAGAAAGAAGTACTATAAGGTAATGCTTTGCCAATAACAATATTTAATGCTTTCTATGTAAGCTGGAAAAGAAGTATTGTAATGCAACAATATTTTGTGGTTTACTATGTAAGGCAAAAAGAAGTATTGCAATGATTTTTTTTTTTGGTTTAGCAAGTATTTTGGTTAACTGTGCAAGTATATGCAAATACACAAGAAGTTTGTGGAATCTCACCCAATAGTATTACCTTTGTCCTGGAGGTTTTTTTTTTTTTTATGATTAAATCATGGAAAGTTTTCCTATCAAAATAATCAATTATATTATGGATTTATCTTTTGGCAATGCTACATGTTTAGCAAAATTTCTATCCTTTGTTCAACTTAGAAAGAGTCTCAAAGTCTTTAGTTTTGGCAAGTAATCAACTTTTGAAGTAAAAAGTTATACTTAAACATGCCTTAGTTCATTTCTTGGCTATAGCCACAATATGGTTGTCACATTAATATCCTCCTATCTCATTCAAATGATATGTTTTATTTCAAATATAGAGGGGATCAAATTTTTACCATTTTACTTGAATGCTGGCTCTTCTAAAATTCAAATATTATAATATATTGCAGAATGACAACACATATGGTCTGTATGCATTCTTCTTGTTATGCATTATGTTTGGACATTCATACTAATTGTTTATAATATATTGAAGTAACCTTTGTCCTTTGAATGTAGATTGAAAAGGCAACAATCCTCTATTGAGTCAAAATAATTAGTCTCAAGGATATAAAGATAAGGATAGGATTAAGATAGGGCTTTGCAAAATATACAACAATATATTGCATAATATATGGTAATCAATGTAGTAATACATAATACCATCTCTAACAAAAATGTGGTTCTATGTATACCAAAATTATGATCACCTGACTTAGACCATCACATGGTAAACCTATATTGAGGATTTCATCCACCTAGTACATGACTAGCCATAAGAAACATGCCTTACTACACCTGGCCTGTACTGCCATAGACCTAAGGAAAAAGAAAAAGACCAATTAGTAGACCTATATACTGCCATAAATTCATCTATTGCTAATTTGACTCTCCTGAGTCGGCATATTAGGACCATCATTTTCATCGCTTGACTCATCTAGGATATGTATTGGTTTAGTCCATTTCTGTCTGCAAAAATTAGCTGTGCCTACTAGATCACTCCTACGTTGAGGAGTTAACTTCTCTGTTTGCTTCTTCTCTTGACCTTGTTGTAATGCTCTGGCTGCTTCCATAACAAATTGCAATTGGGTGTGCCGTGCTGTTGTTCGGTCCTTTAGCCATTGTCCATGGAAATGAGTCATGCAACCCTTTTTAATCCTTCCTCCCATTGGAGAGATACAAGCTATATTAGTTGTGATCTACAATAAGTAATAAGAAGCACTTGAGTACAGAATAAAGACATTTATAGTAGTTGGAAATGGTATTGAATCTGCCAGTTATTTCCAGATTTGTTTTTGATCCACTCCCTATTGGAGATTGCAATCCACTCATGGTACGAGCAGGTGCATTGGCTAAGACTTGGTTGAACTCCTGTCGAGCTTGCTCTTGTTGTAGCTCTGTGGCCTTGTAGGGGGAATTTTTCTCATTGGTTCTTTGTCGCAATGGTGGAAAGTTGGGAGACATCCACTCAAATGGGATAGTTTAAGATGCATTTCTTATGACTGGTGGTTTGTTGGAGTCACGCACCTGATGAATGGCAATGAAATCCACAACATTAAGAAAAGAAAACGAGGATGAGAGGAAACAATCGTGTACATACCAAGCATTGCAACTAAAAAATTAGAAACCAGATCCTATCATAACGTTGGGTAAGGAAGCTGATGCATGTTGTGATAAATTGAAATCCAACACCAAAAAAGTAAAATTTTCTGATGGCTAAACATTAGAAATACACCATGAAGCAACGAAGCATTAGACAATATATAATATACATATGCGAGTTACAAATACAATATAACCCACGTTCTTAATAAGAAAACAAATCCTAGGACAGCTATGCTCTCATTTCTTCCCACAATAGAATCTCTCAATTACTTGAGAAATTTGCTTAGTTGAAATGAAAAAATATTATTGTTGTCTATAAGTAGCACTTAGAACATGAGCAGGATGGAGTTGTAACTATGCTAACCAGCAAACTACACTGAGTAACCATATAAAAATTTAAAAGCCTACTTATTTCTACTGTAAATGCTCTAGAAACAATCATGGAAAAACTAACATTCTATATTCTCCCCTTCATATAAATTGCTTGTCAGTGACCTATAATAAAAGGCCAAGGTAAAAAAAAAAAAAAAAGGAGGCTAAAATTAGATAAACATAACTGAAATTCACAAGGATACAATTCTTAAGTTTCATTGCAATGCAAAGAAGTTTCCTTAAATGAAATGAAGAAAGATACAATGACCATAAATTACTAACAAGTGCAAAATGGAACAGGGTATAATTTAGATGCCTTCTATTATGTAGCGCTCTTGAATTTTGTGTTATAAAACAATTCTATCTTTTGAACCAATTTTCGGGTACACTATGAATAGAAAAACTGACCGCTATGAGATCATATCAAATATGGTGCAGGGTATATTGTATTCATATATGGGTGTCATATTTCCAAGAGCCTCATAAAGTCGATGGACTTCACATGTACCCCTAGGTGTCCTCCATATTAAAAACAGATGTTGGATCCAAAAGATAAATAATTAACTAACTTTAATATAGTGAAAGCCAAAAATAAAGGGAAAAAGTTAGCAATTAACACATGTTATAGCTAAAAGTTTTTCACTTTCCATGCAACTAAATAGTTAAAAAAATCTCCCATAAAGTTCCAAACCAGGATCAACTTTTCATAAAATTTTTTATTTCATTAAATGTCAATAAGTTCTAATCATTGGAAAATATCCTTTTCCATGGTAAAATGCTAAGAAGAATTTTGTGCTTCTATCAGCTACATTGAAAGTCCTTTTCAGGTAAAGCTAAAAAAAAGGACTTTTTTGATAAGAAGATTAGACAACAGAAAGAAAGGGCATATCTCCCCTATATAAGTAATTCACAGACTCTAGGGAAGAGGCCTAATACATGAAAAGAATTCTTCTAGAATAGAAAGTCTAATAATTAGAAAAAGGGAGGAAACTAAAATGTAGATAAGAGTAGAAAATCAAACAACAATTGAGGTGAAAAACTCCAAAATACAATAAATGCATTCATACTTCATAATACAATCAAACTAAATAATTAAAAAAAGAACATAGCACACCATCAAAAGTGATTTAATTCTTCATTAATGACAAAGAACCAGTTGGATATATAAGTGATACTTTTTCATAAGACATTGAAGCCTTCTTGCGAATTTCTAAAATATTCTTACCCTCTTCTATCTGTAACATAGTGGAGAACAACGCATGTATTAATAATTTGCACAATTAGCATACAAGTAATAGGATACAATAGCAAAGAAATGGTAACACACCATTGTGATATGCTGTTGAAGTTGCTGGTCAACTGTTTTGGTAGACACTTCACCTTCCTCGACATTGGTTCCTACCTATCATACAAAAGAGCACGCATTAAAGCCTATGATTGATATAAAATTAAATAGAAAAATTACAGAATGGAATGCTCAATATCTACATTAGCAGCAAGAATATCCAAACATGTCCTTGTGTTGTGATTCCTTTTGCCACATTTTTTACACATCATCAGTCTAGATAGCCTTTTGTAACTCCCACTTTATTCACCTTCCTCTCTATTACACTTGGTCTTTGGTCTCTTTGGCATCTTCTTAGGGTACGAACTAACATTTTCTCCCTTCCTGTCCTTTCCCAAAACTTAGCACTAGGGATAGGCATGATAACCAGTCTAACTTAAATATAAGATATAAGCACAAGCATGTGCGCATGGAATGTCAGTCAAGGCCCTTGAATTATAGCTACAAGACCTAATTCCAAGGTTAACTGCATATGTGTAGGTAATTTGTATCGCTTCAAATTGCATATGGCCATTGGGTAATGGATGACATCTGATACTTGCATCCTTTCTCCTCTTAATGTGTTGGGAGATGCGTGGCGGGAATCTCAAAGTCCACTTGTTACTCTCATTAATCTTCTCAACTATCCTTACCATTACTTGCTTCCTAATGGATTCCATCATAGAAATAATTGACATATGCCTTACCTCTATCATAGTGGAGTTGAAAGTCTTTGACATATCGTTGTCTATTACATTACACTTAGTCTCATGTCCAAAATAAGCCTTACACCAATGTTTGGGGTTCTTGAGTAGAAGATCATCAGTAGCCTTTGGCTTCAACGCTCTAATCTGATTGACATGTTCTTACATTTCTTTGATTGTAGTAGACTTGCATGTACTCCAAAATAGTCGTTGTAGCTCGCTTCCCTTATGCTTCTTCCACTAATTTGCAAAAAAATGTCTTGCACAAAAACAATGCTCTATTTGCAGATACTTCTCAAATATGGCTTTCTCTAACCCTTGCACATAAAAAACATACAAGCATTTTCAAAGGTCATAGTTTAGGTAGGTCTATTTAGATGATCTATGGTAAATAAGACAAGATGAACATGTTACCTTCCGCATATCACTAATAATAGTAAATCCAAAAGTAGTGTTGAGACCTACTAATTGGTCTAATTCCCTAAGAAACCATGACCAATTGTCTATGTTCTCACCTTCTACATATGCCCAAGCAACTGGATACATCTAATCATTGGGATCACGTACAACAGCGTTCAGTAATTCACCCTTTAGCTCACCCTTC
Source organism: Lumnitzera littorea (assembly GCA_024138015.1). Taxonomy (NCBI): domain Eukaryota; kingdom Viridiplantae; phylum Streptophyta; class Magnoliopsida; order Myrtales; family Combretaceae; genus Lumnitzera; species Lumnitzera littorea. Next base: position 106,057,331 of record JAMXBB010000003.1, read on the forward strand.
AAGAAACAACCATTGACACCTAAAATATGCTTATACCCTTCTAAGAAACCCATTCTACATGCATCCAGACAAATAAACATCTTCTTGAAGTACAGGGGATGTGCTGGACTAGGTCTCTTAACAACAATCTCAATTGAATTTGAAAGGCCCTTCGATGCCTTCCTCAAAGTATATGTATAGTCCTAATGCCTATCAATCTCTAGTTTATACCTCCAATTGATCTATGTAAGAGCATATTCTCTTACACATCAACATTGGCTGTAGGTAGCATTTACTATTAGCTCTTTCTTGGCAAGTTGTTTGATGTCCTTTGCTCTCATATTAGGCGTGACTCGCAATCTTGACATGAAGTGTTTTGCAAGAACCTTAAATGTCACACGACTATTCTTGAAGGATGGCCTATAAAACTCCTTGTGCTTATCTTGGAAAGTTTTAACAACAAAATCACTCGTTTTAGTCTTAACTGATGCAAAAATGGCAAATGGACAACCATCGTTCTTACACTTAAACTAAACCCTACGCTTATCATTTAGTGACATCCTTAAATCTCGCCAGTCATGCCCAGAATAGTTACTCATTGTCTCTTTGAATTGTTTCTACTTTTGAATACCATTCCTATATAAATATGGGGTTTCGTTGTGGTAGGATCATAATGATCCTTTGTCTTTCTTCTCCTCTTTAGTCCATCTTCACCTACTTCATCACTAGAATCAGTCTTAAAACTACCCTCATCATTTGAAAATATATTCTCCACATCATTCTCCCTACCCTCAACAATCCCTTTCTTTGCTCGTTGAAGCTCATAATTACAATCATAAAAAACAGTATCTACATTAACATTGAATCCTTCAATTCTATAGCAACCTTTACTAGTAATGAATACCTTTTTCTTATTACATGCAGCCAACGCTTCATCATCATCATCATTAGAAAGATAGTCCACCCCAACCACATCCTCTTCCTCCTCTAACTCTAAAATATGGCGACTTAAGTTATCTATTTCAACACCTTCTCTAGTGACCTCTCTAGCAACATGCTCAACATAAAGATGCCTACTACGATATTCTCCTAAAATAGCTACCATAGCATTATACGAAGCATTTTCTCATAACCTAAGGTTTAACAATTCATTTACAAAAGTTCTTCTAGGTATTAAAAAACATATTCTATTAATATTTACAAACCCGAAGTCCTTAAGAAAGCAAAGCAAAGTAGCTTCATTGATTGTGTTGATGTCGACAATCCATCCAAGCTATTCACCGCCAACATACTTTCTACTATCCCCTTCTCCCTCAAATCAACCATCGACATATATCATCAAGTTTATCTTACATTGGAAACACCGAAAAGCTTAGCAAATAGTTGATATGTCTAATGTGACATAAAAAGTGTAATAAATACTAAACAATTGTTTCCTATTGATTAAAAGTAAAAGAAAGGGATACTTACTAACCTTTCACTTTCATGTAGACCTCGTGAAGCCATTTTTAATGTAAGATTCTTCTGCCCTTGTTGTGTTGTTGGATAAAAACCCCATACAGTCATGCTTACTTCGCTATCTAAGTACAAATCCTCTTTTAAAAACAACTGGTGGGTTCTACTAAGATTTCTTCACTGTTAACTTAGGGTTTTGAGTCATTGTTCACCTAGTGTTTTAGGTACCTCTTGTTTCTTCTACACTCACCACTTTCAGATGTTTTCACAGCTTGGTACCATGATTACATGAAGGAATACAAGTTTTCTTCTTCTAATGTGGGGATTATATCTTGGTTTAAGGATTAACGCTAAAGGAACCAAGTCTTCTCATGGTCATGAATGAGCAGCAATTGGGATTAGGGCTAACTTGCACGTTCTTTTCTTTATTCACTCAATGAATTGGTTTTTCTTTTTTTTTTTTCCCTAATGCCACCTGGAGTCCAATGTGGGTTTTGTAATGTTACATTAAATTACAAATGCTACGTGTGATGTTATAATTAGTTCCCCTATCCAATTAGCTAACGGACATTAACGGTGTTAAGTCGGGTAGTGAAAATGACTACTAAAAGAATAAGTAGGCATCAAATTGACTTTTAAAAAGTTTAAGTATTACATTGGAAATTTTGATAAAGTTTAGGTAGTGTCTATAACATTAACCCATTTGTAGATGAGATGGACCAAACTAGAGCTCAGAAGGAGCTTGGCCCTAGTAATGCTAAAGTGGTACGAAAGATTCAAGCCTTCATAGCCTTCAGGGATGGCCAAGAAATAAATGCAACAAAAATGGTGAGGAAGTACTTCTGGTATCTAATTTTTGAGCTCTTCCCTAGTATAAAGAAGGTTGTGGTGAAAAAGTGAGTTGAAGGTATAGGTTTATTTCCTTTACAAATGCCTTCATTTGTTGTGTTAATGTAGAGATGCTTTGTCCGACATCTCTTTTAATAAAATGGGGGACGGATCTTCCTTGTCTGTGCTGGTCATAGTAGAGTTGATGAATGGTAGTGTTTTGTATTTTGATTTTGCTTCGTTCTTTTTCCTTATTGTTTATTTTGATTCTTTATAGGAAAAAATTTGGTTGATAGGGTTCCCGTCCCTCCATAGATGAGTTGATGAGCTATTAGTAGGTCAGGTCAAAGGCCTTTGACCTAAAGGGTAAGGTTGTATAGTCAAGGTCAGGGGCTAAGGAAACCAACAGGGTTGGATCAAGCTCTACCCTAGGGGATTCCTCTTGGTCCCCGAGCAAAGCCATTAGTTATCGAGCCTATGCCCAAGGCTCTTCCTTCCCCTGCCTTCATCTACACTTTCAAACCCATTATCAAGGGGACCCTCATCTATACTTTTGAACCCATTACCATGGGGGATGAGTCTATTAGTATCGATGAGCCAAACATCGAGATGCTTAACCCTTATAAGGTAGGAGATGAAGAGATGGTTGAGGTTGTTGCCCTGTTTAAAGTGGTACGATAAAAGAGGAAAGCTCCCAAAACTGTTAGGGAAGTAGTACCTCGAGCCAAGAAGCAGAAACCTCTAAGAAGGGCGCCCTTAAGCCAGGCAATGTGGTATAAGTGGCCGACGGCTTACCCCTACAAATGTGTGGATGAACTTAGGGATGAACTTTTTTATGTTCTCAATAAGTTCATGTTCTTGGAGATCGAGCTAGACTTGTTCAAGGAGGTATCATACATCTCGTGGAATGAAGAGCTCTTTCGTTACAATTTCAAGGTTGAGATTAATAAGGTTAGGGGGAAGCTTTTAAGGTTGAAGTGGGAAGTTTGGGATAATGGCTTTATGCTGTGATGCCAGACTCTCAGCTATTAGGCCTTATTAGGGTCTTACACCTCTAGCGATTAGGCTATCCTTAGGGAAATATCGAGGTTAAGTGGGGTAACCCAATGGAGATGGCAAGCCACTTGAGCGCGCTCATTTGGCAGGTAAGCCTCTACTCCTTTACATTGATGTGCTTTGCTCTTATCATTGAACTAACTTTAGTTTATGTTTCTTTATAGCACTGTGACTAGGTGCTACTTTAACTAAGCAAACATGATACCGTATGGAAAGAGATAAAAGGCTTTTGAGAGGTATTTCTTAGAGCTGAGAAGGATTTGTAGGAGATAAAGTCTTCTACTAATAAATATTTGGATCAGTTCACTAAGGCTAACTGGTACTTACGTTGCTTTTATGTGCAAGTGGTTGGGCTCTAAGGGAGATTGAAGGATGCAGAGCAGGATAGAGAGAGGTTACTAAAGGCACTGCCAAACAAGTTGACAACTTGAGGGCTTGGCTTAGGGATGAACACAGGACAAAAGCTTAATTCTCCCGAAAATTAGATGAGGAGAAGGAAGCTAAGGCCCAACTTAAGAGAGAGAACGCTGAGTTGAAGGTGCTAATCTCCAAGCTACAGATCGAGTTAATGATGAAGGCATCTAAGTGTGATAATGCCAAAGCCACATTATTGGAGCTAGCTAGTTTAAAAGTAGGATTGAAATGAAAAATCTAAGAGCTCTAGGGAAGGGCATCAAAGATGGAAGAGATCATCTCCAAAATGGAGAGAGGGGAGGTCCTTAGTGATGCCACTACCAAGAAAGTTGTTGCCAATTTTTGACAGATGGAGAAGTGGTTGGATGAACTGGAGGACCTATCCATCGAGTCCTTTTGCTTTAAGAGAAGATAGGTGCTCTCCCATTATCCCGATCTTAACTTGAGTTTTGTGGATTTTCTGGATAGCCCTACTTTTCAAGAGAAGAGGGAGGCCTAAGTACGGGAAAGGGAAGCTATTGAAGGAGTTGGCAAGGCTTAAGATGCCTTGTCTACTATCGGGCCCTAACAAGATGCTCCCACATCCACTTATACCTTAGCAGCTTTGCAGGAGGTTACCCTAAAAAGTGTTTCTTAAGGTGATCAGAGGTAGGGTAATCCTCCTGTCGACTATAGTCAGTAACTTTTGGCTTCTACTTTGAACCACAACCAGCTTCCTTAAGGGCCAGCAATAGATCATTGCTCTAAGTAGATAGAAACCTTAGATTTTTCAAAGTTCTTGGAGTTAGTTGAATCTAAATGGTAGTTTTTTCCTCCTCTCTTATCCTTCTTATACCTTAGGTCGGGATGCCAGTCTTAACTTTGTAAGCCTAAGTAATGAATAAAACTTAAACTTGCTCATATAATTGTTGTGTACATTAGCTCTTTTTCTTTTTCATACGTTCCTCATTGTTGAGGCTGCTTGAGGGGGTCAGGTCAGTACCTTGCTAATTTGCTAGTAGATGAAAGTTCCTCTATGTAAGGGGTGTTTCCTTTTGCTAAGATTATCCAAGAGAGTCAAGTCGGTGGCATTTTGACCCACCTTACTATTGGGAGTTCCTTTGTATAAAGGGTGTTTTCTTTTGTCGAAGTTACTCAAGGGGGTTAAGTTCGTAGCATTTTGACCTGTTCGATTATTAGGAGTTTCTTTATGCAAGTGGTGTTTCCCTTTGCCAAGGTTACCTAAGGGGGTTAGGTTGATAGCTTTTCGACTAACTTGGTTATTGGGAGTTCTTCTATAAAAAGGGTTTCCCTATGTTGAGGTTACTTAAGGGTGTTAAGTTGGTAGCATTGTGATTTGCCTAATAAATGAGTCCATTCACCTTTTGAGGTTAAGACTTAATATGAGAGAGAGAGAAATGTAAAGCGAAACTTTTTTATTCATAATTTTATAGATTTTACAAAGCAATATACTATTCAAAGTACAATCGAAGGTTATTGGTGTTCTACGTACGAGGGATAAGCTCACCAGTAAGCCTTTCCAATTTGTATGCTCCATTGCCTAAGTTCTCTCTTACTCTGATCAAGTCTTCCCAATTGGGGGCTAACTTACCTTATCCTTTGCGTAAACCCGTAGCCTCTAACTTTCGACAGACTAGGTCACCAACCTTAAACTCCTTATATCTGATCTTCTAATCATAATATCCGGCTACTCAGTGTTGGTAGGTAGTTACCTGAGTAGCCACGAGGTCTTTGATCTCTTCTATAGTGTCAGTGTTGGCTTGAAGTAGAGATTTGTTTAAAAGAGCATTGAAGCTTTGTGTCCAAATGTTAGGAAGCTTGAGTTCGATCGAAAGGTCTACCTACAAATTGAACACCAATTGAGAGGGGGTTTCACTTGTGGAGGTCCAATAGGTAGTCTTGTATCCTTACAAAATTTTGGGCAGCTTGTCTACCTAGGCATCGTAAGCTCGGTCAACTCTTTTCTTTAAGCTGTCAAGGATAATTCGATTGACAGCTTCTACTTGGCTGTTTGATTGGGGATAGGCGACCAAGGTGAAGTGTAATGTAATATGGTGCTTGGCGCAAGACTCTTTGAACTTAGGGTTATCGAACTGATACCCATTGTCCATGATGAGGGCATATGGGACCTTAAATCAAGAGAGGATGTTATTTTGGACAAAAGACTTAACACTCCTCTCCATGATCTTTGCCATGGCTTCGGCTTCAACCCATTTGGTGAAGTAGTCGACGATCATATTAATGAACTACCAACCTCTTGAAGCCTTAGGGAATTTGCTAAGGATGTCGATTCCCTATTAGGCAAATGGCTACACGCTTGTCAAGGTTAGAGACTACTATTGGGAGCGTGATTGATAAGAGTGTGCTTTTAGCATTGGAGGTACTTTAGGCTATGGTTTTGGCATCTTGCCTCATAGTAGGTCAATAATATCCCATCTGTAGAGCTCGAATGTAGAGGGCTTAGTGATTGAATGTGATTGCTGCACACTTCGGCGTATAACTCTTCCATAACGCATAGGCCCTCGCTTTCCTAGAGGCATTTGAGTAAGGGGAGGTTAACCAACCTGCAATAAAGAATGCCATTGACTAATGTATAATTGGTTGCGAGATATCTGAGCTTCTTTGTGCCTCTCCTGTTTTCTAGGAGCATGCTTTACTCTAAATAACTCTAGATAGGATCCATCTAACTTAGCTTTGAAGTTACCACTATCAGTTCTAACATCTTTGCCAAGCTTGAAACTATACCCTTCTTTGAAAGGCACTTTACGTAGATCTTCCTATCCCTTACCTTGAGCTCTTATATCCCTATAGAGGTAAGTTTAGATAGCTAATCTGTTGTTGAATTCTTAAGCCAGGAGATCTTTGTGATGGTCTACGAAGGGAATTTAGCTAAAAGGTTCTTCAACTTATTTAGGTACCTTATCATAATGTCATCCCTAACTTCGTATTCACCTCGTACTTATTGGACGACTAACATAGAGTTCGAGAAAATGTTTAGGTACTTTGCTTCCATTTCCTTAGCTAACTCGAGACCGGCAATTAAGGCTTCGTATTCAAACTTGTTATTGTTGTTGAATCTAAATTTGAGGGCATAGCAAATCGTAATATTGTGCAAGCTAATCAATATGAGACTCGCGCCTCCATCCCTTGAGGTGGATGATCCATCAATGTGGAGTCTAGCTTATTGTCGCTTAGTGGTGTTTCCTTCTCTTCGGTATATTGGACCGTAAAATCGACTAGCACTTATGCTTATTGACACTAGATTCTGTATGTGCTTAGCTCCATTGCATACTTTACCATCCGTCTAAACATATTCGGCTTTTGCAACATGGTGTGCAGGGGCTAATTTGTAAGCATGGTAACTTGATGCGCTTGGAAATAAGGCCTTAGCCGATGTGTTGATATGAACGACTAAGGAAAACTTTTTTGCATGGGTATGCCTAACCTCAAGCCGATACAGCTAATGTAGTCTACAAGCCTATGCTCTTTTCTTTCTACTCTAACCAGCATAGAGGAGAGCGCTTGGTTGCTTACAATTAGGTACAAGAATAGGTCCTCCCCGTTGATAAGCTTGGAGAGGATCGGTAAGTACGCGGGGAAGTTTTAGAGTTATTGGAAGGTTGTGGCACACTCTGGAGTCCATTTAAAACCCTTTGAATTTTTTAGGATTTTAAAGAACTCAGCACATTTGTATACACTTTTTGATACAAACTTGCTCAATGCAGCTACCATGTTGGTGAGCTTTTATATGTCTTAAACTGAAGTAGGAGGCTTCATCCTCCTGATTGAACTTATCTTCTCGAGATTAGCCTCAATATCTTTTTGGGTGACTACGTATCCTAGGAATTTGCCAGAGTTGATCTCGAAGACACATTTCTTGGGGGTTTAGCTTCATATCATGTGTTCACATCTAGTCAAAAGCTTCTTGGAGGTCCTTGACATGATTACCTAACTTCGTGCTCTTGACAATCATGTCATCGACGTATACTTTCACATTGTGCTCAATTTGAGGTTTAAACAATTTCCTCACCATCTACTGTTAAGTAAACTTAGCATTTTTGAGATCGAAGGGCATCACTATGTAATAGTATGTGTTGTAGTTTGTGATAAAAGAGGTGTGGACTTCATCCTTTAGGTCCATCTTAATCTGGTTGTGGTGCGAACTATGATCAAGAACAGACAAGGCTAGTCATTGGATGGGTTCAAACTTATAGAAAAGCTTGGAAGGAGTAATGAAGAAAATGTACGAAAGAACAGTGACGAATAAAAGCTAAGCAAAACCCACGAATAGCTCTAGAGGATGTGACATACCAATGGAACTTCCGAGGACTCATAGCACAATTTGATATGATGCATGAATTGGTTCAGTGAGGTTACTCACCACTCAACCTTACTTAAGGGAAATGATAAGAATGATCCCAAACGTAAAACGGTAGAGTGTTTACATTAGGAAGGAAAAATACTCAAGTGTATCAATGATGATCTATCTGTGGCTTATAAATACAAATGATATTTATACTTAAGAATTTAGGGCAACTTGCCTAAAATGGGAAAAGACAAAATGGATGTTACCTTAAAGTAGTAATGTACAACAATATAAAAGGGTAAAAATGAATATTCACAGAAGCAATAATTAGTAGGGTAGATTCTACATGTAATCCTGTACCCGTGGGGATGCTATATTGGTGAGGTCGTTAGAAGATGTGGACAAAGCAATACAACCAGGTGGTTTGTCCAAGCAGCGATGACTTATGTAGTTTAGGATTTCTCTCTTAGCATAGCAGTAAAGGTGACACCAAGTAAGTGGTTAGGCATGAGGAAGGATTGGATGTAGTCTTAACCATTAGTTTCTTAACATTCTATTTGCGAGATATTGGCATTCATTCGATACAACTTAAGGAGTGACTTGGCAAGGATGTACTCAGCTTCAATGGCAGTTAGTTGGAGTAGAAGAATTTGTCTTGTCAAGCCTTCTAGTCTTCAAGCACAGCTGCAGGTTAAAGGGCTAGTAGCTCAATTCCTATTATTCCTTCTAGGTTGATTTAGATCTAAGATCAAATTCAGATGGTCTTCAGTCAATTCTTCATCAGGGTGATAGGGACTAAGGTCAACAATATTGAAGGTATTAGAAACCCCATAATCCTTTGGTAGTTCTAACTTGTAGGCATTGTCATTGATCTTTTAGAGGATTCTGAAGGGTCCTTTAGCTCGAACGGATAACTTGTTCTTCTTCTTGCTCGGGAATCGTTCTTTGCTGAGGTGTAGCTATACTAAGTCTCCTGGCTAGAACTGCTTAGTTACCTTACCTTTAGTCTTCTCTTGCATTCTTCTTGCAACTTGATTGATATGCTAAATGACCTTATCGTATATGTGTTGAAGGGATTGTGCTCTGGCCGAGGCTTCAGGGTCCTCTTGCGTGGGTACTAGTATAAGGGTTTAGTCGAGGGGCAACTCAAGATTGAATTCATAGACCACCTCGAAGAGAGTTAGCTTAGCAGTGTCATGTACTGTTTGGTTGTAGGTGAACTCAACCGTTAGTAAGCAGACGTCCCAATTTGCCATGTTCTTACCTATTGCAACTTAAAGTAGTGATCCCAAAGTGTGATTAACCACCACTGTATGGCCGTTAGTTTGGAGGTGATGTGAGATACTAAAGAGTAATTTAGTCCCCAACCGATACCATAAAGTTTTCCAGAAATGGCTTAAGAACTTTGTGTCTCTATCGGAGACTACACTTCTCGATACGTTATGTATCAGCATAATCTCTTGCAAGAAAAGAGAAGCAATAGCTGAAGTGTCGTTAGTTATGGTGTAGAGCACGGAGTGTGCCATTTTATTAAACCTATCCACAATGACTATTACAGCATCTTTGCCTTGAGCAGTTTGCATTTGTTTGACAATAAAATCCATGCTTAATTCAATCTACGGCCTCATTGGACTAGGTAGGCGTATTGCTCTCCCTTGCTCAGTTCGGTACTTGGCCTTCTTGTACATGACACAACTTTTGACAACTCGATGCATATCTCTCCTCATTCTTAGCCAAAAGAATTCGCCCTTCAATAGTTCACAGGTCCTTCTTTCTCTAAAATGTCCGAAGAGTCCTCTATTGTGAGCTTCCCTGATTAATAACTCCCTTAAGGAACAAGTCGGCACATACAGTTTCCTACTTCAGAACAAGTATTTATTCTCTATATGGTATTTGCCTACTGTTCTTCCATCAATACATCGTACAAGTATAAGTTCGAAGTGTGGATCCTTAGATTACCACTCTTTGATACTTATGAACTTAAATAGTTAGGTCTACGATTCAGATAAAAGCACATGCCTTCTCGAAGGAGCATATGCAACTACGTTGCTCTTTTCCCTACTTGTATTTTATTATAAAATTGAATCCTTTAAGGAATTTAACCCATCTTGCTTATAGCTTTGACAATTAGTCTAACTTCAAAGATACCTCAATGATTCATGGTCGGTATATATAACAAATTCTCTTGACAGTAAATAGTGCTGCTATACTTGCAATGCCTATATCAATGCCAAAAGTTCTTTGTCATACATAAAGTAATTTAATTGGGGTCCTCGAAGCTTCTCACTATGGAAGGCAATTGGCTGGCCTTCCTACATTAGGATAGCACCTATTCTAATGCTTGATGCGTCACATTCTAGCTAAAAAATTTTGTCGAAGTTAGGTAGCACTAACATCGGGGCAGAGCTCAATCTTTCTTTTATCTTAGCAAAACTACTCTCTTCCCTATCTCCCCATAAAAAATTGATGTTCTTCTTTGTTGACTTGGTAAGTGGTGTGGTGATGGTGCTGAAATTCTTGATAAACCGCCTATAGAATGAAGCTAGTTTGTGGAAACTTCTTATGTAGACTAAGATATCGTCAAAGTACACTACGACCTACTTCCTTATGAGATGTCTTAGTGCATGGTTCATTAGTCTCATGAAAGTGCTCGAGGCATTCGATAAGCCGAAGAGCATGACCATCCATTCGTAAAATCCATGTCGAGTCTTAAACGCAGTCTTCCACTCATCTTCTAGCCTCATGCAGATTTGATGGTAGCCAGATTTAAGGTTAACCTCACTGAAAATCTTGGCTCCACTCACTTCATCTAACATGTCTTCAAGCCTTAAGATCCGATACCTATATTTGATCGTGATTTTATTCATAACTCGGTTGTCTACATACATCCACCAAGTTCCATCCTTCTTAAGTACTAAAAGCACCGACATAACATAGGGGTTGAGATTTTCCCTCACATATCCTCTCTCGAGCAACTCATTAACTTGGTGTTGGAGCTCGGCAACCTAGTTGGGATTCATTCGATAGGCTAGCTTATTTGGCAATGAAGCGTTTGGTACTAAGTCAATACAGTGCTCTATGCCTTGAGTCAATTGCAATCCTTTAAGTAACTGTTTTGGGAACAGGTCGGTATACTCGTCTAACAACTTTTTGATTTCTAAGGTAAGTCACCCCATGCCTTCATTTCTAAAAGTCACCTGACCAACATAAGGGTTGGCTCATCTGTTTTGATGACCTCATAGAGCTCGGCTCTACTTATCATTAGAGCCTTTTTCGATCCATGAGTAAGCTTCATCTGCAACTTATGAACTTCTCTCAGCGGCATCAGGTTCAATGTGATCTTTTGGTCATCCTTTTTGAACATATATGTGTTCTTGTAGCCGTCATGGATGACTCTCTTATGAAACAACTATGGTCTACCTAGCAACACGTGGGAAGCACACATGGGTGGTACATCATAGAGAATCTGGTCAAAGTAGTTCTCAATAGTGATCGGCAGTAGTATTTGCTGAGTGATATGTAATGCTCCTTTTTCACTCAACTAGTGAAACTTGTATGGCTTTAGATGCGCAACAGTTGGCAACTTTAGTTTTGAATTAAGATCGATTGATGTCACATTGGTGTAGCTTCCACTATCCACAATGACTTTGCAGGTGGTATGAAACAAATTCTCTCTTTGCTCCTCCTCTCGTAAGGGTTCCACATTCATAGTATGTCGGATAACCATGAGTAATTGATCTAAGTCTTCAGCAAACACGTCTTCCCCACTCAGCTCTTTCTCGACATTTTCTTTCTCAGCAGGTACCTCCTCCTCCTTGGGGTTCTTCATCCGTACATTTTACTTCTAGCTTTGGGATGCCTCCTTTAATGACCATCATTCTTTGGTTTGGTCATTAAGTAACCATATGTCTGAACACTTGGCACTCGAAGTACTTAATTTTGCTTGTCTTCCTACTAAACCTTTGTCTCTTCTCATAAGTTTAGGTCAGCACTTCACCATCAGGTTAGCCTTTTTGCTTAGCTTGAGCATTAATCTTTCTGCTCGACTTGGTACTTAACTATACTTGGTGACTTGCCTATCTTAGTCGGCTAGTCGACATCCTCATCGGTACTCGGCTCCTTCTTTGCCTCTCTACTCACTAAGTGATCCTAACAGCTTTATCCATTGTGGTGAATCGTTGAAGCTCCATAATGTTCCGAATATCAACTCTTAGTCTAGTAATAAATCTTGATACAGTTTGAGCTGGTGGTTCCTCCTCCTTGCAATGGATTATGAGCATTTGAAACTCTTGAACATACTCATCAATAGTTTAGGCTCCTTGTCTCAACTCTTACAGTTGAGTGAAGGTATCTTGGAGACAAGTTTCCGGCACAGACCTATTTTTAAGTACTCTCTTCATTTCGGGCTAAGTATTAATCTCTTGGTGGCCCTTCATCTTCTCATTGCTTGGAAGTTCTTTCACCATATGGCAGCATATCTGGAGAACTCAACAGCAACAGCCCTCACTTTCTTGTAATCCTTGTATTGATAGTAATCAAATACACACTCCACGTTCTCTTCCTACTTCAGATATTCATCAGCATTCCTAGATCCATTGAAAGTCGGAATCCAAAGCTTCACATGGTTGAATGCTCTGGGGATTAGGACACGCTCTTCTTCCTTGTCTCCCATGTTTACCAAATCAATCCTTCTCCTTACTCGTCTACCTACTCTTTCACCTTGAATAGGTCGAGTTAAGTTTTGACCTCTAATAGGTTGAGCAACTTATGGGGTGTTTTGCGTGGCCTTAGTGGGTTGGCAAGATAACGCATGAATAACTCGGGTCAGATCCATCAAAAGGTTAGCTACCTCATCAAGTCTCTCGTAAGTACTTTTGGAAGTTCCCTAAGACAGTCGTCCATGGTAGACAACTTTATTGTCATCACTAGTACCGACATTCATACTCGGCCGATCATATTTTTTCCTTACAAATTCAAAACTCAACAAACACTTTAGGAAATTAACAATTAATAAAACAACGCTTAAATGAACATAGTAACTTTCTCTATTTCATAAACGCAAAATAGAGTATAACAAAACTTCAAAAATACACATCAACTCGAACAAAACCTCTGCTCTAATACTAAGATGGTGCAAATTGAGACTGAAAATAGACAAGGTTGGTTGTTAGATGGGTCTAAGCTTGTAGAAAAGCTTGAAAGGAGTAACGAGGAAAATACGTGAAAGAATAGTAATGAATGAAAGCTAAGAAAAACCCACGAACAGCTCCAGAGAATGTGACATACCAATGGAACTTTCAAGGACTTATGACACAATTTGATAGGACGTACAAATTGGTTTTGTGAGGTTATTTGCCACTCAACCTTACTTAAGGGAAAGGATAAGAGTGATGCCAAACGTAAAACAATAGAGTATTTACACTAGGAGGAAGGAAAAATACTCAAGTGTATCAATGATGAACTGTTTGCAGCTTACAAATATAAAGGATATTTATACCTAAGAATTTAAGACAACTTGCCTAAAAGGGGAAAAGACAAAATGAGTGTTACCCTAAAGTAGTAACGTACAACAATATAAAAGGGTAAAAATGAATATTTATAGAAGTAATAATTGGTGAGGCGGATTTTATACATGGTCCTGTACACGTAAGGATGCTATATTGGTGAGGTCGTTAGAAGATGCGGACAAAGCAGTACGGCCAGCTGGCTAGTTTGAGTAGGGATGGCTTGTGTATCCAAGGTCTCTCTCTCGGAATGGTAGCAAGGGTAACACTGAGTAAGTAAGTGGTCAGGCATGAGGGGGAATTGGATGTAGTCTTGGCCATCAATTTCTCAACATTCTATCTGTGAGATATTAGCATTCATTCGGTGCAGCTGGAGGAGTGACTTAGCAAGGATGTACTTGGCCACAGCTAAAGTTGGTTGGAGTAGAAGAATTTGTCTCATCAAGCCTTCTAGTCCTTGAGCATAGCTGTGGGTCAAGGGGCTAGTAGCTTGATTGCCATCAGGTTGTATCCTGAGAAGGCATCCATGAAGCTTAGTAGGGTATATCTTAAAGTGGAGTCAACCAGTTGATCGTTCCTAGGGAGACGAAAGTAGTCTTTCGAGCAGACTTTATTAAGGTGTGTATAATTGATGTAGATACGCCACTTCTTGGTCTTCTTCTTGATTAGCATTACGTTTACTAGTTAGGTTCGATACTACTCTTCCCTTACGAAACTAGCCTTAAGCAACTTCTACACTTTTTCCTCAATTACGACCTACTTCTTCGAAGCAAAGTGCCTCTTCTTCTACTTGATAGGTTGCATAATGGAGTCAATGTTAAGGCTATAGGTTACAAGGTTTGGGTGAGATCCTAAGTATGTCTAACGTTGACCTAGCGAACCTATAAGTTAGCCTGCAAGAGAGCAATAATTTCGTTCTTCACCTTGGGAGGAGTCTCAATCTCAAACTTCGTGTTTTTAGTTGAGGGAGGGATTGATTTAGACTTCTTTGGTTTTTTCACCCTACTTGCCCCTCTTCGTTGACTTCTCCTACGGGTTGAACTCTAAATCGAAGACTCTCTCGCCTTTGGTAACTCTGACATATAGTTCTTGTGAGAATTTTTTATCAATCCTACATATTCTCACCTTAGTTGGGTTAGGAATTTAGCCTTTAAGTGAAAGGAGGATGTGATGATCCCAATTGCATTCAAACTTGATCTTCTTAAGAGAGCATTATAAGGAGAGGGGCAGTTGATCATGACAAACTCCATTAGTTGTCGCGTCACGTGGTCGTCATTGCTAAGCTCCATGTCTAGAGTGATGATTCTCTTAGCTTGGATGGTACTTCCATTGAAGTAGATCAAGTTATGTTGGTATGACTTCATCTTGATTGGTAACTTCTTCCTCATCCTCTCATTTGTATGGAGGAAGAGGATATCAATGGAGCTACTAATATCTACCATTATTTTTAGGATCTCGAAATTTGCGATCATTGCCCCTATGACTAGGGTGTCCTGATGAGGGGTATCTACTCCCACCAAATCTTTGTTGGAGAAGGAGATTGAAGTATCTACCGTTTATCTCTTCTCCCTTATTGCTATCACCTTAAACGAGGTGTTAATTGAGCTAATAGTACTCAGCTGGCTCCCAAGCTACGCTTCCCCCCCCATCCCCTAATGATTATATTGATGACATCGTTAGGGGTTTGATCGTTGCAGCAATCATCGTTTTGCTTTACTTATGCTCCCTTGATGTGTCGCATCTAGGATACTTGGTCTTCATCGTCATTGGAACGGTCATCATTCTTTTGTTGGGTTACATACTTATTGAAGATGCTCTACTGAATAGCATATTCAATTACGTTCTTCAATTAGAAGTATTTGTTAATGGTATGGCCATGGTCACCATGGAATTAGTAGTACTTATTTGAGTTTTAACGGCTAGGGTTCCCCTTCATCTTCAGGGGTTTCTATAGTAAGTTTGTATTCTTTACCTCGAAATAAACTTGGGCTATGAGTCTATCTAAAGGGGTATACTACGTGTAGATAGAAGGGGGGAGTGGGTGTCCCTTGTCTTGATACTTCTTCTTTTCCGAACCTTCTTCCTTTGATTTACTCAACACCTTTCTATCAAGACAATATTTCACGGATAATTTTTCCTTATCTTACTTTCCACCTGACCTCTCTTAGTCGACATCGTGCTTGGCGCGAATATTATCTTTTTGGTCTATGTACTTTCGAGCCCTATTCCAAAAGTTGGCCAAGGTCTTTTGTAGACTCCTCATTTTTTTGCCATTTTTGTTTTATTATTTAGCCAGGAAAATAAAAAAATAAAAAATTAAAATTAAAAATAATAAAAATAAATTTGAGTTGTGTTGAGTTGTAGCGAGTCTAGTTGAGTCGAGTTATAGCGAGTCTAGTTGAGTCAAGTTGAATCGAGTCAAATCGTTTAGTGTCGAATTGGATAATGATGAGTGAAGAATTTAGTAAATTCTAAGTTGTTGAAAAATTAGGCTTCATTAAAATATTTTAATCCAATCCAATATAAAATAGATTTTTATTTAATTTATATTGTGCTAAAATAGACTTATGATTTATTAAGTAGATTATTAGGCTAAATCAAGTTGGATAAAGTCGGGCATCAAAAACCGAAAGCCCAAATTAAAATATGGTTTCAACATGCTAGGTCAAATCTTCAAATAATCATTATCGAATCTTTCATATCTCTAAATACGAAGGATTCAATTGTAGGTTTATAAATAGTAAATCAGTGGTGATGTTTGACATGGTTTTTCAATTACATACTCCTACAATTCACCATATGTTAATCACACTTGTCTACATACAATTACCCATTGAGCTCTTACACGATAATGTCCAAGTTATAATCTACAGCTACACACACTATCACATTCCCCTTCAAAGCACATAGTCCCTACCCCTGATTGACCGCAATACATTGAAGCCTACATTGAACAACTAACACACTACACACATTCGCACTTGATCTACGTGCACCACAACCATACTGCACATTGTACACTCACCTGAAACACTCTAAACTCCACTTTTCAATACAATGCTTGCACAAAACATCTGCACGTTATCCACATTGTCGTACATCTACACGACACACCATACCAACCGCTTAACATTTTACACTATCACACATCTGTACATTCACTCATATAACTCCACTTAGCTGACATGATCACACAGTTCACTCTACACTATCACACATAGAGCACATACACTTCTAGACAAGGACAGAACACACATACAGGAACAGCCCACATTACATAATGCTGCGCACGATCACGAAAGCATCGATTACGTGTAAATCGAGTGGTTTAGGTAAAAAAAAATTATTATTATTATTATTTTTATTTATCTTATTTTATTAGTTAGTTCAATTATTTTTACTAATTTATTTATTTTTAAGTGCAGGTCGTTTTTAATTATTATTTTCATATTTTTTTTAGATAATCTCAATTTTTAATAAATTTAGCTCAATTACAATTTTTATTAAAATTGCATTTTTTGAAAAATAAGCTTATTTGCTCTACGTAATCCATATTTTCGAAGTAGATATGTATTGTGATACATATTTTGTATTTAAGATTTAGAAAAGATACGTGTCTAAACATATATCTTAACGTATCTTGCAATTAGAATTTAAAAAAAGATATATATGAAGATATGTATTTAGATTATATCTTAATGTATTTTGCAATTAAGATTTAAAAAAGATATGTATGAAGATATATAACTGGATCTTATCTTAGTAGATCTTGCATGTAGAATTTAGAAATGATATTCTTGGCATGTAACAATTATTTTAAAAAATAAATAAAAAATCTTAACTAGAGTTTTTTAAAAAGATTTAGTTAGTTTAGGTTTTCTTTAATTTGTGAAATTAGATTTCTTAGGTTTTTTTTTTAAATAAATAAATGGTTAAATAAATTTATATCTAGCTCAATTTTCAAATCTAAAAAGAATTCACCCACTAAATATTTTATAAAAAAGAACTACATTAGTTTGATCTCAACTAATAGATACATAAGCATTTTCGGGGCAACCATCCAAAAAATAAAAAATCTTTTTTTTTCTTTTTCTGAAAAATTCGTAATAAAAAAATAATGAAGAATTCATTTTAGTTATATTTTGCATATCTTAGTATTTTTTAGAAATATTATAAAAATAAAGCCCGTTAATTAGTTTTTTTATTTTTACATAGTAACTCGATCTTAATAGGTTAAACCCCGAACTTAATTTTTTTAGTTATTTTTCTAAAAGTTATTTTTTTAGAAAATACGTAGCTTAGTGGCTAAATTAGAGTTTTCCCACTTAAAAACCCTAATTTCATTTTTTTATTAGTTAAACTAATTGGCGACTCCAATTTTTTAAAAACCTTTTCTAAGAAAAAATTTCCTTAATTTAATGTTAAGTAATTTATATTAAACAGGTTAGGCTTAATATGGATTAAGTTAAGGAACACTGAAATAGGGCTCAACAAAATTAGCAACTCTATTGGGGAAGCTTTGTGGGTTAGCTATGTAAAAATTAAAAATTAATTAATGGGCTTTTGTATTATTATTATTTTGTATTATAATTGTACTAACTGGTTTTTAGTAATGTAGGTCCTAAGAAAAAGCTTGGCCCAATTGGGGGTGGGGTTCTTTTTATTTTTTTTTTTTAGTAATCATTTTGATGTTTAAATGTGGTTAAACCTGGGCAATCTTAGGAATTTAAGACGGGCCACTATTATATAACTCTCAGGTCGTTGGGGTCTTTACCCCTACTTGGTGGTGATAAGCGAGCCTACTCAAGTTTTGATATAGCCCATTAGGTTTCTTTTTGAAAAGCCTTGAAGCTACAGAGCTTAAGACCAGTAGACTCTATCTTCTTGCATCATTTTTTTCAAAAAAGGGGTAATTATTTTTAAATTATAGGAAAAAGCTGATTAATTCATAGTCAGTTCGACTTTCTTTTTCAAAAAAGGGAAATTAAAAAAAAAAAAAGAAAAACTAGTAACCCTTATATATAAGTATTTGCGAATTTCATTTTTTTTAGATTCTATTTTGGACCTACTTATATATAAGGGTATTTTCCGACCGTAGGTTTATAACAATTCCTATAATTTATTAATTATTGGCCCCTGTTGCATTATATTCATGTGTAGCATACTACATTTTTTTTTATTTGATTTTTTTTTCTTACTAATGCTCGTTTCTATGTGATCATTTTATTTTATTTTATTTTTTTGGTGTTATATGTGTTTTATTTTTATTCTTTCCTAATTAGTAAAAGGTTGTGTAAAAAAAATTTTTAGAAAAATTTGCAAAATTATTAATATCATATCAGCTTTGTTGTAAATTTAGTGGTCTCATTATAAATAATCATGTCATTTCATGTTCTATGTAATATAGATATTGAAAGTCGGGGTAATGTCAATATTGAACCTATCCATAAGGTCTAATTAGATAAGTATTTTTTCCTAAAGGCCATCTTGAAAGAGTGGTTAAATCAACTTCTGTTAGCCAAGTAAGATCACATTTGTAAGAAGATTAAGTTGGTCATGTCCCTCATGCGGGTCCAGCTTTACTGGCCTCTAATTCAAGCCCTTATCCATTATTGAGATCTAGAATCTACAACTTTCAAGTTCAGCCTACATGTGTTGATGCCCTCGTTAGAAGAATACTCATAATTACTTAGTGCCCCACTTCTCGAAATAGGTATAACTATCCCAGATCTTAGAATTCAGCCCAAGAAAGCCTTCATGACTTTACTGGGAATAAAAAAGATAGCCCTAACACGGTTCTTATCTTTAGAAGGCAAGAAGTGTCTCATATCTTAAGGCTAGTAGAATAGTTTTCAAGCCTAGATACTTATCAGAAATATCGTTCGATCTTTTGTGGAGGATATGAATCATGGATCGAGAAGAGGGTAAACGCATTTATCGTAGTAATATTTAGGACGCTATTGTTTCCCGTCAAATACTACCAAGTTCATTATAGGGTAACCAAGCTAGTAACCCAATTCTTAGATGGTAAATCCTATATATCGATGTTATTGGTAGAGTAATTTAGGACACTTACCCACTTAAGGAAGTAGGGGCATGGGTGCTTCACGGCTATCCCTACAGTCCTTACCGTATGGTTTCTTAGTCACATATAGGGGTCTAGAGGGAATCTTCTTAGAGCATCCTGGCTGAAAATGTGAATCTAATAGATGACTTTTCCGATCACCCTAAGGTACTAAAAGAAGCTCAATTTAAAGGATAGGTATTAGTCATAAGCAAGATGCAACCGGTAGATTTTATGTGGATAGCTGGGTGGAGCAATTGTACTCGTGCCATCTTAGGGTGCATTGATTATGTAGGGGTCCCTCTCATTGGCAATATAGGTTGTACAGGGTATTTCTTGGCTTGTATGACCAAACAGCTGGGTCTACTTTAAGAGATAGCATATAGAGATTCCTCAGACAACATCACATTAAGTTATCAAGATCCTTGTTTACTTACAATTACTTTGATTCAATGACTAGTAGAACTTATGAAGCCGTAAGAATGGAGGGAAGTCAAGAAAATAGTCAATGTGAGAACTTTGAGGGGCAAAGTTAGAGAATACCGAGCTACTAAGCAGTTTATCTATGATCAACTAGAGAAGACTGGAAAGATACGGTATGAAGCTTCAGACGTATTCTAACATGAGCTAAAGCCAAAATATCTTTCACCTACCGAGACACCATACAGGCTAGAGTTGAAGCGCAGTTCCACAAATGCGAGAGAATCATTGAAGAATTAAAGATGGAGAATGAGAGATTTTTGAAAGAGAATCAATTCTGAGGAATCAATTCTTGAGGAGTCAGATTTGAGAAAGAGATGTTACAGTTCAAAGGCTAATGAGAGAAGTCGATGAAGCCCATCCTAGCCAGATCCATCGACTTTTATAGATATAAGATTTGATTTGTTTTTTTTTTTTTAGGAAGATTAGTTAGGGGTTTGTTTCTTTTTCTCTTAGTCTATTATATAGCTTGGATTTTGCGATTATTAATAAATTTGCCGTTTCATAAAATGAAAACCTTTATTAATTACGTAGTCTTTTGCTCTCTTTTTTTTCTTGATAGTTGCATTTTTAAAAAAATGAAATAAAAAAGTAAACAAGCAAAAAGAAAATAGAAAAAAACAACAAAAATTTTAGTTCACAAAATGTCTAAAACTTAGGTTTTTGTTTAAGATTTTGAAGATAGTGCCCTAGTGAGCAAACTCAGCTAGAAGCCTGATATTCACTTGTTTCAAAGCAAGAATGTCAACTTAAGGCATTGGAAATGTCAATTAAGTCGAACTAACCTAAAAGTTAAAACCCTAGAAGAAAACATGAATAAGATGTCTGAACAATTCTGGGCTTTCTCTCAGGCTATTGGAATTCTCAATGATAGATAAGGATCTTAAGTCAAACCAAATCGGAATGCAAAAGTGACCCCTCCTCTTGAATTAGAAGATGCAAAATCAATCCCTAGTACTGAAGTATGGAGGAAAGAGATTGAGGAAAAACACCGGAATTCAAGAAATACGATGGGACTAACTACTCGAAGCTCCATATTAGGCTGTACATTAGAAAGATGGGAAACTACACAAAGTATAACAAAGTGATGATCTAAACCTTTCAAGATAGCATGATCAGGCCCGCTTTAACTTAGTATGCCCAACTGGACTTGAATGAGATAGATACTTAAGATAAGTTAGCTTGGGCTTTCTACAACCAATATAAGTTTAATATTTAGGTAGCCCCATCTATGTGGGATTTGAATAATCTACAAAAGAAGGATAATGAAAGATTTAAGGAATCTGCTTAAAGATAGAGGGGCATGGTAGCTAAGGTGACTCTACCCTTAATAGAGAAGGACCTAACTTTTGCCTTCATCAATACTTTCGGAAACCCTTACTACTAACATTTGGTTGGACACCTTGCCTCTAACTTTGCAGAGATTATGGCCTCAGGGTGCCGAACTGAGGAAGTAATTGCTACAAAAAGACTTCCCAATCTTGAAGCAATTGAGAAGAAGACGCCTCTCGTGAGATTTTCTAATAAGGCTAAGGAAGCTACTGTAAATGCTATCAACATCAACAATCTTATCAAACCAATAGCTTCAATAGCCATGTTAGGAGGATCTAATCCCCCATTGAATCCGAGTCAGAATAACCGGCTGCAAAGGAGACAGTTTACCCATATTCCCATTCCTTTAAGCTAAGTTCTTGCCTAACTAAGGAAAGAATCTATTGATATTCGAAATACCTAAGTGAGGCATTCTACGGACTAATGTTGGAGACTTAGACATAAGATCCAGGATCTTATTGATGCAAAGTTAGTTCAATTGGATTTTGTTCAGACTTTTACTCTTAATGTAGGTAACAATCCTTTACCAAATCATGGACGCTCAATCAACATGATCATTGTCGAAGAGTTTAAACCAGAGATCAATTTAGATAGTATCCCTATTACTATTGAAGAGGTAGCTTAGAATTTGAGGTAGATCGGACACTTGTAGAATATGAATCTTAGAGATAGAACTTAGATTAGACCAGCAATATATTAATTACTGAAGGAGGAGAAAATAAAGAAAGTCGACATTATGGCTATGATGATTCCAAAACCATGAAAGAGGTGTACTTAGAAAGAGCTTAAAGAAAGATATGAAGCCAAAGATCCGATGGTTGACACCCTAAGAGAGCTGTTAGGAAAGTTTGAGTATTTGGTTGATAATGCTGGTTCACCTATAGTATATGATGATGAACCACCCACTGGATAGGGACGGGGATTTGAGGAAAAAGACAAACTTATTGCAAAGGCCAAGAAGACAGTCGAGATAGTTAGGATGATTGGAGATGGGCCTAAACCATTGGTTTTTTAGTACTATAGGAAGATTGAGAAGGTTAAAGAATTGGGTAAGCTCAAGAAAATTACTTTTAATGTTCGAATAGCTCTAGAGAATTACAAAGCAGCCCCTCTAGATTACTAAATGGTAAATCAAACATCCAGGTCTTCATCACCTATGGTTGGTGGGCTTACTCGCTCAAGACAAGTCTACGACTAAAATGAAGAGTCCAAGAGGAAGACTACTGTAGAGGAGGCTTCTCGAAAGATCTTTGAAGATACAGATGGTGAAGATTAAAATGTTGCAAAGAAGATAGTGAAAACTAGTGATATAAGATTAAGGATCAACTAGCCTAGATTTCCCTAATAGGCTTACTATTGTCATCAGATACTCACCAAGAAGCTTTGATCAAAATTCTGAAGGATGTCAAAGCACCTGAAGAGATTTCCACTGAGAAGCTAGGATTGGTGGTGAATTCAATATTTGCAATGGATCAAATTTCATTCTTATCAGATGAGCTAGGAGAAGAAGGAAACTAGCACATAAAGCCCCTTTTCATAGTAGTAAAGTGTACAAGGAAAGTGGTCGCTCGGGTATTGATAGATAATGGGTCATCATTGAATGTGTGTCCATTGGCGACACTAAATTTGGTTGAGATAAAGCCCAGTTCGATTTCAGTAAAGGCTTTTGATGGGTCAAAGATAGAGATAATTGGAGAAATTGGGCTGTAGGTCGAGATCAATCCATAGATGTTTACTATTCCATTTCAAGTTCTGGATATATTGCGAACTTTTAATCTTCTGTTAGGAAAGCCATGGATTCACTCAAGAAGTGCAATACCGTTTAGTTTACATTAGAAAGTGAAATTCATAGCCAACAAGTGGTTAGTTACTATTTTTAGGGAGCAAGATTACGAGATTTACAAAGAGATAGCTATTCTATATGTTAGTAGTGAAGAATTAATGAGACCGAGGTTACAGATTTTTATGAAGTTAGCATGATTGAAGTCTCAAGCTAAGGGGTACGAGGTCACTCGGGATAGCTTAAGCAGCAGATCAAAACGTTTGGGCTTGGATATGAGCCTATTGAAGAAGAGATCCAAGAAATGAAGGCCAAAACCAGAGGCAAGAGAGGAGATCAGCTATACCATGTTCATATGGATTTTCTAAACATCCGTCAAACACTCCTAGTACCAGCATGTGTTCAAGAACCTGAAGTGGCCAGTATATCTAAATTTTTGGCTTAGCAATGCAGCATCAAGAAGGAAGATATTGGTGTCCCGGTTTCCTTGTATAATTGGTTTTCTGCTCCTATTAATAGGTCTCTTTAGAAAAGCAATATTAGATCAATTAGGAGAATTCAATTTCAATAATTAGTCTGATTAGTTAGGCCTTTTGTTTTAGACAATTTGAATTCATTCAATAAAATTAGTTCCTTTCTTTCTATCAATTCTTCTTTATTATTTATTTGTATCCTCTTGCTTTTTTTTTTCCTTTGCTCTTTAGATCTGATAAAAATGATAAATATAATGGATATCTCGTGCCTGTAAACGATGAAAGTCACAATATCACCTTTAGCCCTGTTAGGTCAAATGTTGGAGATGATATTGAGACTTTGAACGAAATACAAGAGAGTTGGCATTGATTTGAATAGTAGAGAGTGATTATTGAAGAACCGATAATTGTGGTTAATTTAGGAACAGAAGAGAATCTGTGAAACTTGAAAATTGGTGGTAATTTAGTGGATAATCAGAAATAAGAGTTAGCACAATTGTTATCAGAATACCTAGACATATTTACTTGGCCCTATGAAGACATGGCCGGTTTGGATTCATCCATTATAGTTCACAAGTTGCCGATAAGAGAAGATATTAAACCAAAAAGGCAAAAGCTTAGGCGGTTTAGGCTGGATATACTCCTTAAAATAAAAGAAGAAGTAAAGAAATTACTAGAAGTCGGGTTCATAGAAGCGTCAGATTACCTTGAATGGGTAGCCAATGTGGTGCTGGTATTGAAGAAGAATGGGAAAGTTAGGGTATGTGTGGACTTTCGCGATTTAAACTAGGTAAAACCTAAGAATAACTTTCCTTTACTGCACATTGATGTATTAGTGGACAACATGATTAGAAATCATCTTTTCTCATTTATGGATGATTTCTCAGGATATAATCAAATCATGATCATAGAAGAATATAAAATCAAAACCACATTCGTTACCACTTGGGGAACGTTTTGTTATCGCATGATGCCTTTCGGGTTGAAGAATGTTGGGGCAACTTATCAGTGCGCTATGGTAGCTTTGTTTCATGACATGATGCATCAGGAAATCGAGGTTTACGTAGATGATATGATTGCCAAATTTAAGAAGGGTGAGAATCATGTTGATATTTTTCGTAAGCTATTTGAGTGGTTGAAGAAGTTTCAATTGAAGCTAAATCTAGAAAAGTGTACCTTTGGAGTAACCTTAGGCAAATTATTAGGTTTTATAGTTAGTAGAAAAGGGATCAAGATGGACTTAAACAGAGTCACGATAATTGTAAACATGCCTATACCGAAAACTGTAAAAGAAGTTAGGGGATTGTTGGGGAGGTTGAATTACATTACTTAGTTTGTATTGCAATTAACCAACAAATGCAAGCCGTTATTCAAACTGTTGAGGAAGAACGTAGCAATAGAATGGGATGAGGAATGTGAGCAAGCATTCGCTAAAATCAAGGAATTTCTCATGAATCCGCCAAAACTAGTCACTCCTACACCAGGACGACCATTAATTCTTTACTTGACGATTTTTCTTGAATCGATGGGATGTATGCTGGGACAGAAAGATGAAACAGGTAGAAAAAAGCATCCTATATACTACTTGAGCAAGAAGTTCACAGAAGGCAAACAAAAATACTTAGAGGTAGAAATGACATATTGTGTCTTAGTATGAGTGATGCATAGGCTCAGGTAGTATACTTTATTATTTAGTGGAGTTGTTGACAAAACATGACCCATTGAGGTATTTCATAGAAAAGCTAGCATTGATCGAGAGAATATCGAAGTGGCAGATGCTGCTCTCTGAGTTTGATATCAAGTATATAAGTTAGAGTTCAATCAAAGGGTAGGTAATGGTTGATCAATTGGCAAAATATCTATTAGAAGATGAGGATGATGGTTCAGAAGCTTAATTTCCAGATGAAAATGTGATGGTAACTAATGAATTGAGTGGTAAGAAATTAGGATAGAGAATGTATTTTGATAGAGCAGCCAATGTGTTCGGATGTGGAATAGGAGCAGTACTGGTCTCACTTGAGGGTAATCATTTCCCTATGGTAGCAAGGTTAGCATTTCCATATATGAACAACATAGCAGAATATGAAGCCTGCATTTTAGGGCTTAAAATGGCACTAGACATGGGAATATAGAGGCTTGAAGTGTATGGAGATTTTTCTCTTATAATTCTTTAGATCTTAGGAGAATATAAGACGAAAGACGAGAAGTTGATACCTTATCATGAGCATTTAAGAAAGTTGATTGAAAGATTTCAATAAATTTCATTTACTTACATTCTAAGAACCTAGAATCAATTTTTTAATGCACTAGCCATGTTAGCATTGATGATGAAAGTCACAGATGGGTTGAAAGATCTCAGAATGTCCATGACTTGGAATTGAATAGTGAAGTACTGAGGAGTAATACTCACGGATAAGTCCATCTCCCCTATAATCTCTCTTCTAAAACCATCAAAAGCCCTAATTGTTGTAGAAGAAGGCCTAATTGCAAATGTATTGATACCTAGCAAATCCAAGGTGGCGAGTGGACGGATGTTCAGCGATGATCCATTGTCAATGAGTACTTTAGTAATGATTATATCGTTACTCCTTACCATAATGAAGAATGGTTTTGTGTGCTTATTCCCTTCTTTGCCTAACTCTTCTATCGAAAAAGAAATTTGATCCATGGTAAGGATGAAATTAGCAAACAATCCCATCTTCTCAATTGGAATTTCACGAGGGACCTTCACCTTCTTTAAAGTACGAAACAAAGCTTCTCTGTGTGGTTCAGATGTGATCAATAAACTCATTAATGATATTTGTGCTGGAGTCTTACTGAATTATTCCATGATCTTGTACTCACTTAACTTGATCATCTTGGTAAAAGCCAATAGCCCTTTAACGTGTTCAGCAACCGTTTTATCATTTGGCTCCTCCAGTATATTCCTCCTTTCATGCTCTTCTCTTGGGTGGTAAATCTTTCTTGATCGAGTAACTCCCCCTACTAGAGGACTTGACTTCTTCGATTTACCATCTGATAATTAAATGGAGTAGCCTTATAATTTTCTAGTGCTACCAATACATGAAATGTGTACCTCTTCACTTTTAGGGCCTACTCGCTTGTGTAAAACTTGAAAACTTTAGGCTTCTTATTTAAGCTAATGACGTTGATGGTATAGTCATAAAAAATCATACCAATAATTGGCCCCTGATTAGGTAAGGGACTATTGTTAACATTCGGAACTACTACTTCCACAAAATCTAATTGTACTGTCCCTTTGTCCATCAAATCTTGAATTTTGTTATTAGACGAATACCCTACTTACCCACAATGATATTCATACTTCACCATGGGGTAAAAAATTCTTGACTTGTATCGGTCACTAAGAAATTCATACCGTATCAAATTATCTTTTCATAACTTCTCAAAAGCTTGACTTAAGGGGATCAGTATCTTAGTGAATTGTCTAAGGGCCTTGTTAGGTTGAGGTTAGTCTTTGAACTGTTGTTGAGTTAAAGGAGGATTTGTTCTGAAAACAACTTGAGTGTTTGGTATGACGTTTGAATTTACCACGATGATCATGGATTCCTTGAGCTTATTGCCCGCTGGTCTAGGGATAAAAGATGAAATCGATAGCCTTCTATCTGCTGGTTCTTGAACCTTACTAGAGGAGATGACGCTTTCAATCCTACATTCTGTTACTGTTACTACTACTTTAGAAAAACTAGACAAGGCTTACTCGATTAGATGGGAGAAATAGGGCCTTTCCAAAGTGTTAATGAAAGTTGATGTGAGCTCCTTTTCAGTAGTAGGAGTAGATATTCTCGCAGCTACGGACCTCCATCTTTAAGCATACTCCTTGAATGATTCATTACTCTTCTTTCGCAGGGTGACCAAATCCATCATGGTTGGAGTTACTTCTATGTTGAACTTATATTGCTCATAAAATGCCCTAGCGAGTTTCCCCTATGTATTTATCTAGTTCAGGTCAAGCTAGGCATACCAAGTTAAGGCTGGTCCCATCAAACTATCCTGGAACGTCTGTACTATGAGTGAATCATATTGGACATATTTGCCCATCTTCCTGATGTACAACTTGGTATGAAGCTTGGGGTAACCCGTCCCGTTATACTTTTCAAACTCTAGTACCTTAAACTTCTTAGGGTAGGCTCTAATGTCATATGTAGAAAACTTGGTGATCTCCGCCTGTTCATATCCATCATTTGTCGTAAGTGCCTTTATCTTCTCAGTAATCTATTGTGTTAGTTTCTTTTTCAATTCTTTTAAGCTGTTTGCGCTAGGCCCTAAGTTAGCTGGTTTTGAGGCTACATATGTGTTAGGTTCGAAAGTCAGGTTGATTTTCGGATAGACTCCTTTTAACTCAAATGGGTCCTTTGGATAGTCGTGCTTTGCTTCGAGAGCCTCAATATTCAAGCCTTGGAACTTTCCTCATTAATTGGTGTTATGGCTTGGAGTAAAGTGATGCTGTCTGTTAGGAAGTTCATTTATCTTACCAGGAAACTCATTTATTCTACAGTCTTTTCAATAGCCCTTTCTATGGAACAGAATCTCAACTCAAAGGGATCATTGATCTTGGGCTCTTTGTCATCTCCGTAAGAAATGGCTACCCTAGTCTGAGAACGTGTTCTAATCAGACTTCTCTGAAAGACTTAACGTTTGGGAGCTATCTTGAAATTTGAATTGTGAAAGCTCAATATAAAGTTAAGACATATTATATTT
The DNA here is from genome assembly GCA_024138015.1 of Lumnitzera littorea. Taxonomy (NCBI): domain Eukaryota; kingdom Viridiplantae; phylum Streptophyta; class Magnoliopsida; order Myrtales; family Combretaceae; genus Lumnitzera; species Lumnitzera littorea. The sequence continues at coordinate 106,085,724 of JAMXBB010000003.1, forward strand.
TTCTAAAAAAGTCATTAAATATACAAATACAGGATGCATGGCATACAAATGCAATGAAAATTAAGAGCTAATAAGAGACCTTTGATGTGGCAAAACCTAACTAATTTTTATTAATCTTTGTAATTTTGAAGCTTTACATTACTTATTTTGTTCAAAAAGAATTCTAAAGAGAGAAAACACTAAAATAGTCTAAAATCTAAATTCTAATCTTCTTATGGCTAGTGAGCTTGTCTTAAGTCTTTTTCCTCTTTCGAATTTTGGGAGCCTCCTCTTCCTTGCCCTTGATCATTTTCAATTGTGCTTCTAATGCCTTTATCTTCTAATGATATTCCTCATAGCATGTCTTCAATTCCTGTTCTCTTTCACTTGCTTTCTCAGGTTTAGCTTCAACGTCGGTTTCTTCCTTCCCCTTCGTCTCTTCCATATCTTTCAACCTCTTTACTTGGCTATAAAGAAGTCCATTAGTTGTCTAGCTTTTGCTCATTATCCCCTTAATGGTAGGGGTAGTCTTCCTTATGCACCAAAGAGCTCGGATGCTTAGGAGCTTAGCCACTTTATCAGCCACCAACATGCTGGGGTTATGAAAGTCTAATGAAATGGCTTCTAATGATGGCTTAGGAATCATGTCTTGGCTTGGATGTATCCAGTATAGAGGTTAAAGTGGATCAGGGGCATTGCCTTAAAATCCTCACATCCTCTTATCATTTCCTTACTTACAAACCACCTAAGCATCTATAGTAATTCTTTCGCTTTCATACTTTGAAAGTCTTGGACCCAGTAACGGGTGGCTATGTCTTCTGGCAACTCAATTCTCTTTTCAGAAGACTTGATGAGATCGTATCATTAGGTGAAATCGGCTTAATTGAAATCGAGCTGGTAACTTCTCATGTGATTAACGAACTAGACTATCAGTAGAACCATATGATTGCACATTTGAGGCTGTACAAGTTGCTTTAGCTGAGTGAGAAGGGAGCACTACATGTCACTTAGTAAGTATTACTGCCAATCACAATCAGAAATTACTCCGACAAGATTCTTTATGACATGCTGCCCATGTGTGCTTCACACATGTTGCTTAGCCGACTATGGTTATTTGATACAAGAGTTATCCATGATAGATACAAGAACACCTATGTATTCGAGAAGGATGGAAGAAAGATTACACTGAACCTAATGGTATTGAGTCAAGTTAACAAATTATAGGCTAAACTTGTTCAAGGATCGAAGAAGACTCTGATGATGAGAAAAGCTAAGCTCTTAGAGACTATTCAAGCCGACATGCCAACCTTCATGTTGGTAAGGTGACTATTAGAGTTGAGGGAGCGGGGTGAACTACCTTTGGAAGTTGCCGACCTGTTTCCACAACAATTGCTGGAAAGATTGCCACCGTTAAGAGGCATAGAACATGCATTGACTTGATATCTAGCATCATACTGCTGAATATGCCAGCTTATCAGATTAGTTTTGAATAGGCCTCTGAGCTCCAATGACAAGTCAATGAGTTACTGGAAAGAGGATATGTTAAGGAAAGTCTTAGCTCCTGTATTGTTCCAACGCTCCTAGTATAGAAAAAGATGGTACTTAGCAGATGTGTGTTGATAGTCGAACCTTGAACAAGATAATAATCAAATACAAGCATCTGATTCCTAGGTTAGAAGACATGCTAGATGAATTAAGTGAAGCTAAGATCTTTAGCAAGATTGATCTGAAGTTTGCTACCATCAAATTTGTATAGGTCAGGAGATGAATGGAAGACTAAATTCAAAACTTGACATGGACTCTATGAGTGGATGATTATACCATTTGGCTTATCGAATGCCCTGAGCATTTTCATGTGATTGATGAACCATGTGCTATGAAATCTAATGGGAAAGTGTGTCATGGTGTACTTTGACGACATCCTAGTGTATAGTATCAACATGCCGAGTCATTGTGAACATCTCCAAACCGTATTGGATGTCCTTTGTGCCAAAAGATTATTTGACAATCTAAAGAAATGTTGTTTTTGCCAAAGGGAAGTGATATTCTTTAGCTATGTAGTAAGTAGAGGCAGTTTATGAGTGGATGGAGAAAAGATTCGAGCAATCATCGAGTGGCAGACTTCTACTACTTGTGCCGAGGTGAGAAGTTTTCATAGACTAGCTTCCTTTTACAAGAGATTCATTAGGAATTTCATCACCCTTACTGTACCCCTTACTGAGCTAACGAAGAAGAACAGCGACTTCAAATGGAGAGAAAAAGAAGAGCGAAGCTTTCCTAAGGTGAAGGAAAGATTGACTTCTGCACCTATGCTATCTTTGCCTAACTTTGAGAAAATATTTGAGTTGGAATGTGATACGTTAGGCATTGGAATAGGTGTTATCTTGATGCAGGAAGGCTGACCAATTACCTACCATAGTGGGAAGCTCGGGGGACCTCAACTAAACTACTCTGTATATGATAAAGAGCTCTTAGCACTCATTCGAGCACTCTAAGTATGGCAGCATTATCTATTGCCAAGAGAATTTGTCATTTATATTGACCATGAATCTTTAAGGTACCTCCGAAGTTAGACCAAGTTGTCGAAGTAACAAGCGAGGTTGGTTAAATTCCTCGAAGGATTCAATTTGTCATAAAGTATAAGAAAGGAAAGAACAACGTAGTTGCAGATGCTCTTTCAAGAAAACATGCACTCTTAACCAAACTGTTTAGGTTTGCCAACATCAAAGAATAATACTCTCAAGACTTGCACTTTAGGCCTATACTTGGGCGCTATGCCGATGGAAGGACAGTGGACGAGTATCATATGGAAGATGGATACTTGTTCTGAGGAGGGAAATTATGCGTACTAACTTGTTTATTAAGGGAGTTACTGATTAAGGAAGCCTATAGTAGTGGCCTATCCGGACACTTTGAGGAGAAAAGGACGTATGAGCTATTATGTAGGTGTTTCTTTTGATCGAGAATTAGGCGAGATGTATTTTGAGTTGTTGAAAGCTGTACCGTATACAAAAGAGCTAAATGTTAAGCCGAATAAGGGAATCAATGCCTTTGCTTATCTTGACGAAACCATGGATTGAGTTGAGTATGGACTTTGTCCTTGGATTATCAAAAACAACCTAAGGGAAAGAATCCGTAATGGTCATCGTGGATAGATTTAGTAAGATGGCATACTTTATGCCCTGCTTCAAGACTAATGATGCTTCAGCTATTGCTACTCTTTACTTATAGGAGATTATTCGATTACATAGCCTGTCGAGAAGTATAGTCTCCAGTAGAATCCCAAGTTCTTGAGCTATTTTTAGAGGATCTTATGGCGTTGGATGGGGACTAAACTATTATTCAATAATTCCTGTTACCCCCAAATTGTTAGCTAAACAAAGATCATTAATTACACTTTAAGATCACAACTCTAAGCTATAGTGGGCAAGAACTTAGTTGATTAGGATGTCAGTTTACCCATGGTTGAATTTGCTTACAACCGCATAGTGCATAACACCACCAAATAAACCCCCTTCGAAGTTGTCTATGGTTTTAATCTCGAGTTACCCTTAGATCACACCCCTACACTTGTATCCAAATAAGAGGACCCTAGCGTAAGAGCCTAAACATAGTCCCTACAGCAAATCTACGACAAAGTCACTCAACCGATCGACTAAGTTGTCAAAAGAATGGGAAAGATGGCTAAGGGAAGGACGACGAGAGAGTTTTAGCTTAGAGACTTGGAATGGCTGCACTTGAATAAGGAGAGGTTCTTGAGCAAGAGAAGGAATAAGCTGTCTGTACAGGTTGAAGGACCCTTTAGGATCCTCTAGAAGATCAACAATAATACCTATAAATTAGAGCTTCCCAAAGATTATGGGGTTTCAAACACCTTCAACATTTCCGACCTTAGTTCATATTAACCTAACGAAGAATTGAATGAAGACTAGTTGGATTTGATCTCAAATCCAAATCAACTTAAAGAGAATGATAGGAATCAGTCTATTGAGCCTTTAACCCGAAGCCGAGCCTGAGGACGAGAGGGATTAGTGAGGTGAGTCCTCCTACTCCAACTGACTTCTACTAAGGCCAAGTTACTCCTTACTGCTAATTGACTCTATATGCCAAGCTGAATGACTACTCATCTCTTGGAAGTTGTGTGCTAACTTGAAGAATGCTAAAACAGCAACCAAGCCTCATACACCTATTCAAACATGTTCAAGTCGAACACTTGCTTAGTATCACTCTTGTAAAGAGATCTACCTTGAGCTAATCCTCAGCTACCCCTGCTTGAACACTCGATTAGCTCGTACGGTTTTCTCTGCATCCCCCAATAACATCACCAATGCATCTCTACTACGTGTTTAGGACCACTTATAGAATTTACTACTCTAATCATTGTTTTTCTATAAATATTCATTTTTACCCTTTGTATACTTTGTATATTACTTCTTTAGGACAATACTCTTTTTGTCTTTTCCTTTTTAGGCAGGTTACTCTAAATTCTCAAGTATAAATACATCCTTATACATGTAGCTACAAAAGGAGACTATCATCAATACACTGGATATTTTTCTTTTCGTGAACATTGTTTGTTTACCCTCACTTCACTCTTATCTTAACCTTTAAGCATGGCTAAGTGACAAGTAATCTCATCGGACAAACTTGTGTGTCATATTGAGTTATTTCATGAGTTCTTCAAAGTTCTACTGGTACGTCATATATTGTGGAGCTGTTCATTGGTTTGTTTACCTTTTTCATTTATTTTCGTTCCCCTACATGTATTCTCATCACCTTTTTCAAGCTTTCAGCAAGCTTGGACCCATCCTTACGATTGGCCTTATCCTTTCTTAGTAGCGGAACGCATCATTATCAATTGTGACCTTCACCATCTTGAAGAGGATGGAGGATTGATCTTGTTTCCTCATTAGGCAACTGCACTGGACCCCATACTGCCCCCTCGCTTGCGTACTGGGGATAGAGTTCATATGAGAGGAGGTTAAGTGGGTCAGACATATGGTTAGGGACAGTAAGACAATGGCATACCATCCAAATCTCGCCATTTGATTGACATGGGCGAGCTTAGTAGCAGTACATTACCCGCTAATACCTCCAGCTTCGGCCTTAGTTCGTTTCACTTTATAGGTACTTACAGTAACATCTCTCTTCGTCAAACACCACTAGCTCCTCATAAGCAGTACACTGATTAGACTTGATCATCAAGTATAGAGGAGGGTATCACCTAGCTACCACCATTATAGCTAGTCCCGTTCCTCTTAAGAGCTCAGTAATACTCCTCCTCATTCATTTAAGGGAACATTAAATTGCAAGCCATCATTGCTTGCTCGGTTTAGGAAATAACTAGCAAGATCTAAGAAGAAGTAGTTGTAAATAACTACTTTTGTATTACCTAGTTAGTTTATTATGTATTTTCGACATCTATCATTTACTGTATATAGGGATGTTGTAAATTACATCATACATTGGCTTGCTATTTACTTACTGCTGATTAGTTACTACAATTATACCCTATAATATTCCATCTGATTTGATAGGTTCAGTCATGTTAGGTAGTCTATTGGACTATTTATAGATGTGTTGAGTTATACATCATACTAGTAGAAATTCATGTGCTTTTATGATGTACTTGTAAGTTTTAGGTTTACTGGTGTCAGGAGGCCTTTTTGCTTTGTATTTAATGTATATTTTGTTAATCTACATGTATTTAGGGCATCTATTAAATAGATAAGGGTAAGGTTACATATGCAAAGAAGGCAAATAGTTAAATTGTGCCTTCTTTGTTTTTGGAAACAAGGAAGGCGCATCTCTTGTATACACCTTCCTTATTAAAATTTTTGGTATTGAAGGTGCGCACTATTAATACAAAAAAGTAAGGAATAGGAAAGGCACGCACGCTACCTTACTCAAGTACTATTTTCCACCCTGAGCCCATTTTCGTCATATTTTTCAAAAATTACCTTATAGTGGCATCTTCTTTCAATAGCTACCATCCTCTCTCTTACACCATCATGCAATACATGTAGCCACTTATGATAACAAGCCCCTCATCAATCTCTCTTTCACCCTAAACTTTACACAATAATAGACCAGACTCATGCTAACACCAACAGTACCATGAACATACTACAACATGGACACAACAACACCCAACTCCAACCTCTCTTATGTACTTGACCACCCCAGCACCAAACAAAAACACCCATTATCTAGCAACTCAAAGACTACACCCATCCAACCATTCTCTCTCTCTCTCTACGGTAGCCTCTCTCTCTCTCTCTTTATGGTAGTCTTTCTCTCTCTCTCTTGTATAGTAGACTAACTTCATGCAACCCCACAACAACAGCCACCTTAGTACAACCATCCATGCATGGCTATACTCTAACACATCATATCACACACAACCCATAACCTACGTACGTAACACACCAACACAAGTAGATCCGCGACCCAAACACCAATCGCCACCATCGCCTACTCACTAAGCACCACCAAAATCATCACTACAGGTTAAAGAGTTTATGTTAAACTAAGTTTTGTCAATAAGATTCTCATGAATCTTAGGTTCCTCACTTGATTTGTCAATGGAGAGGCTATGTGAATCGTCATTGCTCTTAGTTGGTGGAGAAGGATCCAAACTCAGTTAGAGCACAGTGACTCGACCTACACAAAAACCACTCCCTTAAATTTGACCCACATTGTATTATGTTTGATGGGAGTTTTGGTTTTTTATTTATTATTGTCATTTTCTTTCCCTTTTATTTTATTTTTATGTTTATGTTGTTAGTTTATGTATTAACTTTATTTCTTTATTTTCGTGTAAGTCATTAGTTTTAGTGTGTCTTATTTTTGTTGATGACTATATTTATTAACATATTATATAGCATATATTAGCTTTTGTGTAAAATTGCATGATTTGGGTAATTTATTGACATGGTCCATTTACTAAAATGAGTTTCTTGCATGTCTTTATATTTTTGTGCTAAAAATCATGTTTTGGCATATTTTATAAAAATTGCAACTTTTTTTTTTAAATATTGCTTATCTTTCCATATTTGGGATGAAATCTCATTTTTATAGACAAAATCCATATTTTTAGACATTTTTCCATATTGTAAGTAAAATTGTATTTTTTTTTAGTTAAAAATTGTATATTTTAACAAAAGTTGCATTTTTAAGGTATAATTGTATATCTTTTGAAGATTCGTATCTTTAGGATAGGATTCCTATCAAGGTTACATATCTTAGAAGATTAGGATCGGATTGTATATTTTCTATAGTTAAGCATCTTTTCCATAGTTTAGGTGTCTTAGACATTTCTTCAACATTAATTACATGTTTCATGGAAAATTGCATCTAGGTACTTTAGGGTTTTTTCTAAAAAATTTTTATCACGTAGAAAATGCTTTTCTCTAAATAAAATCTGAATTTAGTTTTTTTTTTTATAGTTCGGGTTTTTCAAAATTGGACAATAAAAATTTGCCTTTTTTAAAGATTTTTCTTAATATAAATAAATTGGTTAGAAAATGTAAATCTAACTCGTTTTGATGTATAAAATTTGTCAATCTACTAAATCTTTTCTTGAAAAATGAGAATTACAATTGGTTTTATCCTAATTAACGAGTATATAGACACTTCCGAGTTAACTGTAAAATTTGTAAAATATTTTCTTTTCTTTCATTTTTTTAGGGAAAATTCGTAATAAAAAATAATAAAAAAATTCATTTTTATGAATTTTTACATTTTTGCATATTTTCATATTTTTAGAAAAATTCCAAAAAATAAAGGCCCATCAGTTAGTTTATTAAATTTTTACTTGGTGACTTTTGTTTTAATAGGTTAGCCTTTGAGTCCATTTTTCTAGTTAATTTTTTTGAAATATTATTTTTTAGAAAATCCGTTAAATAATGACTAAGGAAAATGCTAATTTGACTTTTTACCAGTTTAACTAGTTGGCAAATTTAAATTATTTTTGAAAATATTTTTTTAAACATTTTTTTAGGAAAAATGTTTTTTCTTAACTTTATGTGGAGTAACTTATATTAAGTAGGCCAAGTTTATTATAGGTTAAATTAAAAAAAAAATCAAAATAAGGCTTGACAAAGAGTCTATGTTTGACCAAAGAATCCTAGTCATTTCCTTAATGTGTTGCAATGCATGTTCGGTGACCAATACATACAGTCCAACACTCCATAACAATAATACAATATTCAAGCACACATGCTGTACACATACAAGCTACTAACTTACAATTACTAGCAAGACACATACTAAGGCCTCCAAGTGTTTTTAAATAATATTTTAAAGTGCAATAATGCATTGATCCCACTTACTTGGACAAGTGATGCTCAATAATCTTGTACATGGGTCTTGTTTACTTCAGTTTTCTCCTAAATATTCAATACAATGACTTTAGTTTTACTAACTATAGTTAAGTCTCTTGTACTATCAAAGCTTTTGATTTAGCCTTTGAGTCAAAGAATCAAATCCTCTTCTTTATAAACTAATCATCTAAAAATGTTTGTAAAGTGATTTCATCTAAGCCTTCTAAACTAGCTAACCCTCTAGTCAAGTCTCTAAAATCAATACAATCACACTTCTTTTACCAATAACTTTCTAAATGAGGCTCCAATATATTTAGAGTTAAAAAATTTTCATCCATCAACCTTCTAAGCATGTCTCTAAAGTCATTACAACTACGCTTCTTTTACTAAATAACATTCCAACCAAGACTCTAACGTAGTTATAATCAAGATCCTTACATCAGCTAACCCTCTAATCAAGTATCTAATCCAAGAATTTAAGTTAATCTTTTACCGGATCAACCTTTTGAAAAACTTTCTAAACAGGTTCAACCTTTTAGAGAATCCTTTGAACAAATTCAATTCACTAGTTTACACAATGCGACTCGTTCTAACATCTTATTACAATTTAAGAACATGATATATCATGATCGTATGATAGGTTTATCATGCCTGTGATCACCATATCACCTAAACTTCTAAATTCACATATCTTTACCTTAATGCATGTAACCTATAACCGATGGTTTATACATATCTCAAATCTTGTTTAATCCAACTAACTCCAGATCACTCCATAGTATCATATAATACCAATGAACTCTAAAACTAGTACAAATAGGTTTCTTTAGAATTTATTATACAAAAATATAAAAAAAAAATAGCATTTTTACCAAATTTCATAGGATTTGTACATACAGTATAGGAAAGTTTTGTAAAAAATTTGGTAACAACAATAAGGTTATTTTAAATAGTTTCAAAAAAAGTTCAATTTTGTGCAATTTGTTAAGGAGATCATATATCTATTTAGAATTTTTGCAATATAATATTTTTCTCAAATAGTAGGTATAAAAATATTCCATAACAATTTTTTTTTTCAAAATTTTTAGACCTAATTTGATATTTTTAGAAAATGCAAAAGAATTTAGGTAAAAATAGAAACTCATTGGGAAACCACCATTAGGCTACCATCTTTTACCCCCTCCTTGTCAGTTGGTGATGGTAGTTCTTCATTTCCATCACCTCTCCAGACTTAAGTTCCTCAAATAAACTCAGTTTGTACAATTTCGCTTCTCAATTTTCTAGAATTTTCCTCCACTATTCCTCTCTTTCTTATATTTTTCCTAGCTTCCTTAAAGCTTAATTAAGGTTCTAGAGAGGAGTGGTGATGATTCTAAAGTTGGTAGGGTGTGAAATGGAATTCTCTCTCCTAATTTTGGCTTAAATACCCTAATTCCAAGCTCAACTAAGTGTCCTTGATTTGGATTCTTTATTTAATAGCTATCAAGAGATGCTCCATGCCTAATCCAAGATGATTTTGACAATGTAGTAACTCTTTGTTAAATTTTTATTATTTTCTTATAATTTTTTAGTTAGTTATACATATTTTCAAGTATTTTAGACATTTTTAGGTAGATAAATATATATAATAATTACATCTGAAGTATACATATTATTTTTATATATTATGTTATGTCATTTTATGATTTTTATAATGTAAATGATTTATCTCTAAAGTTTAGTTAATTTTTGTTACCTAACCCCATGAGTTTACGATAGGTATATTACAATATAATATAATTTAGTAAAATTAACTATTTTTAGCTATAATATTATTATTTTGTTATATGTCTATAATTTAGGTCTACCGCATGTCCTTCTCTAACTTTTAAGATTCACATGTAAAATATCATCTTAAATGGCTACCTTTTACGTATGCCCTACATTACCTGCTCAAAATCTAACATGTGAGCTTACGGGGCTCTCAAAATCTAACAAGTGAGACTACAAGGCTCATAAATTACATTCTCATATAGACTTAATTGTATTAGAAATTCATCATTGCTAAAGTGCTTTGGAGTTGATCTGTACTCGATTGTCTAGTAGAACCTTTCTTTCTCATATCGCATTGACTACCCCTTAGGAAGGAGTCGCCTATGACCCATATAATGGAACTTAAGTGTGTGAATCCATTGGTTGTATCAACATTACATATGGAGCAAGCCTTGTATCCTTTTGTGATCTATCTTGACACATCATTGTATTTTGGAAAAACATGGGTTGTCAATAGTAAAGTTGCATGCATGTGAAATGACTGCATAGTAACCTCATCGATGTTCTTACTTAATTATTAATTTACAATTAAGCAATGTGCTATTTAATGAAAGGAAAAAAACATTGTGTACTCATACTTTTTTCTCGTTTTGACTACTTGCATACTTAAGAATCACTTAAAAATTGGTCTTCATCAAGTACTAGCATTGCAAATAATCGAAGACCATTATTTTGAGCAGGTCAGACTCATCCTATTGCTAATGAAGTTTATTGATCTTGGATTTCATTTTCTCAAAGTACATTTCATTTTCTCAAAGTACATTGAGTAGAACAAAATGCTCTCCTACATTGCCAAGCCACAATTTTTGGTTTTCTTATTTAATTTCATTTCCCATTTTCCAATTAATATTAAACTCTAACTCATTTAATATTAATCTTCAATTAGACAAATTGGGAAATTTCAATTTTTTTATTAAAGAAAACTTTTAGAGTTGCCACTTGATTATAGTTGAGAAAAGAAAAAGGAATCGTAATCAATTAGGTGGACTGACTACAATTTAGCTATTGGTCTTTGATTTTAACTTGATAAAAGTCTAGACGGTTTTGAATTTAGAGACTTACCTATTAAATCCTAATAGGTATCACTATTTATTTTTCAAAATTAGGATTATTTATCAAAATTGTCTTTTTTAAATATTTTTAAGAAAAATAAAAACCAAAAGAAAATGAAAAAAAAAAAACCTAAGTTTCTATGGATTTTAATGTCAACTCGAAAGTACCTACGTACTCGCTAGTTGAGATCAGATATCCATAGTTCTTTCCAAAAAGTTTCGCGTGATGGTTTATTTTAACTTTAAAAAAAAACCGACCAAGTTTACATTTTTATCAATTTAATTTATTCAAAAAAACAATTTCTAAAGGGTCTTAATTCTTGAATGATTAAAATAAAAAACTCTCTAAAATGCCGTAATCTTTTTAAAAGGTTTTTTTTTTAATTAATTTCTAAAAAAATAATTTTCTATGTGAAGAATTCTAAAAAACCTAATCCTTCCTAAGCTAATAATTATTACTATTAAACAACTGCTTACATAAATAATTAAAATATACCATACTTAATCTATATAATAAAAAAAAACTAATACTAAAGAATATCCTGACTTAACATATACATACCTACTTAATAACTAAGGATCCTATAAATAAAATAATAATAATAATAATAGTAATAATTTAGAAAAGAACTGAACCTGATTGCTATTCGACTGTTGGTGTGAAGCTTATTCTACTCGTTTATGGGAATTGTTGTTGCGTGCTTCAGTGCCGCGTGTATGAGGGAGAGGGCCTGGAGTAACTGTCCGGAGTCGTCGAGGGTGAAGCACTCGTGTGATCGATTAAGTGTACGTGAGTCGTGCAGCTGTTGCGTGTTTAGGCAATGAAGTGTTGGACAAGGGCGTTGCTTATCAGTCTAAGAAGTGCAGCAATGTGTGAATAATTAATAGTGCTTCGGTGAAGTGTAGTGTGTATAGCAACGACGTGGATAATGATCAATAGTGGGGCTGCTGGCGTTGGTTGCTACAGTGGGCACTGCTTGAAGTTATGTAGATAGTGGAGTTGTGTTAGTTTGACCGTGTATGCCAATAGAGTGCTGTAGCAGCGTGCGTGGACTTGGACAGCATGAGGCAATGTGAGCGTTGTTGTGTTCTTCGTGTGATCTGTAGTAGAATAGCGGTGGGGAGTTGATTCGTGTGTGTGTTGTGTGCAGTATAGTGTGGCAATAGATTCAAACTGTGGCTCGGGTTCATGATAATGTTAGACAAGGATGGCGGACTGCGGCACGCTTGTATATGTCAAGTGTTGTGTTTGGGCGTTGTGACAGGTCGGGCAGGGGCAAGGGCTTTTGTTGTGCTAGACTGTGTAGGTAATGGATGAGGGTTGGATTTGTGCGAGAATGAGAAAGTTACGAGCGTAGGGGGTTTGGTTCGATAAGCTATAAAATTGGTTTTCTTTTTTTCTTTTTTTGAGAGTGTGTCCTCTTTATTTTATGCCCCACAATTAATATATAGAGCTTGAAATAAGATTGTATCAACCAAGTAGATTTGAATCTTTATAACAGTACATAACTGATTTAATAAAATATTAAACTAGATTTGAATTGTTTATATCAATTTATATTTGATTTGTTAAAAATCAAGTTAGACTTAAATCTTTTATATCGATTCAAATCCTATTCGATAAAAATCAAATTCGATTTGAATTTCTTATATCTTTATCGCATTAGATTAAAAAAAATTGATTTGATTTAAAAAACTAGATTTGAATCCTATACACTCGACCAATTTTTGCAAAATATTTGTACTTAGTGAGATTCAAACCCTTAACCTCATAATAATCCAATACCAATGTTTTAATACTTATTCATTAAACCATTCGCTTATATTTTAATATTTAGTATAATTAAATTGTTTTTAAACCAAACGACTTTCTAAAATAAAGCTATTTAATCCATTCTAGAACTAAATCAATTGATCCTAAAACATTTTACTTTCTAAAATATCTAAAAGAAAAAATCTTTATAATAATTTTTTTTGTATTTTTATCATTTTTCAATATTTATTTATTTTTTATTTTTTTAATTAGGACCCTATTTAAACAAACAAAACTTAGAATTATGGAGGTAAAAATTGGGTGTCTACATACACTATACATGCCTCTATGATAAGACCCTCTGGTTTGACCTTAACATCCTCTTTAAGCACACCTAAGTATCTTTCCACTAGATACATCTACCTATACTAAATGAGACTACATATGCATACCTTGTTAGGGAGATGCACTGCAAAATAGACCATAATATCAAAGAAAGCAAGTAGAAAAATCATTTTGAGCTTGCACAAAGTGATTATGATTGTCTTCTTAATAGATTTCAATACATTTACCCTCACCTCTTTCGCAATGAATTCCTTGAAGAAACTTATAACTCAGGCATTACTTGATAAATTTCATCACTTTAGAATACATGAAGAACCACAGGAAGATGTCTTTATTGCAAAACATGATAATCATGACTCTTTAGCCCTTCGAGAGTTGCCTTAGACCAACTCAAACATGATGATATGTTTGATGCATAACCATGAAGCATTTTCATATCTTTAATAAGGCTACAAACTTGCTTTATTATATTAGGAATGAGTATGTATAAGGTTGGAGGCTTCATGATCCAACCACCTTGAGAGTTAAATGCAACTTAAGACAAATTCCTATATCTTGAAGTGCACATCTCACCTTCTCTATATCCTTTGATTTTCCCTTGATGTTGATGATCATACCCACTAAGTTATCACATATGTTTATGTCTAAAATAAAATTCTTACCAATATTGCAATTGGAATGAAATACTCTTCTTACACCAGCTCATACTATCATCATTTCACTGACTCCTCAACCTACTAGGATGTTTGCCTAAAATTACATTCTCTTATTGACTCAACTACATCAAAATTTCATCATTGCTAAAAAGCTTTGGAGTTAATTTGCTTTCAACTATTCGTCAAACTTTTTTTTCACATATTACATTGATTGCCCTCTAGAAAGGAACTACTTATGACCATATAATGGAGCTTACTATGTGTGAATTCACTAGTTGTGTTAGCATTACATATGGGGTAAGCTTTATATCCTTTTGTTGAATGAAAGGAATAAAAACTTTGTGCACTTGTACTTTTTTCATTTTGACAAGTTCTATACTTAAGATTAGTCTTCACCGGGTACCTTATAATATTGATTCTTCGATTGAGTGGTGTTAACTATGGATTCTTTACTAATTCTCGACATAGGTATATAGAACCCTTAAAAAGATAGCTACGATAAGAAAGAAAGAACAAGTGTAGTTATCTACGTAGTTTATGTAACATGAGGATACTTATAACAAATCCTACATATAAAATAAATATAAGAAAATTGCTTAGGGTAAAACATTTAATTTTAATTTATTTGATGATCCCTCTTTAACTTCAATTTAGTGAGATTCTGACAGTTGAAAAGCATATGAACAATATAATTGTATTTGTGATCTATGGGATAAGACAAGAGTATTACTCGGTTAGTCCCTAGTCCACTGTTCTAAAGAAAGATTATATCCAAACATTGAATGGGGCTTCTCCGCACTGTATTTATTTGAGAGTAAAGGCAAACATGATTTTTGTATTTGCAAGAGTTAGACAACACCATTCTCTAGAAGGTAGTATCAGAATTTTACTGTTTAGGACCTCGTAGAAGAAAAATGCTTTATCTTATAAAGTAGTTCTCCAAAAGTAGCTATAACTTAAAGGGGAAAGAGACCATTTTAGGAGTTTAGAGGGATGAATTCATTCTACTAGCAATGTAGTTGCATGCATGCCAAAATAAAATGTGGCATACAACTTTCCATTGAAGATAAAGTATTATGCTATGGAAATTATATCAAATTAGAATCCTTTAATACTCATTAGCAATTTGACACAGAAAATTAGATTATCTTTCTTCGACTTTAGTGCTAGCAAATATTTGTTCACTAATCATTAGATTTCCTAACTCTGTGTGAAAGAAAGGTGAACCTATCAATTTAGATGCATGAAAATGCTCAAAATCAAAAGATTCTATTTGATGGATATTATTTGTTGTCCCAAAATTGTTGTCTAAATAAAGTTATCATCGATTACAATTACTCATACAAGTAATAAGAATAATATAAAATCACACAAATTTGTCCAACTTACATAGATGTTTCTTTAGGATTAGTCAAAACCAGCAAAACTAAAATAGCCGCCTACTTCTAGGTAGTATGTAGCAATGTTATCATCTTAGAATTTCTTTATGACATGAATGGAACTCAAAGGCTACCATAATGGATGACACCTTTACTATTCAACCAACGAATTGGTGGTACCAAAAGTATCAAGAACCTAAACAACATTTCAAATTTTAGTCTTATATTATTAAACTACAAAATATACCTTTTATATTCACTTTCTATGCAGTTAGTATTTTTATCTTTAGAATTGGATGTTTAACACCAAAATCTCTGAACTTTACTATTTTACTAGTAGAAAATTATTTGCAAATCATCACCACACACAACGTTCTTACATATAGAAAAAAAAAATACAAGACATAACTAGAGAGCTGTAATACATCAACCAAAGGTTTCTAATATATATATATTAGTTTCCTAAACAATATATACTAAACAAATAGCTAAAATGTTCATGTTTCATGAAATTTCCCATGTTATGGACCCAACTATCAACATTACAAGGACATAACCTTAGAGGCTTACTCTCTTCCTAAAAAAAAAAAAAAAGACATTGTTAAAACGCATTAAGGCCGTGGAAGAAAATTAACCTAGAATACCTAAAAGCGTGAGGGAGAGAGATAGCTTACTTGGTGTGAGTGTGAGTGTGCACATGTGTATATGTGTGTAAGAGAGAGAGAGAGAGAGATACAATGCTTGGTGACTGAATGAAGAAGCATCTATTGAATAATGAAGACCTAATGAAGATTAGATAAGAAGTTTCAATTTTAATCTAATTGAAAAAATAAAATTCAATTTTTTGTTGTGTTTGTATGTCTATTTGTGCGAGGGAGTGACAATACATGGTAGAGAGTGAGACCAAGTGAGAAGAGGAAGAAGAGGATATTAAGAAAACAAGGGTTTTACAGAGTAGCAAACTTTATTTGTCAAAGTGTTGACCATATCATTTTTTAGGTAGGTTAATTATCTATGTGAGTCAACAGTGAACATTTTTACTTTTTTGTGATTAAAATTTGCCACTACAATATTTTTTCGAAGAAAAATAGACAAGTTGTGCTAGAAAAGGAAATCTTTAGCAAAAAAGGTTCGCCATAATAGTTACAACCAATACCTTAACTTGTAGTGGTGTGTTGGGATAACAACAAACTTTAGAAGACCTCAAATATCTCTATGTCAACATGTTTTAAAAAATTCAGTAGAATTTAGACATGATTGAATAACAACAAACCTTCTTTAATATATTTTGAATAATTAAGACATTAAACTATTCTCCCATGTGTAATACTTTCGATTTATTCGACCCTTATACATTACTCATTCATACAATTATTATTATTTTTTTTTCTTTAACTCTTAGTCAAGGAAAAGGATTTCATTCTTTAAAATTTTTTAGTGTATTACTATTGTTTTTTTTCTTTCAATTTTTTTAGTTATTCATGCATTTTTAATATAGTAATGTCACTATTTTACTTTTTTTTTATTTTCATAAATTTCTTAAGCATTTATGTGTAATTTTTTTAATGTTAGCTAAATTTAATTTTTGTACACGTAATATGGATATTTCAGATACTAATATGTATATATATGTGTGTGTATACATACATCTATTATATATATAAATATTTAAATATATGTAATTTTAGAAACTTTTCCAATGATCATAATTTTTTAGTTTTATAGTCATAATTGTGAAAAAATTTTTAGTGGTAGTATCCTTTTAATTTAATTTATTTAAGTTTCACAAGTACTCATTTTATATATTATTATTATTCACTTTCCTCCCACCCACCTCCCACACCCTCCCCAACAATACTATTAATTCCTAAAACTATCTTATTCTTCTATTCCTTTATTTTTCTCATCTAACTTTTAACATATTAAGGATTAATTTGAAGAAAAATATATCAGTACATCTTTTTGTTTTTTTTTTTGTTTTTTTGTTTTATACTTTCATGCTAATTAGTAAAAATTGCTTCTTTGATTCTCCCATATTTAACTCTACTTATTAATCTTTTTTTTTTCTATAATTAAGTTTATATTTACATTTGCTATTTGCCTATTGGGAAGGATAGGGGTGTTTCTTGTACAGATATCTTTCATTACCGGTATCGTTGTAAAATGGAAGGAAATTGTGCTTTAAATAAGTAACTCTTGTAGCTATACATATTTTTACAATAAAGATGAGATAATTGTAAATTCACCTTTAAACTAAATATCATTGAATTGGAGTTTTAGGAATGGTTTGGGATGTGTATGTACATTTTCAAAAGTTCTAAAGTGGTAGAGTTACACTTTTGAAATTATTATCAATGTTTATACATGATTGGTTAAACAGAGCATGTACAATTTGTTACTTTTGTATTAGCATTTTTGTGATGTAAAAGTAAATAGCCTGGATTATGGAATTGCAAAAGAGTCGATAAGATTAATTAAAATATGACTTGATTCTTTTTATTTTATTTTATTTTTTTTAGAATCATCACACTATTGTTAAAAAATGGTGCAGTGTTCCTTTTTTTTTAAAAAAAAAATATTTTAATTTTATCATATAAGATTTTTACCTTATACAATTTGCATTTTTTAATACTGATATATCTAGTTTTGAGTTATGTATCTTTATTACTCCTTTAACATTAGTAATTCTAAAAGACTATACAATTTATCCTTCTTTTTATTCTTAGTTCTTATATAATTTTTGCTACACATTTTCTTATCCTAATCATGTAAATCTAGTTTCTAAATACGGTCTAATAAATATTTTCCGATGATATGTTAAAAAGAAAAAGAAAAAAGTGGAAACATATGGAATAACAAAATATGGTCTAATAAATATTCCTTATCTTTCCTTTCCCAATAATTGGAGAACTTAATATATCAAATTGTCTTTTCATTTACGTTAGTCGATTTTTGTGATTGAGAAATTAGATTGGTTATATGTTGAATCTTTTTATATTAATGTGATTGTGAACATACTATTTATTAATTAATGATTAAATAAAATATATGCAAATGTAGGTGTATAGTAAAAAATGTTGATATATAAAATCATTTATTTACATGTATTTATTAATTTTTTTCTAAAAGCAACCATTTGTTATTTTATCTTCTGATTTTTTGGAAGTACCATTAGTTACAAATAGAAAATAAGAAATACACTACCATAATTGGTTAATTTTCCAATTTGAATAACCATCGGTGTTTTACATTAATTCTCTACAACTGTTTTCTTCTAACATTATTTTCTTTCTTTATTTTTTTTAGGTAATAAAAACATTTCTTAACCAGTAAAAGAAGTTTAAATTATTTGCTTTTGTATTAAATAAATAAGCATTTATTTTTATCACATACTCCCATTTGTTCTTAACCATTAAACAACTACTTTTATGTCTCTTTCCACCATAATTTTTTTGTGAACAAGATCCGACACTTTAAATCGTCAAAGCAAATATCATTTATCATATCATACTTAAGGTTCATCTTCTTTATATGATATGCAAATTTAATTTATATTATTGCATGTAAATTTAAATAAAAAATTTATCTTCCTTAAAATGTTCAAAACCATGCTCTTGTTTTTTATTTTTCCTTTTTTAATAAAATTCTACACATTTTCTAAACAAATTTCAAATAACCTATCTAGAGCATATGATGTTAAGTTGTTGTAATTTAAATCTTCTTGAAAGCTGCAATTGGTTTTTAAATTTAATTAAAAGATGTAATTTTTTATTAGTATATTTATGTGAATACCAAAAAGTTATGGTAACAAAAAAAAAAAAAATGAAAAGATCACCTTTTTGCATTAATATTTTATTTTTAAACATACATATATTCTCAAAATTAACTAGTGCATTACGAATCGTTAAATAATATATATAATATATATATATACACACACACTAGCGAATACAGTACCCACGTTACGTGTGCCAAAATTAAATTTAACTTTATAATCAAATATAAAGATTGAATTAAACTATATGCATAATAGATGATTTGGTGAAAATGTTAGTAGTATAAAATAAGTATAGAAATGTATTGTACATTGTGATGGAAATGGTTTAGCATGGTATACTTATCAAATGACTTCATTTTTTTATTTTCATTTATGAGAATACGTTACATGAAAACTAAGGAGATTAAAAAAAAAAAAAAACCAAAAAAGTGTAGGGTTGAAATGAGAGACATGAGATTTAGGCTAAATTTTTAAAACAAATAAAAAG
Organism: Lumnitzera littorea; assembly: GCA_024138015.1. Lineage (NCBI taxonomy): Eukaryota > Viridiplantae > Streptophyta > Magnoliopsida > Myrtales > Combretaceae > Lumnitzera > Lumnitzera littorea. The sequence goes on from JAMXBB010000003.1 coordinate 106,105,289, forward strand.
TAACTTAAGTCATCCATAATCACCTCTTATTACTGTGTCCTATTTTTTGAGTCACAGTCATAATATATGAAAAACATATAAACTCTTAAGATATTAAAGTGATTTCGTCAAAAATTCAATTAAATCTTTTTTAGATGAATTAACTAAAAGGTATAAAGCAATATGCTTATAAGAGTGAAGCTTTCCATTTTCATCAAATAGATTATAATTTGTAATATAATTGATGATATGTTAATTCAATGGATAAAACGAAAAAACAAAGCAATTGATATATTAACAGCTCCCTTTAGACAATGGTGCATAAATTGGTTTAATCAGTAAAAGCGAATATATTGCACTAAATATACATCAATAATTCATGAATCCCCTTGTATATCTGCTTTCAAAGATAAAAAATTCATAGTCAAACATCAAATGAATTTAGAAATGCACTCAAAATTGTTGAATTTGTGTCATTTGTAATTTATATGTATGAGAAAAAGAGTTTGTAATTACTTTAATTGGTATTAAAATTGGATAAAGTCAAAATAAGAGTATTCATTAAAGCTAATTCAACTGCTTAAAAGCAATTTGAGCTTAAGTATTTCATTCAAATGCATCCGCAAACTCCTTTTTGCATCCAACAGCGGTCCAGAAAACATTTCCATTCGCACAATTAAGGCACCTGCGAAGCACTAAATGAAAACAAAGGAAAATTTTACACATTTTCTATATAATTGTTTTTTACAAAGTATGTAATCAATCTGTAAATGGATCCTCTTGATTTTTATTTATGTTGACAACATAATATATAAATAGATATATATATTATCTTAGGAATTTTTTTTAGTATTAAGTTTTTTTTTTTAGGATTTCTCATTTAGGGATTCAAATGAGGGCTAGATGCAACTTACTAATCGACTCAAATGAGGATTTATTACAATCTTAGAGTTAAGATTGATAAGAATACAAAAAAGATTATTATTAAATTGAATTCGAGTAAAACTTGAGCAATTTATAGACCGGTTTGGTTCATTTATACCTCTAGATGAAATATTTGATTCTAAACTTCGGAGTTCTTTCGTTATTAGGTTGTGATTCTCTATTGATTTGGATTGTTTTGCCAAATTCTATTTTTAACATCACTCTTTACTCCCTCCCACAAGATCAAGCCTTGGATCCATTCGCACTTGAGTTTGTAATACAAGTGATATGCCTTTTTAGAAGTGAGACAAGTGTTATAGAAAGGTGAGTACAAAGTGCTTGAAAGGTTACGCATCACCCTACAAAAGCTAATACAAACACAATAGCAGTTTCGGTAGCAAGGTTATTAATTGTGATGAAATGTAATGCAATCAATCAAATGAAACATCGCACAATGTTATTCTGTCCACTGTGTGATTTCATTTTAAGAGTTGGTTGTAGATGTGAATGAGCCTTATAATATTTCTTAAGCCAATTTAGATTTATATTTTCGTTTTTTCAAATAAATGAATAAATAAAATGTGTGTGAGAGAGAGAGAGAGCAACCAAAAAATAACAATAAATTACACAAATTGTCCAAGAGTGGTGCAATGTTAAGTGAAAAGTAAAATCCTAACAAAAGATCAAGTCAAGCCAAAAAAAAAAAAAAAAAGGAAAGAAAGAACAAGAAGAAGGAAGATCCAAAGCAGTAAAGAAATAATGAAAAACAAAAAAAAAAAACAGTAAAAAAGATAATCCTTTTTATCTACAATTACCTATTTTATTTCATTTCATTTTTTTTTATCTAATAACTTATGAAACATTTTATTTTTAATATTTCCTTGTGACAATGTAATCTGATAGTTAAATTCTTATTGATCCTATAAACTTTTTAGAAACCATATGAATCAACTCATCCATACAATACATAATAGAAATGGAAAAGGAAAAGGAAAAAGTACATATGAATTGTAAAATTTTACAATTTCAATGGTTAAAATATATTTATCTTCCACTAATTAAAAATGATCTCCATTTGTGCAAATTAATAAAACGTTATAAAGTAAGAAATTCACAAAATGTATCAATTTTTATCTTTAAAACCTTTATTTCTAATCAAAAGAAAACAATCATTCACCTACAATTGCATAATAGATCACATACTCATTTCCTCCTTTGTGAAATAGATAAATAAAATTAAAAACAAAGAGAGAGAGTAATAGAATTAAGATATGATTGATCACATGTACATTTCCTCCATAGAGCACCTAGATAGCCTTCACCATACTGCTTGTCATGACATATCTAATAGCTTGCATAACAAATACCTACGTAAAGTTTTATTAGGTATAAATTGGAGACTTTTCAACGAAATTTTAATGTACAATAATCTCAAATTGATACATTACAATTATAATATAAATTATGCTGATCACATTAACAAAGGGATTCTTAACATGTAAACACCACATTAAGTTGGTAAAAAAAAAAAAAGAAAAAGAAATGTCATCAATTATCACTGCACCTTCTCGAGTTCGATAAAGTCGATGATTTCAGGATCAATATCTTTTAGCAGTGCATTCAATTAGTTTGTCCACTACAAGGAAAAAAAATATTAAAACAAAGAATATTTTAACATTATTATGAATATTAAAGTATGCACAAAATAATGCCTAAATTACAAAGTCATATAGATGAAAACAGATCATTTTGGATTCAGAAAGGAAAAAAGGAAGAGAACAAAACTATGCATCGGATGGAACCACCATTAAAGAGTCTATGACCAAAGTTGCTGTTGTTATATCTTCTCTCCATTGCCTTCTCTCTCCTTTTATGCCCCATATTTAGTGCTAAGAGAGTATATGCTCGATAAGGAATTTGGTTTGGCAAGGAGAGATAGAGCAATGTGGAGTCCTCCATGGATCACTTGCTTATGGTGGTGTTTATGGTCGAAAACTATTGCAATAATGTGGTAGAGGAGATTTTCCACTTGTTTGTATGTCGATAAAAGGAATAATGTGATATTATCAGAAAACTATTGAAAAGACAAGATAACAAAAATTTTCAATATTAAAAAGGCTCTTAAGAATGAGTATCATTGTTTAGTAAAAGAAAGTGGGCAAAATTTTTGTTGAGACTTAAAAAAGACGTAAAAAAGAATTGTCAAGTAAACTACTTCCTAAAAATTAGGATGGTTGGAGGAAAAAGTAGATATGGAGGTTATCCTAGCAAATAGCCAAATGTGGTAATTAACATACATATCTATATTAAATTAATAAGTTGATATAAAAGTTGGTTTTATTAGTATATATTATTAACTTTAGGATTGAATAGAAATTTTATAAAATAGCGATTACTTAACGTTCATTCCCTTTAATAATATAGATTGTTGTCTCTAGGTTATTGTCGGTAATCATTCGAACTCTACATATATAGGGTCTGCAAAACAATACACAGTGAGAGAACGTTGGAGAATTGTTCAATATGGTCACTTCGATATTTAAGTTAATAGTAAACTCTTAAAGAGTATAGAATATTTGAGTATAATACGCAGTCTTAGTATGTAAAATATAAAGAGTTTTATCGTTGGATAATGATTTGACATATGTATAGCCGAGCTGAGCCGAGCCGAGTCAGCAGTTTGTGGTCAGTTTGCAAGAGAGATTTTCTCTCGTAAATATATAAGAGTAGAGTTGTTATATTTGATGTGTCTTATTTATTTAGAACATTACTGTTTCGTCCTTATCTTATGTATTATAACTGTTACATGACTTACTAGGCTTAATCTATTCAAACTTAGGGCTTAGACCCATGAAAATGAGCTTTAAACTACGAGGTGCATTGGATCTGATTGTGCCTTAAAGGCCTATGTCTAAAGTACCCTATTAACATAGATATATCACAAATTACTATTGTTCGTGATTTTGAATACACGTGACCATTGAATCCTTTCCCTTAGGAACGGGTCCCCTTTTCCTGAAAACAGAGGGCGACCGGAACGAAGAACTTAGAAGTTACTATGGGCATGACGCGCAACTTGGCTGTAACCCGTAGGCACTAATGTAAAGCCTATAATTGGACATTGACAGGCAGTAGGACATACCAACTATCGGATGTCATGGGGCACGCAACATCGACATTGTTTAACACTATATCGTGGAGACTTGTACTGTCACCCTCTCATGACGATTTGATTCAGTGGCATGTGTCCCAACTCCCATCTATGTAACCGCAGAATAATCACTATGAAAAGATATATGTATATATATATTCTTTTTTTATTATCTCCGTTATTAGGCCGAAAAATTATATTTATATCATTCATCGATTAAAGGAATCTTATGGTATAATTTTTTCTTGTTATTTTTAAGGCTATCAATTCATTTTAACTCGTATCCGTGTTTTTATTTCATATTAACTTTGTCTCGGCTAAAATAAATAAAATTAAATAAAGATTAGAAACAATATCAATATAAAATAATCATTTTTATTTATATGCATTATAATTATGTTTTTTTAATTTTATATTGTGTTATATGTTGTATTTTTCTCTACAATAGGATTTTTATTGTATCATTTTCATGTTCGTGTTATTATATTGTATCCATAAAAGGAACTGTCGTGTTGCATAAGGATTAATTTCTTTCCATATTTTGGAAGGAGGAGATAGTGATAATTGTTTTCCTTGATTAGAAAGAAAATTTTGTCTGCTTAATATGAAGGGCTTTTTTCCAACGCCGCACGGTTGAAAGTGTTCTTTTGTTACATAATGATAGTTGAAAGGGAAACGCAGCTCCCTTTTCCCTTAAGGCACCGATTTGTTTATGACGACTGTTTTGCCAATTTGGACGACGTTGTCTTCCACAGAAGTATTTATGTTACCTTGTCATTTCAACTAACTAATAGTCAACTCTTTAAAAGTACGGAATATTACCGGGAGTTAAAATTGGATCTCACTTCAACAAACTAATAGTCAACCCTAGCAAATTTCTGTGTTCACTACTTATTGAGAGTTTGTGTTTTAAAGGGAGTCTTATTGGTATCTTGAGACAGCAAAATCGTAGAGAGATCCAAAGAGTCAATAATAGCATACGAGGTTAGTATTTTATAATCTTTAATGCTTACTTTTATGCACCGTAAATATTTTTTTATTTTTTTATTTACTTTTTCTGAAGTATCTATCTTTTATAGAATGATTTATTCAGTAAGTAAAGATGATTCCATTTTCTCTTCTTCATAAGAATCGAATCTGGATCTTTTATACGATCCAAACCAACTTCTTGTGATCTTTTGGTGGCTCCATAGATACCAAAATGGAGGTGAGAGTTGGATCCTTGTTTTTTGATTGAACGATGGAGTATGATTTTTATGGAATCAGATATGCTATAATTTCAGGTAAATGCTTAAGTGAAAATTCAGGGATAGGTGATGAAAAATAGAAAAACCTCATTTCTTCAAATCTGGAGAAGAATCAAACTTATAGAAATTCTAAGTTATGAGGTCATAGTTGTTAGTCATCATCTTTTCTTTTTCTTTTTCTTTTTAATTTATTATTATTTTCTTCTTTTCATTGAAAAAAATACTTTTATGGACCGTGTTTATAAAAATTCTACTATAAATTACATAGCATGTGGTAAATATTTAATACATGGTAAAACACTCTTGGTGCATACGAGATGATTTATGTTTGGGGATTTATAAATATAGTTCTTCACGGTAAAATTTTCGTTCGTCACCTCACCAGTTCCTCTAAGGTGAAACATATGTTGCGTCAATGGACTAGTGATGAGAAATTTTGGATCTCCAAACGAGCAAGAGAGTTGGGCTATCCAAGGGCTGAAATTTTCGGTTACTATCAAATTTAAATTGTGTTTATTATGTTTTTCCAGTTTGGGTATGCAATTAACAGGCGAGTTAGCCAATTTAAGTATTTACAACAAAATTTACCTAAAAACAGATGCCGCAGCTTGAAACATATCCGACACAATATACATGGAGTAGCTGCTGAGATTTGAACAGGTCAATTAAATTTTCTTGAACAAGTAATGCCTTTTAATTGAAACGAGAGATTTTGATTCTTATTAGTTCCAAATTTGAATCTTCTATATGGACAATGTTGGACTATGTTTGCCAGATATCAAATGATGTTATTGAGTCAATCTGCTTCAATTATATATTGTCATGTATGAACAACATTTAATTCATATTTTTTTTTCCTTTCACTTTGACAAATGGCATGATAATGTTAAACACCACTATCTTAACTTTTCTTTCTTTTTCTTTTTTTCTTTTTTTTTTGAATCCTATTAGTTCTTTATTTATAGCTTTTTTAGGTTATGCAATAGAAGAGCGCTTCTCCATGCCCAACGAGATGCGCCAACCTCAAGATGCTTTACTCCTAACCCCATAAGGCTCCAAAACGGAGCTTAACCTGAGTCTCGATTAAGAACGGCGATGATCTACGTTTCACACGGTGCATGATTCCATGGATAGTTCCATTTGACATCATGATGGAGGACATAGCTTATGATCATCAGCTTTGATCATGCCAGTAGGCATTTGATTAAGACATTGCACAATGATCCGAACACTTCGTCTCACCTTTTCGAAACAGATACAATAATGATCATAGCAATCTCCTTTGGTATCTACTAGTACGTTAGGATCTGATTGATCATGAACATCGTAAGGTGCTGCTCTTTACTAATCTAAGTATACCCCTGGTTAGGATGGGTAGGCCTACCACTTCACTTTCACTTTCACTTAGGTCAAGGCCAAGTCAGTAAGGGGACCCTGTCGGGCTCCTCTCTTCCCCCCCACCTCCCCCTTAAAAAAAAAAAAAAAAAAAGCCTGTGTGTAAGATTTTCCCTTCATAGAGCTCGAATCATTCTCAAATGCCCTAAGAAGCATCCTTTCCTTATTTGTTGAATTGGTTTACGTGCGAACAAACGAGCACCTACTACAATAGTAGGAAACTTTGACCAATAGAGTCAAACACGTAGCTACATCCATACGCAAAAGGAATGCGGTTGAGTTGAGACTTTCTTTCCTTAATTAATAAAGGGGTACGGGACATTCGTAGAGTCTATGCCTTCCGTACCATCACAAGACTGGTCGTTCTTGGGTGGATCCTACTCCTAAACATAAGGGATAGGGGGTTGCCCGATTTGATTGACTTTTGGCCTAGAGGCCAAAGGCGAATTTGTTCATGGTCGGTAGGACCAACACCATTCAAGGGTGAGTAGCCTACCCCTCGTAGAATAATCATGTTTGACTACGCTTACACACATTTGCTCACTTATGCTGTCCTCTCTTAGCTCACCTTAGTCCCTTGCCTTTTGCTCTTCTAACATAAGCTCCAAGACTTCACACTAGGTCTTTACTAACATAATATGCATGCTTAAATAGGGTCAGGTAGAACCCTTGTTGCCTAATGGGAACTTCCTTCGTATTGCTATCAATATCTTCATGTCGCACAACCTCTTAACATTACTCCACTAAATCCCTAATCCTTTGCTTGATGTGCAGTAACAGTACCAATATCCACTAATCGTTGTTTTTAGATATGATTGACATCTCTTCTAATTCGTTGATACGAGAAGCAAATTGTTGTGTGGAGGAATCAATATCTCAACATAAGCCAAAAGGTAGATCTCATGCCACTCCACCTGGTCGTATGAAACTGGCATGCATCTTGGCTCTCGAAACTCTTTCATAGAATTCCAACAATTTCTCTCGCTCCTCAAAAGCCCACAAGAACGGAGTTGATGCTCCCACACCCATAGCATGAGTAGTTAAAGCAAGTGAATGATTTGAAATTCAAGTTATCTCACGGAATAACACTCGTATATATTGAGCTCGTAATGGTACCTCGCAATTCAAAAATTTCTCTGCAATTGAAGAATGAGTGTGTTCTTGGGCCATCGTAGAAACATAGATAGGGTCAACGACGAAACGAACAACGAAACTTTATGACAACTTTTTTGTACACATTCACTTGCATCACATACACAAGTGCTCTCTAAATTGAGCAATAAGGTCACAACTCACACAACTTTCCCTCTTAGGTTACCTTAACCCCAGGCCATACTATATGGACAATGTTGGACTAGCTTTCCCAAATTTCAAATGATGTTATTGATTCTGTTTGCTTCAATTATATATTGTCTTGTATAAACAACATTTAATTCGTATTATTTTTTTCCTTTCTCTTTGACAAATGGCATGCATAATGTTAAACACCACCATCTTAACTTTTATTTCTTTCTTTTTTTTTTTTTGTATTACATTGAAGGTTTAAAATTGCAATATTTCATACACAATCAAAATTTATCATTTTAATCTAATACCCAGTTGTCTTCCTTATCTTTGACAAATACACATTTGCCATGGCATCATTAATTGACAAATAAAAAATTGATTAAATATGATATTAAGCATCTTCAAACTTTAGGTATAAATTTTGATAAATAAAGGTTGGACTAAGTTGAGCATTTAGCATCTTCAAGTATTAGATGAAAAATTAAAAAAAAAAAAATCCTAAATTTCAGTGGTGGCATAATGTCTATATAGCAACATGTGATTTATGGAGAGAAAAGAACATAAAATAAGGACCCATCAGACTACCAAATTTCCAAGACCATTCACGTTTTTGTAAGTACTTTTTAAGGATCTTATATCTATATGAATTAGTCAATACTTAACTTGCCTTTCCTCTCTCTTTGAATCACCTGCAGGGGGGCAAAACAGCAATGGAGGATACAATAATTCTATATCCATCACCTGGAAGGGGTCACTTTATGGCTATGGTGGAGTTAGGAAAAGACATTTTGAAGCACTACCCTTCCTTTTCCATCATCATAATAGTGTCCTCTCCACCACAACAAAAAGCATCCATCACTCCTTATATCTCGGCCATCTCGGAATCAAACCCTTCCATTTCCTTCCATGATCTCCCCATGAGTCCTCTCCCTCCCCACTTCACCACCTCTTCTTCATATACCCCCATGTTATACTTTGAGTTTGCTGAGCTTAACAACCCGAACCTCCACCAAGCCCTCGTGAACCTTTGTGCATCATCCAAGCCGAATGCAATAGTCATTGATTTTTATTGCAGCTCGGCTATTGAAGTAACCTCTAGATTCAATCTCCCTACTTACTGCTTCTTTCCTGGTGGTGCTAATGCACTTGCTGTATTCCTATACCTCCCTGTATTAGATAAAAGCGTCACGAAGAGCTTTAAGGGACTTGATGAACTTATAGAAATCCCAGGCGTGCCACCAATTCCAGCGAAAGACATGCCAACAAGTATGCTTAATCGCAACAGCAAGGTCTACAATTATTTCCTGGAGACTTCAAAACAATTTACAAAAGGTGCAGCAGGACTGATCAGCAATACTTTTGAGATGCTAGAGGCTAAAGCGATTAAGGCAATTTCAGAAGGAAAGCGTGTGCTAAATGGGCCGACGCCACCATTATATTGCATCGGTCCACTCATTGCAACCAGTGATCGTACCGGTGGTGAAGATTGTTTGAGATGGCTAGACTCACAGCCTACCCAAAGCATCCTGTTTTTGAGTTTTGGTAGTATGGGAATATTCTCATCAAAACAACTCAAGGAAATGGCATTGGCATTGGAAAGGAGCGGTGTAGGGTTCTTGTGGGTGGTTCGGAATCCACCACCAGATGATGAAGCCTGGCAGAAACAGAATTCTACCACACAAGGTCAAGAACTAAGCATGGAGTCCTTGTTGCCGGAAGGGTTCCTGGACAGAACCAATGGTAGAGGCATGGTGGTGAAGTCATGGGCACCGCAAGTTGCGATATTGAACCATAGTTCCGTTGGTGGATTCGTGACTCATTGCGGGTGGAACTCGATACTTGAAGGAGTATGTGCTGGGGTGCCTATGTTAGCTCGGCCACTTTATGCAGAGCAAAAGCTGAATAGGGTCTTTCTAGTGGAGGAAGTGAAGCTGGGTGTCCCTGTTGTAGAGAGTCATGATGGATTTGTCAGTGCAGATGAATTGGAGACTAGAGTGAAAGAGTTAATGCTTTCAGATATGGGAAAAGTGATTAGAGACCGGGTGTTGGCAATGAGAGATGGAGCAATGAAGGCATTGAGTGATGGAGGAACTCCTCGTGTTGCACTAGCTAAGTTGGTTGATTCATTCAAACGAGGGAATTGAAAAAGGTAAAATTGGATCTGTAATTAGGGTGAGATCATATATGTGTTAACATTGAAGTTTTGTTTCAAGGTTGCATATGTTAAAATTGAACATGTTCTATGCTAATGATTTTTCTTCTGGTTGGTATATACTTGGTTAAATTTCGAAGTAACAAGACACATCTTTCTTAATTTGCTCTATTTGTACTCTAATCCTAGGTTATTTAACATTGTGGTGATGTCTCAGATATGGTACAGAAGACAACAAATGATTTATTCGGCAATATTGTTAGCCTTTCTTAAGTCAAGAGGGTCTATGTTTGTAATTGTAAGGACAAGGTGAAGTAAGATTTTGTTGAAGGTTTAATGTACAATTGAGGCCCATAATGTTGTCAACATTAGGTGAAACTTGATCTGTCACTTGTAGAAGATGTAACTGATAATATGGACTATTATCTTAAGCTATCTAAAGAAGAATCAATCGTCGTCCGTATACCACCTCTAAATGGATAAATCTCTTTCAGTCTCCATGCCCACTACGCTCCTATACTGGATCCTTCATGTATGTATAATACCTAGGCGTTGTCATCTTCGTGGGTTTTCCTACTTCTCTACACTAATCTTGCAAACATTGTATTTGTGTATGATGTTATATAGGGAAGAACGTACGGAGCCATATACCTTTTTGCACTTGGATGCCCCAAGAAGAGAGGCAAAACTTGAATAAAGTTTGTTACCTACTTGGATCTTTGTCATAAGTTCATGTCAATATATTTTATGAACTTTTTCGCCATTTCATATGTGACGAAATCACATGAACCTTGACATATCCATCTTTTTGGGTTGAGGCTGAAAATCTTATCTCTATTATGTAAATTTGAGGGTCTTCTTACATCGCGTGAGCTTTCCGTTCTGTAGCTATACTAAACCGATTGAAGAAAGGCTTGCCATCAACATTGTTGCAAACAAGAATTCTTCTGGGAAGGCAGTCTTGAAGCTGCAATTAGGTGTTACATTTTATTAGCTCCACCGTATAAAGCCACTTTCCCTCTCTTTCCCTACTTTCTCTGCACAAATAAGTCTCATAAATGTTCTTCATATGGTCTCCTCAATTCGTTGGTTATGTTTAGCTTCTTTCTAGAGCTTTTTACTCCAACGCATTCTGTCAGTGGATTAGTAGATATGCATATAGCTGTTGACTTGTCATTTTAACTGAAGATCATATCACATCTGGTGTTATTATAGTCTACATTACTTGTTGAATCATATTATATCCCAAATCGAACCCTCTTTTTTAATATGATTGTACAAGACAACTTGGTCTGATGAATCATGCTCAGATATTAATTAATCATTGTTGTCTAGTAGAGTTCTGGCATAATTGCAAGCATTTTATTATGATAGTATAACACGAGAAAAATAGGATGGGTGTACAATGCAATTCAATTTTCCGTCCCTCGTTTGGTGTAGGCCATTTTATAATATAACAACTTTATTTTTAAGGCCTATATAGAAGGCTTTTCTTTTGTAGAAAAACATAGTTTTTCCTATCACTCCTTGTATGGAATAAAATATTGCCTTTCTAGTAAGGAACCTCTTATTTACTACTACACTCATCCTGCAAGTTAATCATAGTATTAGATACTTTCAGTTCGGTCTCTTAAAATTATGGGATTCTAACACCATCCAATGTGCTTTAGGGCATGACCTATGAAAAGATTGAACAAAAAAGAGGGTAACTTATCCCATGATTGGAAAAAGTAAACTTGTGAAAAGAAAGTAAAGGTGTTGATTAGCGGCCACTAGTCTTACGGTTTGAAATTAAGGTGAAAGAAGAAAAAGAGAATTTCCATTTGTACTGTGTCATGTCAAAAGTCCAAGGTTTCTTCCTCTTTTATATATATAGAATGTATAGAATGTATGCAAAAGTGACGACATTTATATCCTTTAAATTTTATATTTGATAATATTGGGGCTGCTACATACCACATTAGATTAAACTTTTACTAGTTAACATTATTAGGTCATTATATGTATTAATTTTTTATATCCTAACTAGCATTTTCATCCCTAGCAAGTCATAAACATTATATATGAGCTGTTGTTGTTATGTATTTGGACATATATATTTAGGTAGGAAAAATAGCAAACCAAAAGCATGGGAAGAAACTTCATTAAATGTCTACCATCATCACCTTTAACCTACTTTTCCTTTCTTCCCACCATCAATGCTATTGTCCACCCTAATACCACCACCAATACCCGCAATTGGCAATTAATGTTTTATGTATTGTATTCGGTTTACAATTTGCATGTTTGACAAACTAGCATGCCTAAATTGGTAGAGTGGCAATAGCTTTATTGTATAAACCATTTTAAGATAAGGGCTAACCTTGTAATCACTATTGTAGATTTTGTTTAAACAAGGCAAACTCAATTAAATTGAATTGAAGCCTCCAATTCAATATTTGCTTTTGTGTAAAACTTGTATAATAGTTCATCAACTTCTTTTATAAATGACCTTTAGAGTATTTGTTTAGTATACATCCTCCTATATAGAGTTCTATATAGACGAGAAAAGTTTACAAGTTCAAAGGTTGTACTTTCCATATCATTTTATAACTAACAACATAAATTGTTGTTGTATTCATGGTGGCCCAATTAGTTTCCCTAAAGATAAATAAAACTCCAAAAAGAAACAAAAGTTTAGTCGCATCTTCATTAATCCTCACTCTCCAATCCCATTAACTATTAGGTTATGATTAGCTATAAAGTTGCATTACCACTCTAGGTGTGAGATCATATGGTTAAGTGTCTCACATAGATGATAGGAGGTTAGGGTACTAGTTTAGAAGGCTATAATTGTAAATATCTTATTAACAGAAGCTTGAAACTTTTGTGTTAAATAATTGAAATAAGCTCATTAGTGTTTGTTAGCTTAATTATTTACTACTGTTGGCTTGATTATTTACTACTGTTGGCTTAAGGCGTTAAAAATAGTATTAAAGTGGACCCTTTACGAGTAGGTACATGATTTGGGTATGACTCCAATTTAGAGAAGAAGTCCGATAAAGATAGAGAGTTTCACCAAGGTGTGACTCCTTACATACTTCTAAGATGACCTATAGGTAGTAGATGACACGAATCGTACACTGAAAAGAGGAAAAGATCCGGACCCAATTGTAAGGTTTTGTGACAAGGACGTCGTATGTTTTAGGGAGGGTGGAGAAAGATTATAAGATCCCATGGTTAAGTATCCATACGAATTGTAGAAGGTTACAGTACTAGTTTATAAGGTTATGATTGTGAATACCTTATTAATACAAGTTTAAAACTTTTGAGTTAAGTAGTTAAAATAAGTCTACTAGTATTTGTTGATTTAGTTATTCACTACTTTTGGCTTAAAGCATTATACCTAACTTACAAAAGAGTTTATAGGAAATTAAACAACCATAACTTTGTAAGTGGACAGAGACAGAAGCATAGCATACATTACAAGACAAATAGAGTTGTCAACCAAGTTGATTAAATGCAATGCGTGAACAACAAAAAATACTATTGCATGACATTGTTTAGTCCTTTATGAAATTAGAGAAATTGTGCTTGCACTTATCTCGGAAGGGAGGGGAGGGGAGGGAGATTATGAAATCTCATGGTTAAGTGTCCTATATAGATTGTGGAAATTTATGATACTAGTTTATAAGGTTATAGTTGTGAATACCTTATCAATACAAACTTAAAACTTTTGGGTTAAGTGGTTGAAATAGGCCTATTTTGGAGCATTATACCTAGCCTACAAAAGAGTTTATAGGAAATTGAACAACCATAGCTTTGTAAGTAGATAGAGACAGAAGCACAACATACATTACAAGACAAATAGGGTTGTCAACCAAGTTAGTTAAATGCGATGCATGAACAACAAAAAAAAAAAAAAAACTATTACATGACATTGTTTGGTTCTTTACGAAATTAGAGAAATTATGCCCACACTTATCTAGGTTTGAAGATTTTTAGCATAATGCAATAATTTACGGCCAAACCCAAACTTGTACAATAGAAACATTTATCCTCTTGCAATTACCTTCAAACTAGCATCCTCTATCTTACCATAACCTCATCTCTTATCACTTAACTTAATTAAGGCTGAGGAAGGGATTGCTTAAGCTATCCTTTTCAAAGGGGTCGATAGTTGGCCGATAGATCATAATTGTCTCCTAATGAGTTGTGATATGAGGCAAATACACCTATTGTTTAGGAGTATATTTTAAAGATTGGATGTCGTTCCCATAAAGACTATGAGTGCTGATATTAACTATCTCTTTATTTTCTAACTAGTAAATTCGTTTTAAGAAACATAAAAAATTTAAATTAAATTATTACTAACGACTATTATAAAGATTAATCAAGACTCAACTCAAGAAATTAATAAGAAAGTAATTAAATTAAAAATTAACTGAAGATTCATTGTCGTACTTAGATCTTACTTTCTCTAAAGTTATATATGCAACTTTTACTAAAGATAATTTAACTCAATCTCTAAATTCTTTGTTTGGTAGAATTCTTTACTAAAGTTAATAACTTTTTCAAGTTTATTAACCTTAATCTTTAGATCACCTATTAGACTTTGTTTTCAATAACATAATCAAATATCACATTAATTGTGACCCATACAATGGAACTTACAATATATGAATCCATTAGGTGTGTTGGCATTATATATGAGGCATGCCTTATATCTTTTTGCTAAATGAAAGGAATAAAAACTTTGCATACTTGTATAATTTTTTCCTTTTGACTAATTCTATACTTATGAATTACTTAAGATTATCTTCACTGAGCACCTAGTAATACTAACTCTTTGATTGGGTGGTGTCAATTATAGATCCTCTGTTAATTCTCAACATAGGTATATAGAGAAGTTGAGCCTCCAAAAAGATAGCCACAAGAAAAAAGATGTAGTTCTCTACGTAGTTTATGTAATAGGAGAATACTTATAACAAAAGACAAATGCACTTTCCCTTTCCCTTCCCCTTTCCTACATATATAACAAAATACAAGGAAATTCCTCTAGTAAAATATTAAATTTTAATTTATTTGATGACCACTCATTTACTTCAATTTACTGAGATTCTAATGTTACTTGATAGTTGAAAAGCATATGAACAATATAATTATATTTGTGGTTTATGGGACAAGACAATGCATTATTCGATAGTCCCCAATCCATTATTCTAAAGAAAGATCATATCCAAATATTGAATGGGGCTTCTCCACACCATATTTATTTGAGAGTAATAGAAAACATGATTTTTGTGTTTGTAGGAGTTAACAACACCATCCTTTAGAAAGTGATATTAGAATTTCACAATTTAAGGAACCCCTAGAAGAAAAATGCTTTTTCCTACAAATTAGTTCTCCTTAAGTAATTATAAATTAAAGGGGGAAGACATTATCTTAAGAGTTTAGATGGATGAATTAGTTCTACTAATACTATAGTTGCACGTATGCTAGACTTAAATGTGGCATGTAACTTTCCGATGAAGATAAAGTATTATGCTATGGAAATTATATCAAATTAGAATCCTTTAATACTCATTAGCAATTTGACATAGAAAATTAGTTTATCTTTTTGTCGGCTTTAGTGCTAGCAATTTTTTATTTGCTTATCATTAGATTTCCTAACTATGTGTGAAGGATAGGTGAACCCATCAATTTGGATGCATGAAAAATGCTCAAAATCAAAAGATTCTATTTGACGGATATTATTTGTTGTCTCAAAATTGTTGTCTAAATAAAGTTATCATTAGTTACAACTAATCATATAAGTAATAAAAATAATATATAATCACACAAGTATGTCCAACTTACGTAAATGCTTCTTTAAGATTAGTTGAAACTGGCATAACCAAAATAGCCGCCTACTTCTAAGTTATATGTAGCAATGTTATCATCTTAGCATTTGTTTATGACATGAATGGAACTCAATGGCTACCATAACTGATGACACCTTTACTATTCAACGAACCAATTGATGGTCCCAAAAGTATCAAGAACCTAAACAACATTTCAAAATTTAGTCTTATATTATTAAATTGCAAAATACACCTTTTATATTCACTTTCTTTGCGATCAGCCTATTCATCTTTAGAATTGGATGTTTAACACCAAAATCTCTAAACTTTTACTATTTTATTGGTAGATTATTTGCAAATCATTATTGCCTACAATGTTCTTATATATATATATATATATAAAGAAGAATAAAAATACAAGACATAACCAAAGAGCTCTAATACATCAACCAAAGGTTCCAATCTATATGTCAATTTCCTAAATGATATATACTAAACAAGTAGCTAAAATGTTCATATTTCATGAAATTTCACATATTATAGACCTAATTATCAACATTATGAGGACATAACCCTAGAGGCATGATTTGTTCCTTGAAAAAGACATTGCTAAAACACAATAAGGCCATGGAAGAAAATTAACCTAGAACACCTGAAAGCAAGAGGGAGAGAGAAAGCTTACTTGGTGTGAAGGTGAGCATGTGTATGTGTGTATGCGTATGTGTGTATGTGTATGGAGAGAGAGAGAGAGAGAGAGTGAGAGAGAGAGTGACAATGCTTAATGATCGAGTGAAGAAGCATCCATCAAATTGTGAAGACTTGATGAAGATTGAACAAGAAGTTTCATTTTTGTTCTGATTTAAAAAAAAAAAAAATTAATTTTTTGTGGTGTATATGAATCTATTTGTGAGAGGGAGAGATAATACCAAGTGGAGAGTGAGATAGAGTGAGAAGAGGAAGAAGAGTATAGTGGGAAAATAAGGGTTTTAAGGAGTAGCAAACTTTTTTTGCCAGAATTTTCACTTTATCATTTTTTTAGGTAGGTTAATTACAAGTATGAGTGAGTGACGAACTCTTTCACTTTTTTGTGATTAAGGTTCACTACTATAATATTTTTTTCAAAGAAAAAAATAGACAAAGTATGCTAGAAAAAGAAACCTTTGGCAAAAATTGTTCCCCATAGTAATCATAACCAAAACCTTAATTTATAACAGTGTGTTGGGATAACAACAAAGTTTCTTCAACAAATTTAGAAAACTTTAAATATCTTTACATCAACATGTTTTCAAGAATTCAGAAGAATTCATATATGATTGAATAACAACAAACCTTCTTCAATATATTTCAAAGAATTAAGATATTAATTCGTTTTCCTATATTTGACACTATCGATTTATTCAACTCTTACAAATTACTCGTTCGTACAATTTGTATTACTTTTTTTTTCCCTAACTCTTAGTCAAGGTAAAGGATTTTTAGTGTATTATTATTGTTGTTTTTCTTTCAAATTTTCAATTGTTCATGCATTTTTAATATATTAATTTTACTATTTTCTTTCTTTCTTTTTTTTTTCACAAATTTCTTAAGCATTTGTGCATTAATTTTTTAATGTTACCTAAATTTAATTTTTGCATACACAATATGAATACCTGGATACTAATATGTGTGTGTGTGTGTGTGTGTATATCTTCTATTATATTAAAAAGAAAGTCTTCTTTTAACTACCTATAACTAACAGCTTGATATCATATAGTTTTAATTATTAAATATATTCACATGATAGTTAAAAAAAAAAAAAAATCAGACCTATCTTATAAAATTCTCAACCATCACATCTAATTATATAATTATCATTTTCTATCACACTTCTATGCTTACTATTCCTTTTTCTTATCTATTATTTTAATTGTCCAACATTACTATTATTTAGAAAATTCATTACATTTTTTATTCGACTAACATTTGTAATGACTTTTTTTTTTTTGAAAAATTTATTACAGTTTTAATTTTATTAGCTTATATTATTGGCCTTCTTCTTTATATTTTAGTCTAAATATTTTTTTTTTAATTTTTTGCACATATAATATAGGTGCATTGTTCACTAATATGTATGCATGTATGTATATATGTATGTATACATATATACATATATATATACACGGAAAATTGCTATTATTCGTTCTTTTGGAAAAATTATCATTGAGTCCTTTCTCTTAGACCGTCTGCAATGCTTGGAGCTTACCGCAGACCCCAACGTGAAGCTCCCCCTCCGAATTGCTTGCTGCATTGGGGATGGATGGCCTAGCATCTAAATGCATGTTACTCTGTGTAGTAACGTGATTTTAGTTTATTCTTTATTTTTTGTTTTAAAGTGGCCGTTTGCAATTAAAAGGATGGCCAACGTATGCTCTGTGAAGTTCCAACATCTACTGATGCCTACATAAATAACATTTGCAATTGAAAGGATGCACTTAAGTAAATTGTGGTAGAAATAATGTGCTGTGTAGTAATTTTTTTTTTTTTATTTTCACTATATAAATAGGCAATTCATGTACATTTGTAAACATAAAAAATTTACCACAATTTACTTCAATGTATACACTCTCCTTATTTAAAAATAAAAAATCCTGTAGATCCCAATAATTTTCAAAATTTACCACTATTTGAGCACTTATAAAATAATCAAACTTTTCAATATACTCAAAATTTTCTTATTATGAACCAAAACGCACAAAATTTCATTTCAGCATTCAATGTCAATCAAAATCTAAGAAACATGATACTTTCTTATTTACAATATCTTCCTAATATTGTATTTGAAAACATTTAACAAAACACTCCAATTAAAGTAACTCCTTCTCAAACCCCATTTAACTAATCACCACGAATACTGGTTAATAAGGGTTCATAATACCTACAATATTCTACATAAATAAATTTGGAGGATGAAGATGATAACGATACCATGATAGTAGGAAAAGATGAGAGCAGATTGATGATAAACTTCTTATTTACGCATAGTTAAAGGTAAGTAAAGACTTAATTGTTGGACATAACCAACCATTGTAAACTTTTTGGCAACGAGTCTATGAAAACTTTGAAGGTTAAGCCTACAAGAAGGATAAGAATCTACAAAAGTGAACCTGAGAACAATGCAAGGCTCAATGGCATAAAATCTCAAAGGATGTCATAAAACTTGAAGCTTACTATGACTAAATAAAATGATAATGACAAAGTGGGAAGAACGAATAGGAGGTTTGAAGTTGAAAGAGCTGAGAAAAGCCAAAGTAAGCAAATGAAATTGGGTAAAGCTGGAGCATATATTAGTTCATCTTTGATTAATGATGCATTGGTCAATGAGAAGGTTATCAAACAAGTCGTATGTCCTTAGTAGAGTAGCAACCAAAAGGAAGGGTAAAAGTAAGGCAAAAAATAGTAACGTAATGGAAGGACTGATTCAAAAGGTGGAAGACTTACATGGCCTAAATTAGGAGAAAGTTGAGGTTTTGCATAAATTGAGTGAAATTTAAGAACAAAGTTGGGTAAAGTTGGAGCATATCTTAGTTCATCTTCGAATAATGATGTACTAATGAATGAGGAGGTTATTAAACAAATTGTACGTCCTATTAGTAGAGTAATAGCCAAAAGGAAGGGTAAAAGCAAGACAGAAAATAGTAAGATAATGGAAAGACTGGTTTGGAAGATGGAAGACTTATGTGACCTAAATTAAGAAGGAGTTGAGGTCTTGTGTAAATTTACTAAAATTCAAGAACAAAAAGAACCATGAAAGCAACTCGAATGGGAGAAAGGAATTATGTTTGCAGATGTGTTGTTAATGGATGAAACCTAAAGGCAATGGATCAAGGAGATGCATAAGGAGATATTAATGAAAAGAAGCAATTAATAATCCTTTTTTTTTTTAGTAATTGTATTAGCTCCTACTAGAATTTATCATTATAAGACTATGTAACAGCCGAATGGGTGAATGAACTTATTTTAACCGTTGTACCAATTTCCAATATTTTGTAAGTATCCGAATTATTTCAAAAAACAAAAGGTAGCCGTCATGGAGTTGACCGTTGTAATAGTATCTATCAATCAATAAATTCAAAAAAGTAAACATTCCAAAGGTGACCACTACAATAGCATCCATTCATCAATTAATTCAAAAACTAGCTATTGTAAAAGTGACCTTTACAATAGTATCTATTAGTTAGTCAATTCAAAAAACTAGCCGTTCATTAACTATTGTATAAAGCATGTAAGCACATACTTCACTATGTACCTTCTATCTGTCATTTCCATTCAAAGCAACCCCATTCCCCTCTCTCTCTCTCTCTTACAATCATGTCAATAAGTAGCTCTAATTCTAAGATGGAAAGAGTAGCTATCAAAGTAGCTGAAGAAATATTTCTTTTCAAGGCTAAATAGAAAGAGGTAATCAATTCCTTGTATGAAATGCTCTTAAAGTTATGCGGGACTTCTTCTTGAAGAAGACAAAAGAGAAAGTACATAGATGGAGGCCTAGTTGAAGGACACAGTCTTTTATATAGTGACTACATTTCAGATAACCTAATGTATATCGATAGATAATTTCGACAAAGATTTCGTATGAGGAAAGCTCTATTCTTTCATATTGTACAAGCACTTGAAGATTACTCTCCTTTTTTTAAACAAAAGAGGGATACCGTTAATAAACTTAGCGCCTCATCACTATAAAAGTGCACTGCAACTATCTAAATATTAGAGTATGCAGTAGCAGGAGATGTTTTAAATGACTACTTATGTTTAGGTGAAAGCAAGATGATAAGATGTGTCAAGGAATTTGTTTAAGGCATCATTATTTATTTCGATGACAAGTACTTACGTAGGCCTACTCCTACTAATATCAAGCACTTACTTAATGTTGCAGAGCAACGTGGATTTCTAGGTATGTTCGGAATCATTGATTATATGCATTGAAAGCAAAATAATTGTCTAATTGCATGGCAAGACATGTATACTTGAGGTGATCATGGTTCTCCAACAATTATGCTTAAAGTTGTAGCTTCAAATGACACTTAGATATGGCATGCATTTTTTAATATCCGAAGCTCTAGTAATGATATTAGCGTGATAGAGCGTTAACCCATTTTTTAATGACATCTTAAAGGGATGAGCTCTACCTTCTTATTATACTGTTAACAAAAAAAACTATAGTACTGAATATTATCTTGTAGATGGTATATATCTAGAGTGGTCAACGTTTGTCAAGTCAATTTCACACCTGCATGGTCTAAAAGAGCAACTATTTGCTAAGTATGAAGAAGGATGCAGATAGCATGTTGAGTAGGCTTTTGGAGTATTATAGTCCCGTTTCTATATTATTTGTAGATCATCACATTTTTAAGATTAAGAAGATATATGGAAAATTATGAGAGCATGGATAATTTTATATAATATGATTATTGAGGATGAAATGGATAACTATAACTTCAATTTCGAAGTTCCAAATTATGAGTCAAGAGAAACTAATGATCCACTACCTCATATTTCTCACAATTATATTGCAAATTATATAATATATTCAGAATAATATTCGGCTTCATGATAGGATAAAGCACTGTTAACTTCAAAAGGATCTAATTGAGTATGTGTGGCAGCGTTTTGGATTAACTAGTTAATATGAAATAGTTAGTAACATGAAATTATATATTGGTTTTTCATTTTTCTTATTTTTCAAATTTTATATATCGTAATTGGCTACATTAATGTCATTTTGTACTATTACTTATTTTGAAATTATTCTTGGATTAACTAAATTTAGCTTAAATTAACTAAGATTTTCAATATAGTAATCGATATAATATTTATCATGTGTAATATTATTGTTATTAAATGTAATTAACATTAATAATAATTATTATATTATCCAAATATAATGTTTTTTAGCATTAAAGTTGTATTTAGAAAAAACCTTGAAGTAGTGGTTAAAAAAATAATAACAGTATAAGGCCTATAAAATTTTAAAAAGCATAAAGAAACTTTAATGAAACAATTTAAGATAAAATGTAAAATTATTTGAAAATAAGAATTATTTGATAGATTGACGTGATAATTTAAGTAACTAGGATCGTAGATCATTTTAGAAATGCCTCCCTTTTTTATCTATTTTTGAAAACAGAGGGCGATCGGAAAGAAGAGCGTAGAAGTTACTTTGGGCACGACGCACTCTTGGCTGTGACCCGTGAGCACTAATTGAAAACCTAAAATTTGACATTGACAGGCAGTAGCGCGTACCAACCATCAAATGTCATGTGGCACGCAACATTGACATTCGTAACACATCATGAGTTGTACTGTCACCCTCTCATGAATTAAGATTGCTGTGTACAACTTGATACAGTGGAATTTCAACTATGTGTTCCAACTCCCATCTATGCAACCGCAATATAATCACCGTGAATATATTAATTCTTTATTTATTATCCCCGTTACTAGGCTAAAACATTATATTAACATCGTTCATCAATCAAAGGAATCATATGGTATAATTTTTTTATTATTACTTTTAAGGTCATCAATTTGTCTCAATTCGTATCCGTATTTTTATTTCATGTTAACTTTGTATCAATGTTCAAATATATAAAATTGTATAGAGATAAGGAATAATTACAACACAATATAATCATATTTATTTATATGTATTATAATTGTATGTTGTGTTATATATTGTATTTTTCTCTTTAGAAGCCTTTCTATTCATTTTATTTTCATGTTGATGTTACCTTATCATATCAATAACTACCGTTGTTTTGCATAAAACCAATTGTCATGTTGCATGGAGATTAATTTCTTTCCTTATTTTGGAACAAGGAGATAGTGATACTTGTTTTCCTTGATTAGAAAGAAAATTTTGTCTGCTAAATATGAAGGGCTTTTGTCCAATGCCACACGGCTGAAAGTGTTCTTTTGTTACATAATAATAGTGGGGCAGCAATTTGTTTCTGCCGACTGTTTTGCCAATTTGTACAAGTCATTTCAACTAACTAATAGTCAACTCTTTAGAAGTACGGAATATTACCAGGGTTTGAAATAGGATCCCATTTCAACTAACTAATAGTCAACCCTAGCAAATTTCTGTGTTCACTACTAATTGAGAGTTTGCGTTTTAAAGGGAGTCTGATTGGTATGTTGAGACAGCAAAATCGTATGGAGATCCAAAGATTCAATAATAGCATACAAGGTTAGTATTTTAAAATCTTTAATGCCTACTTTTATGCACCATAAATATTATTTACTTATTTATATACTTTGTTCAGAGTATCTATCTTCTATAGGGATAGGATGGTTTATTTAATAAGTAAAGATGATTCCCTTTCCTCTTCTCCATAAAAATCGAATCTGGATCTTTTATACGATCCAAACCAACTTCTTATGATATGTTGGTGGCTCTATAGGTACCAAAATGGAGGTGAGAGTTGGGTCCTTGTTTTTTGATTGAACGATGGAGTATGATTTTTATGGAATCCGATATGCTATAATTTCAGGTAAATGCTTAAGTGAAAATTCAGGGATAGGTGATGAAAAAAAGAAAGACCTTATAACTTCATTTCTTCAAATCTGGAGAAGAATCAAACTTTTAGAAAATTTAAGTTATGAGGTCATAGTTGTTAGTGATCATCTTTTCTTTTTTATTATTATTATTATTATTTTCTTCCTTGCATCATAAAACATACTCTTATGGACCAGGTTTATAAAAATTCTACTATAAATTACATAGCATGTGGTAAATATTTAATACATGGTAAAACACTCTTGGTACGTATGAGATGCTTTACATTTGGGGATTTATAAATATAGTTTTCACGGTAAAATTTTCCTTCGTCACCTCACCAGTTCCACTAAGGTGAAACTTATGTGGCGTCAACGGACCAGTAATGAGAAATTTCGGATCTCCAAACCAGCAAGAGAGTTGGCCTGTCCAAGGGCTGAAATTTTCGGTTACTATCAAATTTAAATTGTGTTTA
>JAMXBB010000003.1:106129754-106172844 GCA_024138015.1 Lumnitzera littorea
TTTTTAAATTTTAGGACTTTTAGAGAATTTTTATAAAATAAAATAAAAGGACTTAGTGAATTAGGACCCTTTTGGAGTTTTGAAAAACTGAATTGATAATAACATAAACTTGGTTGGTTTTCAAAATTAAAATCAATCAACACACTAAAGATTTTTTAAAAGAACTACGATCGTCTGATCCCGGCTAGCGGGTATGTAGGCACCTTCGGGGCAACAATAAAATATGTAAAAACTTAATTTTTTTTTCTTTTGATTTTATTTATTTATTTTTTAAATATTATAATTAGAAAAATAATCATAATTTCGATAAATAAATAGTGGTACCCGTTAAGGGTTTAATAGGTTAGCTCCCGAACTTGGAACCCTCTAATTCTTCATTTAAAATTTAAAATCAAAGACTGATAGCTAAATCGTAACTAATTCACCCAATTGGTTACGATTTCTTTTTCTTTTCCCGACTTCGGTAAGGTGGCGACTCCAAAAATAATTTTCAATAAAAAACCGGAATTTCTCAATTTTTTTAGTCGAGGATTAATATTAAATGGGTTAGGGTTTAGTATTAATCAAGAAATAAGAAATCAATTTTAAACGAAAACCGAAAAATCAGGCTCAACAGGCCCAATACTTAAGGCCCGATCCAAGAATCCAATTGAGGTACAATTTACACCAACTAGCTATAAATACCATAGAAGACCCCCATGTAAAGAGATCCTCTTTCATTCTCTCACTTTTCTTAACACTGTTATAATTCCATTCATATAGAAAGAAGGCCGACTTAAACATTAAAGTTGTTGCTCCGAAGCACTCTCTGGCACCCACTATAGCTATTTTTTGTCTTGCAAATACTCACATATCGGAATGAAAATCAATAGTCAATAATTGACATCATTTATGAAAATCTAGAAAAATTAAATGCTTCTTTGAAAAGGTGAGGAAAATATTTCATTTATGAATTTTTCTACAATATAGTGTATCTTACTCAATTTTCTCTATTTCTTCCTAAAATCTATACAAACATATTCATAGTCTATCATTATACTTGAGAGGCTCAACTTTCTCCATTCTCTTTGTTTTTAACCATGGCATTGATATTCCCTTTGTTGTTAATGTGAATTGATGGTCTCTATGAATGTGCAACTACATGATCCTTGACACATGTTTACATGATGGAAGTGGAGAACTTCCTCTGTTAATAGTTACAGTGTTATACACTAGAAAATTTGCAGTTTGAAAGTTGATAACTACCCTGGTTAACCGCTTGCATGTTTTATCTTGGATACATCTAGTATACAGGGTGCATAAGGCTTGCAACGGAAACTTTTGGCCTTTAATACTTTGTAGGTTCCAATGCTCGAATCTAGAAAATATGATGGATTGTCCTTGCATCTCTCACAAAACAATCCATCTAGCATATGAAGTCACTTACCCTGACTCAAACTCTAATGAGCGTTTGAATCACACATTCAAAATGGAACACTCCATCTAAATTCCAAACTCTAGTCATGTCTAGGTCATGCCTTGTGCTTGAAATTACCAAGCTTCCACGTACAGAGCAAGACCCAAGCATTACCATACCATGCCGACCTAGCGACTAGCTTCATATGCTTGGCCGACTCAAGATTTTTGTCGCATAGTATGCCACGCTGAATAATTTTATTAGCCATTTTGTTTCTCGCACTTGCCGAACAACTCCTAGTGTGCCAAGCTTCATCTCGCATTGGGGCTACAATTTATGTCGAGCTGCTAGCTTTTACCGAGTTGTTCATCCGTAGTATGAAGGGTCAAACGGTGCTGAGTTGCCAAGCAAGTGCTGCCAACCAACACAGAGCCGAGATGCGGAGGTTGTCATAATCAACAAGTCACCAAACTCCATGCCGAGTTGCCGAGAAGCTGCTACAAAGTTGAATTGCTGACCTACTTCTTAGCTGTGCAGCTCGACAACATTTAGCCTAGCAACTTAAAGCTCTTTGACCAGGCTGCTCTACATGTCTTCCAAGCTTTGTCAAGCTCCTTTTGGTCATTGAAAATGAATTCCAAACTAAGCCAATCTAGCTCGTGGGTCGGTATTCAAAGGGAAAAGATAGTTTGGCCATACCTTCTTAGTTGGGTAATGTAAGCCGTAGTTTCTTGGAGCTTGGATCGCTACCTTCGGATGATTCTTGAACTACTCACTTGGATGTGCTAAGCTGAAAATAACACGACAGCAGCCGAGTTCTAACATTAGGATTTGTCCGAGCTAATAAAGTTTTTCTCCCAAGCATCATGTGTAATATACTGAATTCAACTGCCGAGCTAAACCTCACTTCGGCAACCAGTAATATTCACACCGATTAACTATTAAACTGCAGCCACAAACAATGCTGAGCATGGTCTCTAAGCTATCAATCACTTTGCTGAGCCTACATCTAAAAAGACAACTCTATGTAGAGCTAATCCTATTCTATGAATACTATCAATAATTGTGACTCGTGCCGAATAACTCAGCTAAGGCCGAGCTATCCTTACCGAGCAGCGATCATTTGATCTACTTCTCTTGGTTAGAACATCTTGCCGAGCAAAGTTGTCTCTTAGCGCTGAAGCTGGTCGAACACGTCGAACCGAACAAAGTCCGAGCTTTCGTCCACCATGCCGAGTAACGCAACTTATGCTGTACCACAGAGCCCGACAACAAATTAAGCCGAATTTATCTTTCTAAGCTCCGAGCCCCATGGTCGAACAGCTGACCTATACTCCAAACTTACTCTAAGTGTTGCCGACCTATTATACAGGAAGCTGAGTTATCTATTCATATGCCGAGTTGAGACTACTTAAATTGCCGAGCAATGGCCCATTTCTATGCCGAGCTTTTTCTAATGACTAACAACAGAAAACGGGTAGTATTATGATGTTAATGCCGAGCACTTGAATTTATCCTATCCAAGCTTTATACTTTCTAAGTACGGCTAAGCTGTTCATTGGCTGAATTGTACATAAGAACTTGTCCATTGAACTTGATCTCTTCATGACATCATTGGGTTCCTTTTAATCGAGTAGTGCCTTCCTTCACCGGACTCTATGCGATGACAAGCTTCGGCATCTTGAGAGAACTAAGCTCTAAAGGCGGTTCATATAGATTGCAGCAACGACAATACCGAATAGCAGCTCCAAAGCTCTAAACTCAGTGACAACAGGTTGCAGCATGCATTAGTGACATGTCCTACCCGTGCCAAACACAACATCCAAGTAAACAACTTGCAGAAACATGTCCAACTAAGTACTAATCGAATTTTGCACCATGCTGACCTATCTAATTACATAACATCAACCAGCTACGAATAGCTAAGGTAAGATCTAAGCTCGTTATCGAGCCACTTTCTTCCCATTCCATGCAGAACCAAGAGCACATACAAACAAAATAGGATCTTTGATCAGTCTCCTCCGCTTACTCGAGCCGGGATATTTATTACCTGCTGAGTCCAGCAGCAACCTATCTTGCCGAACTACTCTAAGCATGTACGTCAAGTTGCTGTTTGTTTTTCCAAAAATGCCAAGACTCCCTTAATTAAAAGCCATATGAAAAATACATGTAACCTTGTGCCCCCATAGAAGCTCTAGCCTAGTAACATGTAGCGGCTGAATTGAGTCTTTCCATCACTGAAACTAAGTCATGTCCAAACTAGGACTGCCTTCTTACTCTACACAGCATAGATCATATCTGACTCAAACGACTTGCTTGCTCTGCTTGCCCCTTTAGGCATTGTCAATTGAAACATGACCAACTTCACTACACTAGGTAGTCTCGTTGATAGGAAATTGGTCCATACATCTAACGAACCTTCCCACTTAAGCCTCTTTAGGCCTCTAGCTTTTTCAAGCACATCAGTCTCTTGAGGCCCTTACCTTTTCAGGCACACTGACCTCTTTAAGCCTTCACCTCCTTAAGCACTCCAACCTTTTTAGGCCTTCACCTTTTTAGGTCCTCTAGCCTCTTTAAGCCTTTGCTTTTTAAGGCGTACCAATATTTATAAGTTCTCTGATCACTCCTGCCTTTTGTCTCTTCAAGCCTTTACTTCTTCAAATACTCTATCCACTTCAAGCTTGGATTACAAACCTTCCATTCTCTCACTCTTTATAACACTTTTATAATTCCATTTATATGACAAGAGATCTGACTTAGGCTCAAAGTGGCCATACTAGAGTACCCTCTAGTATACTCCCCCCTACCCTTCCCCCCTAAACCGTTTTTAATCTTATAGATACTCGTGTACCAGAACAAAAATCAATAGTCAACAAAAACAATAGGGTTTATGTTTTAATTTGTTTATTATATTTTAAGAAAATTCTAAAAATTTCTTAATTTAGAGCTTTTTTTTTTTTGGGAATTCCTAAAAGACCTAGATTTGGAATAAGGTTTATTAATTTTTTTATTTTAGAAAAATAAATTTTTCTAGGTGAGGAAAAAGATTTTTCTTTTTAATTTTTGAAATAATTTTTTTTATTGAAATAAATTATTTTTCTTTTTTTTTTTTTTACCTCTAAAGGCTTAATTTTGAAAAAAGTCTTTTTTTTTTTTCATTTTAGAAAAGCAAATTTCTCCAAGTGAAGAAAAACTTAGGAAAAAGGGTTTTATTTAAAAAAGAATTCCAAGATAAGAAAGGAATATAAATTATTAAAGAAAATCTTACTAATTTATTAAGAAAGAAATAAAATTTTATTTTATTTTTTAAAATGGACGAGTAAATGAAAAAATAAAAAGTAAAAGAAAGGAAAAAATTCAAGAGCGCAAAGTGGACTAACTTAGATTTTAACGCGTGCAAGTTAAGGAGTGGGGTATAGATCTAAGTTGTGTGGTTGGATCGGGTTAGGTATGAAGCTTGGAATTCAATTCAAGCTTGATGAAGAGTACAACAATCAACACAACATGATTCAAACAATTCCACATGGCAAAACATGTAGGGAATCACACTTTCATTGATTCTTATTGGCAATATGGGGGGCAGAGACACTACTACAGCTAACAGTAGTTGTTTGGGTAGTACTTAAGATGGATAGTGGTAATGGTGTCTAGTCATGGTGGTGGTGGTGGATAGCTGCACATGATAAGGTGATCAGAGTCACGTTATTTGACAGTAAGGAGTTCAGTAGTGTGTTTAGTTTAGCACAAGGGTAGTTAAGGGTGATGGTTTTGAAGGGTATCCATTACTTCTAAACCCTATGTGGTTAGTTCTCATGACATGGGCACAGTAACAGCTAAGGTAGGTTAGGGTCAAAAGTTTGGAAAGTAGGTTTTCTAATAAGTCACTTAGCTTTGCTCGAGTAGCTTCAAGTTCAAAGCATGACTTAGAGAGAGAGTGCTGTATTCGAAGGAGAAAGAAAGTGCGTGTTATGACTTATAAGGACTAATTCAAGTTCAGATTGATGTCCAAGAACAACGAAAAGGCTACTGTATATAGATTTTAAAGCTCGAATTGAGCTTGGAAGGTTCGAATATGGAGGATCATGGCCACGCAGGTTTAAGCTATACTTAATCAAAATCTCTCAAAACTTGAGGAAACTTATGATATGATTATATATTCCAAGTAAGGGGATGTTAGTAATTACCGATCAAAGATCATAATAAAAATTTTTGCTAAGAATGATCGAATTTGGAAAGTTGACCATGATGTGTTCATGATTTTCTTTTCAATTTTGAGCCTTGATAGGATCTACCAAAAGTTTGTATCAAGATGCATTCTTAGGCTCAATCATTAGTATTCCATATCGCAACAAGGAAATGGAAAGAATTCGATCAATTTTGACAAAAAAAAAAGGGTGAAAGAAAGCTCAAAAGTGGGGGACTTTATAAGGTAAGTTTTGGTTTTTTCCATGGTTGTTGTGCTTGCTTGTATAGGAGATGATACTAACGTAGTACCCACATAGGCACCACATCAACTACGTAGACTAATCTTCTATTACTACGTATAAGGTGGACACATTGGCGTGCTCAGGAGCTCAATTATCACTATAACTTATCGAAGCAGAATTGAACTAAAATGGGTCCTTTGATATATCGAAGAAAACTGCAAGGAAATGGTCCACAATTAAACAAGAGTAGCTGATGTGAAACTACATGGAGGATATGACTCACTAACGAATACAACACGACTTGACACCTCACTTGATATGACGCACAAGTTGATGTTAAGGTTTACTCGCCATTAAAGCTACTCGACAAGATTAGATAAGAGTATAAGGAATATAGACTTGGAGAGAGTTGTCTCACAAGAACAAAGTATTTAGTATTAAGATCTAAGTTATCTCCGGCTTACAAGAGAAAATGACTATTTATGGTAAGTCTCTAGAGTAGCATTACAAATAAAGAAATTACAAGAAAGTATTTACAAAAAAAGGATTCTTAGTACATACGAAAAGGTTAAAAAGGACAACAAACTAAAAATAGAAAAGTAGTTAAATATTAGATGAGGTAAACAGCTGGCAGTGTAGCATTGGACCCGTACGAATATTTTCTGAGCATAGCAGGTGGGAAGGGTCAAAATGTTACGGTATTAAAGGAGCCGAGACAAGTGAGATAGTGGTATGCCAAAAGAAAACTACTTGGTCGTTTAAGTGAGTCTCTCATTACTTATTAAGTGATTCTTGGCAGTAATTGATTAGAGTACTTGGTACAGGGTCTTCAGTAAGGGAATGGTCGACATCATCACTACCGAATGTACAAATTAATGTATGACAATGTGAGGAGCTCAAGGAGTTCAACCATCTTTTTTCGATATACAGTTTTTCGTCATCAGCAAGTTATTGAAAGAGAATTATTTGGGAGAGGGATTAGAGGCCTTGAAGGTGCGCACGAGTAATGGGACTGCTGATCGGTAGTACATCACACATGGACCTATTGTAGAGTAATACGTGGCCTTGGTATTGCTATAAAAATGAAAAATCCACTTATATGCATAGTGGTATTCAAACCCTCACTTTCTCTCTCTTATCAATAACAAGTTCATGTGTTTAATCAGTATATTTTGTTAACTTTTGTAACTAAATTGTATTTAAAACATAAAGCAACATGACTTATTCTTAAATAAAACAAATACCCAAATAAATTAATCTACCTAATGCTTAACACAATTCTAAATTCTTATTTTTCTTAAAAACTAAATTCCTAAAAACATTTTATTTTCCTAAAGATAATATTTTTCTAAAGAAAATTCTATTTTCCCAAGAAAAGAAAAATGGAAAAATTCTAGCTTCCTAACTCTTTTTATATTTTTCATTTTTCATCATATTTTTAGGTGTCTTTTGAACCTTTTTTTTTTACTAAGTCCCTTTTCTTTACTCTTAAAAAAGATGAAAGAAAAATTAAAACTACAAAGGGAGCAAAAATAAAATGTCTACACTTTATGGTAGAGACCATGATTAGAAAACATCTAGCAATCAGTTTGGGAAAACATGAGAGTTCAACCTAGTAGCTCTTTATCATCATATGATGCTATTCATATTATGTGTAGAGGATATGTTAGCCACCATAATCTTATTGTTTGTACATTAGCTAAGGCTATCATGTCTTTCTTAAGATCTTCCTTGATAACATAGGAGGACATAAATATGTATCTTATAAAAGTGCAAGTCATGTAATCTAATGGATTTATAAAGATGAAGCTCCTAGATAACTAGCATACAGCTGCAAAACTATACCCCAAGAACTGTGTAACTTTGAAGTTCATGTTGTTTATTGTTAAGTAAGGAGACACAAAGAAAACTGACTAAAGTTCATTAAAACATTGGAGGTATATTAGTTTAGATGATGACTTAAAGCTAAAGTTATACAGCTCAGAGTGTACATAATGGGACTCGAGCCACAAATGTGTATTCGAGATTTAGGAGAAATGAGAAAAAAGGAAGTTGAAAGGAATTTTGATAGCGAATGTGTATGAATATCATGCACTAAGATACAAACACAATTAGAGGTTGAGCTCAAAATAGGGTTCGATATAACTCACAAACACTAAATGTCACTTGAGTTTCAAATAAGGGTTAGATGTAACTCACTAACTCATTCACTCAAATGAGGGGTTCACCACAATCTTAAGGTCAAGATTGATAAGAACACAAGAAAGATTAAAGAGTTAATCAACACTTAATAATCCTGGAAAATGCAAGCTCTAAGAGCTTCAAGAGTATCCTACTAAAAAAGAAATGTTCAAGTGTAATCTTTGTTTTCTATATTCTTCACTATCCGGCTAATTACAAATATTTCTATTTATAACAAATCTTAAAACCCTAGTAGCAAAACCATAAATAATATACAAAACTGTATGTTTAACAGAAAAGGTCAGCATCTTGTCATTCGAGGTCTCAAACTCTTGTACGTAGTCTTCAACAGTGTTTTGGCCCTATCTCATGTGTTGGAAAGCATAGAGCATCTCTTGCTTAAAGTAAGTTAGCACAAAATGTTGCTTCATCAACCTTTTCATAAGTATCTAAGTTTTGATTGGCTCTTCTCCTTCAACATCTCACTTGGCAACCAATTTATCCCACTTAAGACTTGCATATTCAATAAGGGATAACAAAGCTAACTTGACCTTAGTTTTATCATCACACTCATAACACTTAAACAACTACTCTTCTCGAAGAACCTAGTTAAGGAACTATTCAAGTCAGCTACTACCATCGAAGGTCAATAGCTTAAGCTTGATGTTGTCAAGTCCTCAGCTATGAGCTCAGGTTCATCCCTTACATTCTAAGCTGGTAGATTCACCTCGAATTAGCCACCTCTATTAGAGCTCTACTAAGCCAAATCTCTTCTTGGCCTCGCCTCACTTCTTCGAGCTCTTGGGTTCTCAATGCTAATACTTTTGTCATTGCTTCTTCTTGGCTCAGGTTGGTTTTTTCTTCTTCTTAGCTTAAGTACTCTTCTTGGCTGTCGTCCATCCTTATCAAGCTCGTTGGATCCAATTCTACTAATGGATGCTTATTCCCTTCTTTCACTTTAGCGAACACGCCTACGACCTCTAAATAAACCAGTGAGTTTTTGGATAGAATTAGTGAGATTCGGAACCTGATATTCTAAGTTATCAACACATCTCCTCAAGCTTCTGTGAGGACCATCTCCACTATTATTAATACTATCTTTAAACATTCTCGTCCGTATAGTAATTTCTAGAGAAAATTGAACAAAAATGTGATATACTCAACTTAACTTAACTCAAAACCACTACTAAACAATTCCACAGATATTACTACAACAAAATACAACTACAATAACCTAGAAATGACTACTACTTAGTTTTTGTAGCTAGCCATGACTATTAAACACTTCTATAACAACTAGAATCAACTACCGAAATTACTGTTGCTCGACTCAACAATAGCACAATACCATAACTACTAGGAACATGAATAGTACACTACACTTCAAAACGACAACTAACGGATGTTCAAACGATGAAGCAAATTTTGAAGAACATTGTACGCATGTCTCCCTAAAGCTCTGACATTAAGATAATATGGCTAGAGTGTATGTAACGAGACTTGAGCCACAAATATGTATTTAGGATTCTGGAGAAATGAGAAAAAGGGAAGTTGAAAGGGGTTTTGACAGTGAACGTATATGGATATCATACACTAAGACATAAACACAATTACGGTTTGAGCTTAAAATAGGGTTCGATATAACTTACAAACACTAAATGTCACTTGAGTTTCAAATGAGGGCTAAATGCAACTCACTAACTCGCTCAAATAAAGAGTTTGCTACAATCTGAAGGTCAAGATTGATAAGAATGCAAGAAAGATTAAAGAGTTAATCAGTACTCAATAATCCGAGAAGATGCAAACTCTAAGAGCTTCAAGAATGTCCTTACTAAAAAAGGAATGTTCAAGTGTAATCTTTGTCTTCTATATTCTTCACTATCCAGCTAATTACAAATGTTACTATTTATAACAAATCCTAAAACCCTAGTAGCAAAACTGTAAATAATATATAAGGCCTTAAACCTTAAAGAATGGGCCTATAATTAAGATAAAGAAAATATTTACAAGAATACAAAACTGTACGTTTAACAGAAAAGGTCAGCATGCAATCATTCGAGCTGTCCTAAAAGGAGCAAGATCTAAACTCGGTGCAGTTGACAGTTGGATGTTTAAGGTCAGGTAGGAGCCCCTAAAGTCTTACAATGCTTGATCAAGATACCTAAAAGGTTAGCCTACAATTGTTGAGTTCTAAGATTAGTCGGCATTAGTCTTCCTATGTTGTATTGAGTAGATCTTTGGCATTAAGGTCTTAGATGTATAGTCTCTTAGCTTTTTAGTAAACGATAGACTTGATGCCGAGTGGCTTCTTTTCCACCTCTCGACCTTTGGGTATCGATTCAACCTCAGCAAAAGCAAATCGGCCTCGGCTTTGAACAGTTTGGCCTCGAGTTAGAATAGGTTGGCTTTAGCTTTCAATAAGTCAATGTTGGTTTAGGACACATCGGCCTCGACTTTGGATAAGTCAGCTTAGGCTTGTAATAGGTCAACTTCAGCTTGGATATAGTTATAGGCTGATTCCTATCACTTAGTATGCCATTCTTCCTCCTAGGTCAATGGACTTATGGAAAATCATATCTAAGACGCTATAAGAGAAATCATTCTCCACTTAAGAGAAGGCTACTTTAATCGACATGGGATAAATGCAACAAAAGTCGAGAGAAGACCTTATTATATAGATCAATGTTTAAGAGAGCACTCAAGAGATATTAAGGATAGTTATGACCAAAAATCTAGTGTTGCACGTGCATCTTAGAAGATCCTAAGACATTAAAGAAGAATTCTAGCTAAGAGAAGGAGGAATGGTCGAGAAGTTCAAACTAAGGATAGAGTTAGGAAGGGCTTTTTCCCTAGAATTTACATTTCTTTTAAAAAAATTTTATTATTTTTATTATATTATTAATTATATATATTTTATAATATAATTATATTAAATTAATTATTGCAGATCATTCACAAGCTAACATGTATCCTATAAGTGAGACCGATAACTAATAAAAAAAAAGAAAGTAAAAACAAGTACACAAAGTTTCAAAAATAAAGACATGTATGCAAAGTAAAAAAGGGTAAAAACACAAGCACATAAAGTGAGATTTACCATTTCATATATAAACATTATCATCTTTACTACTTAAACTTTGAGGATGGTTTACTACTTCTACTATGTCCTTTAAACTTTATCATTTTACATAAGATTATGAATAAATCTTGGCACAACACATCATGAAACTTAAATAAAGAAAATGATAATTACAAATAATCTTCCAATGTGTGCTAAGTTGACAAAAGTAAGAAATCCAACTGTACATAGTAACTTTAGTTAATAAAAGAGAGGCTTATAAAAACATGACTTATACTTTAGCACTTTGCATAGTTCTGATTTGTGTCTTGGTTCTTAATGCTAGTTAAGGGAAACGATTGATGTGTAATAATTAATTTAATAAAAGACCACTATCAAATATGTCTTAATAAATAATTTAAGAAAAATTTATGTCACGTACAAGAAAAGAAGAAAATTAATATAGAAAATCAAATCAAAATAAAGAAAATATCCAATTGAACCCTTAGGTGCACTTAGACGACAACCCAAATTCAAAGATTGTCCGGCCAACTAGTGGTGGGTGGTCGATCATCTATGCATGTTAGTTAGGAAAGTTGGCTATTAAAACTTTGATGCAAACTTGGGACATTGTCCTTAAGGAACTTGATTTCCTAAAGAAAATAATTGACTTAGAGCTTTCATTACCTTAAATTAGGTTTCCAAGTCAAACTTGGTTGATAAAATCTTTAAATTTGCTTTAGTAACAATAATACGAGAATATAGATCATTAATCTCAATAATAAGCATAACCAATATTTTAAAATATAAAGAGATAAAAGCTAAACTAACTAGATTCTTTGTATAGGTCTTTTAACTATTTCATTTGCTTAAGAAGTAAATGTTATGGAAGAGGTATAATAGGTATTTAACCCTTTTCTATCTTCTACCTTAAATCAATTTTCTTTTTTTATCTTTTCTAATCTTCTCTTTTATTATTTGTTGTTATATTTTTAATTTAATTATATATATTTAACAATATTTTACTGAATTAATTGTTATTAACCTATCAAAAATAGCCATATGTTCGTAACTTTAATTAACAAATAATGATGAAATATAGGTCATAAGTTTATTAAAAACCAAAATATAAATCATAAGTTTGCAATATTATAAAACAAAGGTCATATTTTTATGATTTTTATTAAACGAACATCAATTATCACCAAATTCATTGCCATTCTTATATCTATCGCAATTATCCCTATACCACTTCCATGACCACATACACAGGAAAGATCATTGTCATTACGTTCCACCACCATTGTCCCATTACAATCACCATGTTTATGCCTCAAACATATATAGGGCATAAAGCTACCCCTTCTCCAATTTTTATGCCTTAAGCATACTCTTCAATTTTTAAAGGAATCTTAACCTACTTATTAACATAAAGTTATCCCTTATCTCCAAGCCAATTCAACATGTTCAGTTTTGGATGTGTACCATTTTCGAACCCTTAAGAATGCACAAATTAGGTAGATGCTAAGTTTGCGCAACTGTTATTATCAATTACTACAATACATGTCTTATTCATTACTAAGCACTGAGTGAAGAATTTGTTGTCTCTTTGCAAAGTATCAATATACTTTTCCTATACTTATGCTTGGATGACTAGTAATGCCATCATATTTGCAATGCCTTCTTCAGTGGTCTCGACATACTCTACATTTGCAAACTTGTTTGGCTGCTTGTCTAAGGCAGTAAGGGCATCATCCTTCTCTTCCTTACCCACTACTACTAACTCAAGTAATGGCATTTTTAATGACCATAGTTCTCTTATTCAATTATTATGTAGCTAAAGGCCCAAATACCTGGTATTTAAAACATTTTACTGTACAAGAGTGTCTCTTAAAATTATTATACTCCTTGTTCACTTCAAGATTGTTAAACCCTCCCTTTTCATAAGTCCTAAATTCCATACGTTTTAACTTTGGCTCTTTGGAATTCACTTCTTCCTTGGGTCTCACTCTCACTTGTTGATCATTTTAGTGTTGAGATCTAGTTTTATGCCTTTGCTTAGATTTCCAGCTTTACCACATCATCTAAGGTAGAATATTGTTATGCTTCAAATGCATCCCTAATTTCATATCCCAAACTTGTAATGAGTTTAGAAATAATCCTTTCAATAGGATCCTTACAATCACACTTCGCTAATAAAGACTCAAACTCTTGGACATATTGGAGGGCTATCTATTACCCCATGTCAAAGTATCTAACTACACATATAGGTCCTGCATGTAATAGGGAGGAATAAGTTTCTTCCTCATTGGCTACTTTATAAGATTCCATGTTATAATTTCACTTTTTCCCCCTTCCCTTATTTGTGCCCTTAATTATTTCCACCATAAGGACATATAGCCCGAAAATTTCAACAAAGCTAGCTTCTCTTTAGTTCTCTTTTCATACTTACTATACTCAAATAATTTTTCAATTTGACTCTCCCAATCATAGCAGTCATCAAGTGTACCGTTTCCATTAAACTTAGGTGCCAACAATTTGATATTATCAAAATTCCTTGCTAGCTGAGGTTGGTTCACCACTCACTTACCATCAAAATTATCTCCTTAACATTCATTTACTACCTTTTCACACCATGGATTCACATATCCTCTAACTTGCCTATGACACCCATCATTTCTAACTCCACTACTAATTGTTTGGTGTACATTATTATTCATGGAAGTGATTATTATTCATAGTGACTAACTATTGCATTGTACCCTAAAACATATGGGCAATAATTGTCATTTGATCATCAATGACCCACCTAAGAGAATTTCTTCACCTATAATTTCTGTTATTCATGTCACCTCTATTACCGATGTTAATGCTACTTTCATCACTCATATTTTCCTCTTCAATATGGATAAACAATTCTAGGAGGAATTTTTTCAAGCACCTTGTTGAGCTGAAAATTTGATTTCTCTTTTTCCTAATCTAACTTATACCAAGCCCAGTTGGCCTAGTATAAGTTCCTAGATCGAATTTGGGAAAAGCTCGAGTTTAAAAGAAATATATATATATTTTAAGAAACATGGAGTCACCACCTTACTAAGTTAGTAAAAGAATGAAATTAAAGATTGTAAGTGGATAGGCTTTAATTTCAATTACTAGTCCATAGATTTTCTATAAAATGGTTTTAAAAAACGAAACTAAAATGCATAGATTTGGGGGCTAACCCATTAAAGCCTTTATAATTACCATAAAAAAAGTCCATAAAATAATGAATTGGGCCTTAATTTTTCATGGGCTTTTTCTCAAAACTAAGAGGGGTTCTCTATGTAAGAAAATTAGTTTTTTTTTTCTTTTTACATTTTCTTAGGGCTGCTTGAAATACTTATATACATAATAGTTAGGATCATGTCCACATATTTCTAAAGGTATTTTTATGAATATTTTAGTGAGTTAGTCAATTTTGTTTACAAAATATTTTACTTTAAGTTATTACATGCAAGGTTGTCAAAATCATGATTTTAATATTCATTTAAATGCATAAAATTAATAGAATTGTATATAATCGGTAAAATCATAAGTTTTATAAAATTGTACATCAAAATTCATAATTTTAGTAAAAGTTTGCATATAATCAGCTTTATATACATTTTAATTAAGAAAAATATTATAAATTCATTAACTCATAAAATCATATTTTACAGTCATATTGCATGTTAATTAATTTATATAAAAAAAACATTTTTTTGTCCAATTTTTGAAAAATCCTAATAATTCCTAATTCTAAAAATAATCTAATTAAAATTTCATTTATGAAAATCATTTTTCTAAGTGTGAGAAGACAATTTTATAAAAAAAGGACCCCTTTTGATTTTGAAATAATATGCTTAATAATAGAAAATATATTCACATACCAATAAATATACAATATCATATGTTACAAGTATTTAGATATTACATAAAATCAAACATCATAGAATCACATACACAAAAGTACAAGTTATCAATATATCAGGTCATTAATTTATAACATACAAATTATCAATGGACACCTATACATACAAATTTTATTTACACTATGAGATAAGACATTGCAAGGTCACAAATTATATGAGTACCAATCACTATTAATATATACATTATATTATATCTACATATTATCTACTATTCTACAAATTATGGAAAGGCTATTATTATTTTTATCGAATCAAACACATACTATTAAATATTATACATTAACAAAGTATTATCAAACGTATTTACATTTT
Organism: Lumnitzera littorea; assembly: GCA_024138015.1. Taxonomy (NCBI): domain Eukaryota; kingdom Viridiplantae; phylum Streptophyta; class Magnoliopsida; order Myrtales; family Combretaceae; genus Lumnitzera; species Lumnitzera littorea. The sequence goes on from JAMXBB010000003.1 coordinate 106,145,079, forward strand.
TCAAACTATCATGTCATAATCTATAATTATTTATATACATTTCATGATTTGTAAAATAATATTTATATATTCAATAAGCAATTACACTAAAACACACTTCGATTATGTATTACATGTATCACAAATTAAGATCATCCATTCAATTCATTTTCATGTACAAAATATTACACCATACATATATAACATACACAATTGATTAATAATTACATAACAAAGTTAATAACATGAGATAATTAAATTGTTAATTATGTATACATTATAATATCATGTTTTTATTCAATATTATTTCAATAAATACAATATACCACATATTATCACATTGTTAAATTATATAATATATAATGAATTACATAAACCACAAAGATTATTTAACAAAATATTATTAAATTATTATCTATTATCATATAAGATTACATAAACAAGTTTTGGCAAGGAATCCAGCTCAATTTTGCATCAAACAACTCAATTACACAAGAACAAGTGAAAGAAGAAAAAACTTACCTTGCGTATTGGTGAATTGATGGCCAGTTCAATCACTTTTAGATTGGTTCTTGGTGAGTTGGCAGTGATTTTTTACTCTTGATGCATCGATCTTCAAAAGCCCTTAACCAATTTCTGAATATCTTGGGCACAAGATCCCTAATTTCCCTAAACAATAAAGAACTTCATGAGTAAACATTAGAGTTGGGTATTCTTGATTAAAATCAAAATTAAATTTGTGTGGAGCATAATTGAATGAAATTGGCTAGTGACTTTTGATCCTTAAAGGATGAAGAACATTCTCATATTTTTAGTTTGCTTCAATATGCCCTTGAAAGCAAGAAATTAAAGAGAGAGAGAGAGAGAGAGAGAGAGGGTTGTGTACGTAGTAAATGATCTAAGGAGAGAAAGTAGTGATTTCTTGAATATAGAAGCTTGTTAATTGTTTATGTCTATTAGAATGGATGCTATGATATGCTATTAAGAATGTGGAGTCAAGATTGAGGCTTAAGAAATATCCTTATTTGTGAAAAAATGAATCTTTATTGCATCTTCAATGAGCATCTCAAATTTCATAATTTTTTTTTTAATTTTTGATCCAATTTTTATACATTTTATTATTGATTTATTGGAAACTAAAGGTATAAATCTATCCTACAATGTCTTGTTACCTATTCTATACTTTTATTTCATGATGGGTTTGCATAAAAAAGATTCAACTTACTAAATTCAAACCGGGTACATATATTTTGTAAGAGTTGCCTGATTTTATGATTTTTTTCTTGAGCAATTTCCTTCAATAAAAATTTAAAAATTGGACATGCTCAAATTGTATTTTTCATATCCTTTTTATCCCATCTTTTTCCAGGATTTTTGGTCTTAAAAGTGAGTGAAATAAGGTAATAAGTGTCTAGATACAATATGACAAAAGTTGCCATTTTTAAAGATTAACCTTCTAATCAATCTCAACAAACAAACAAGGGGAAGATTAATGGGAGGGTCAAAGTTTGACCCTTTACATGCCATGTGGCATAATCTAATAAGTGTATATAGGCGCCTCGTCAATTGCTACATGGCACGTATATTTAAATACCATGTGGTATGTTGTTGGGTCGACACGTGTCACCTTAGTAAGATAACACATGTCACTCTCTTTTTCTTTTTCTTTTTTCTCTTCCTTTTATCCTTTTTGTGTTGGTGCTAATTGCATTCATTTTTTATTTTCTGATTTTCCTTTTTTTTTCCTAAAATACCCTAAAAAGTGACCTAATTAACTATAGTATATCTAAAAACCGCACTTCTTTCATCAAGTAAATAAAAAGTCTAATAAGTATATGCTCATAATATTTTCAAAATTTATCAAATTTGACCAAATTAAGATCCTAATTTTCACCTATGTTTGACTTTTATTAAAAATTAAAAATTGCTATAAAATATTCATTTTAAATCTGTTTAAGGCATGGTTTAAGGTCATGGCCTCCTGAAATTATGTATTTCAAAATGAGTTAGCCAAACCTGAGTAAGAAAATTGATTTGCAATAATATTTTATTTTTATTTGGAATTCTTGATTTAGTTAAATCACAAATGATTATTTTGACTCTAGAAGTTATTTTTTATCTCAAAAAATTATTTTCACCTCCTAAATCAACTCTAATGGACTCCCATGCTATACTTTTTATTTTTTTCAATTTATTTATTTATTTATTTTCTTTTTTTTTTCTTATTATTCAATTTCTTAGGTTTTTTCTTAATTTGTTCTCTTTTCCGTTTTCTATTTTTCAAAATTTTTAAATCTTTTTCTTTTTTTCAATCTTCCATTATTTTGAATTTTTTATTTATTGGTTTTTTTTTTTTCCCTAAAAGTAAAATTTTGAAATAAAGATGAACTTAGGACAGGTAAAAATGGCATATCTATACACCTTCCTTCACTTCACATGACTTATCACAATCCTACAACACACTTAACTTCAACTCCACAACAATATTCTAACACCCCACTCAATAATTTTATTGAACACTTATAAGATGCCTTTACACACACTCATTACAACACAATAACTCTAACCATCACTTCAATAATTCAATAGCAACAGTAAGTATCAAACTCAAATAATTAATCACACTCCATATAGCTGTAATAACAAGCTTGTAAATCAACTTCTAATTCCAACAATAATAATAATGAATGAGGAGAACAATGCATAATATACTTATTTGCTTGTTAATTTTCGCTTTGATGCCATTATGATGTGCTATGGTTTCTAGGCACAATTGATGTAGTAAATCCAAACTTGATGTAACTCGTGGAATTGGGAAATACTATGATTAGATAGGTGTTTCACGATATTACTTACAAAGAAAACCCTAATTTAAAAGAATTTTCATAATTAATATTTAAATTGATTGATAAGATTCAATATAAAGTGATAAAGTGTTGCTATTGGTAACTCTCAAGTAGTATTAAGGTTTACAATAAATACTAGTGATGAAAAAAATTCTTACAAATAAGAAAAAAAGGTATTTATATTGTATAGGAGTTAATGGAAAAGTAGCAATTAAAATACAATCAAATAGAAATTGAAACAAAGAGAAACACATGATCATGAATCTTACTCGTGATCTTTAGCCACACTTCTCCTTGCAACTCAATAAGAGGTTTGTGCCCTAGGTTCATAGGCCTACTTTTCCACCTCAAACTTTGATCATAGTTACGTTTTATCATGTCGAATGGTTCATGCCAAAAAGTATGCATGTGCTTCTTAGTCGTGCATTCTACGGATGGCTTATTTCTAGTATTTCTTAACTTATAAACATAATTCTCTTGATGCCTAAGCCTATGAACATTTCGCCCTATGCTTCAACATCCTGGTTAACATTGGTTCATAATTCTTTAACTTGTTTATTGACTGATCTATGTTGTTTTCCTCTAGAAATCCCATCATTTTGCTTTGTTTATTCTTTCATGATTTGAGAATTTAATATTTTTCTTTTAGAATAAGCATTTTCTATGAATGGGAATTTTATCCAATGAAAAGGCTTGTTAAAGTTTAGATATGTAATGCTTAATAACTACAATTTGAAAATTACCTAACGGAAAGTGATGAGAATCAACGATGAAAGCAAAGGAATGCAAGTTTATGTGTTTGGTCATGACTATGATATAGTGACCATTGTTCATAGATGTGTTTAGGGGTATTAATGTTAGCAATTTTGCATACAATCTATCAACTCAAATACAAAAATATAATTAAGGATGAGTTTAAATTGGTAAAACTTAACATAAATAATATATGGTTTAGGCCTATTTGAAACCATTTATAATGGTCTCTAAGTTCACATTTGTTATATAAACTAATAAATTAAATAGATCTTAGTCAAATTTATCTTAAGCACGTTTAACATTAAAGTACTAGTTTTTATGAAATATCAAATTAATGTCTTCTATTATACGTTATACTTTTTGTTTTAACTTTGTGCACCTAAACTAAAACCTAACATCTTCTCTCACTCTCTCTTCCCCTTTCTCTCTCTCCTTTACTACTTTTATTTCCATATGTTATTAGGTTTATCTTGCCATCGGTATTTAAGTCATTCTCTCTCACTAACTTATTGTCCTTGTATATTTGTCACAATTCAATTTAGTGTAACAATATGATTACCGAACAAATGTTTGAATTTGTCATATTCAAGCTTTGCTTTGGTCTAAGAATTTCTTACGTTGTGACTTAGGGTATTTGAGATTACAAAAAATTTATTTATATAGACTGCAATTATGTGATCACTTCTTTACTTTGTAATCTTTCCTATCACTATGCTGTGCATTTGTTTTACAGCTCTTTAGTTAATAAACAAATCTATTATGGATATAAAGCATATTGACTAAAAGGGTCAAGTATGAATTTAAGTTTTGAAAACCATTAATCCTATTATGGCTTAGGTTTTTACAAAACCCATAAAAATGACAACTAGGGTTTTAACACTTAAATTTAAGGCATTTATGAAACTCATCTTTTTTAGCTTGGACTTTGCAAGAAGCTTAGAAAAATTAGATGAAATGACCTTACATGTTTAAATTTCAAAAATAAAGTAATAGAATAATAATAATAGAGATAAAAAAAACAATTATTAATATGTTAATCGTTATTTATCAAAAAGGTGCAAATCAAATTTTGATAATTTACAACCTTTTAGGATGAACTATATGGGTAATAAAGTTTGTAAAATCATAAGAAATAATAGTTAAAAGTATTTATGTACATCAATCTATTATATATGTGTAAATAGATATCTGTAATTACTTTTAAATCTAAATATTTGTAAAATAAGCTAAAATAAATAGGAAAAATAGCAAATAAATAATATAAATACTGTGGCAACTTGAAATATACTAAAAAGGGCATGAAAACTCAATCAACTATTATAAGAATCCATAAAGTAGAAAGTAGGACACATAATCTTTAAACAAAAGTTAATCTATGACATTTGTAAACTTAAGGAAATTTCCACTAAGCCTAAAATCCCCTATTTAAGCCAAATCTTCTCTTTACAATAATCCCCTATTTAAGCCAAACCTTCTCATCACAATTCATTATGGTATTTAGCAGTTTAGGAAAAATATAGGAATCTCTAAGAAAGCTTAAGATGAATTTGGACAAAGTTTTACAAATATTAGTATAAATATAGGTTACTTTGACTTCATGGGTTCAAGTAACTACTAGAAGTGAATCACTACCTAGAGTTGAAGGAACATCCCCCTAAAAAGAAGTGTTAATAATCCCTAAGTGGTCGATGGTGGCTAGAAGCATAAATATCAATGAGTGTTTCCAATTTGATTTTTCTTAAAAATACTAAATTAACTTAGAAAATTATAGAAAAATTTATTCCTATGTTATTTTGTATATAGTTTTAGGAGAAGTTGTTAGTTTGTTGAAATTAAGCAGATATCTACATCGCCTCCATGAAATTACTAAAACCAAATGAATTTCGAATCTATTCTTAAACACCTTAATGATGTAGATTTAACTCCAAAATTCCTCTCTAACATACTAGTGATGCATAAATTGCTACCATCTAAAAAATATAATCAAAACTATATTTCTAATATATTGCTAATTTTTAAGCTCCTAAATAATGATTAAGTTGAATTCACAAGGCTTTAATTGCATTTTCTTCAAGAAGCTCATTTAGGTTCTTATCTTAGCCAACTTAGATTGTAATTTAATGAAGAAAAGTGATGTTGAAATAATTTTTACCTTTGGAAATGGTTGATTTCAAGAATATGTAAGTTAGTGGTCAAATTGTATAATCTTTTATTGTACAACCTTGATATTTTTTGTTAGTAAAGAACTAAATAAAGTTTCTTTGAAATATAAAATAGAATGAGGTTAGAATTAATGTTTGGTTGTTGATCTATAGTAGAAAGTGAGGAGAATTTTGTTGAAATTTAGCAGGATATATAGACTTTAAGCAAATTAAATGATATTTTATAAGATTTGCTAAGTAAATATCATACTAAAACCTATACAAAAGCTGAATCAAGGGATGCTTACATGTGATTTACAACTATGATGGACTCAAAAAGTATGTTTAGGGATGCTTTTAAGAAATTTATAATTAACTAAACTTAAAGAGTGCTTTAAAGGATGAGTGGGGGGATGTTTCAAAGGATAACTTAAGTAGGAATCAATCTAGAATGACCTAAAACCTAAACAATTGAGTATAATAATTTTTTAGATTAAGACTACTAAATGAAACATTAGGATAATATTAAGTAAAATATCAATATTTTATAACTTTTATAAATACTAAAGTGTCATTTTAATATAGGGACTCTCCATGAATGAACACACTACAACCGCATCTAGTTAAGCAATGACTAATCCAAATAAGTTGGGATTAGTACTTAATTACATTTTGGAGTATTGTTTTGGAGTACTTGAAGACCTTAGTGTATACTTGTTTGTGCTTGTAAACTAGGACTAGCAATTCATATTACCACGCCGTATCTCGTATCAATATTTAAACTATTCGTATCTGGAAAATCTCAACCCGTAACATGTCTCTTTTATTAATCGTTAAAAAAAAAAAAAACCTAAATCCATAAACTGACTCTTTTAATAAGTATGTCTCATGTTTGAGTTAAAGTCATTTATCAGTTAAAATGTTATAAATAAATATATTAAATACTTAAGAAAATGGCAATGATAATATGTAAACACTAGAAAAACAAATAACATATGATCTTGATACATAATATGAAATTACAGTCTGAACAAAAGTTTTAGTGAACTAAAGTCTTATTAACCATTAGAAGTAAAAAAAATTTAAGTTGCATAGTATCATTAAGTTAACTAGAAGCATAACCATGGCTTAGATCAATGATATTGCTAGTATTAATTTTCAAATTCATCACATTGTTTGTCAAATTTTTAAGAGAGACAGTATAAAAATCTATATATGGATTCATAACTTTTTGTCCATTTAAACTACGATGCAGTAAAAAGAATATATAATTAAGAGTAGTAAATCACATACATTTAATTGATATATTTTACTAACAAAGAAGGGATATATATACAACAACATGCAAATATGGAAAAATATATAACATGTCTCATGTCCACTTATATGCTTTAATTTGAATATATCTATTATAGTGATTTTATAGTATTTCCCTTTGATTTTGTCTTATTTTTTAAGAATTTGATATTTAATTAAGTAAAAATTTTGATTTCAAGATTTGAGAACATTCTTGATGTGAAAATAAAGAAAAGGAATCAAGTTTTACTAAATTTGGAACTAAAATGAATAACTTATGAAGCTTAGAAGTGATACTGGTAGTGAAAAATCATATGAAACAAGGGTACATTTGAAGACATAAAGAGAATGATTCATAGAAGACGGCATAGCTATATTGTAGACCATATCATTCAACGAATTAGGTTTTTCCTATTTTATTATAAAAGGTTGTTTAAGGGTTTTAAGCTATACTTTCTACCATGAATTTCGAGAAACTCAAAGGGCTAAAAGAGCATACCTTCTAAGCTTCAAGATTTAGGAGATTAATTCAAGATTCATAACTTTGTTTTTTATGTTACCTTTTTTTTTTTTAAATTAAGATTTTGTCTTTGCCCTAATTCGAACGTAGATTCTTGTGTTTAAATCTTGTGGAACCTAGGATTATCGTGTGATACGTTTTATCCTTGCATATAATGAAGTCTTTGAATTTATTAATTCAATTATGTATACTTTCTTTGTTTTAGATTAATTTTTCTATAGTGTTAATCTAAGAGTTTGATATTATGCATGAGAATCGAGAGATTGATTGTATAATTAGATCTAGGTATAATTGATAAGAATTTATATAAACTTAGAGATAAGTTGCATGTTTCTTTTAGATCTTAATTGTTTTCTTTTAGAGAGTTCATTGATCTTTAAAGTAATCTTAAATTATGCTATTGAGAAGGGATTCTAATAAGTAAATTGGATATTAAGGTTAATAAACTCAATAAAGTTATTAACTTTATTAGAGAATTCTTCTGGTCAATAAATTTAAGGATGGAATTAGGTAATTTTCATCAAAGTCACATGTTTAATTCTAGGGGAAACAAGATGTAGATACATTATTGAAGTGAATCTTTAAATTAGTTGATCTTTTAATCTTTAAATTGAGTTTTGATAGTTGTTAATTGGTAGTATAGATTTAAGTTTAATTCTGGCATTAAAATTTATTGGTTAAAAAATAGAGAAATAGTGAATATTAGTATTGCAGTCTTTGTGCAAACGACATTTGTATTCATTGCACTATACTATAGATTCGATAAGTATACTTACTTAATATCAAGTTTTTGGTGTAGTTGTTGGAGAATGTGATATTAAGAAAACTAGTTACTTTATTAATCTAACCAATGGTTTTCTTTTATTTTATTGAATTCTTTTCTCTTTTTGGTATGAATTTAAACTAATTCTAAGCTTTTCTTTGTACAATACATGACAAGAAGCAATTTAGGGGATTTGATTGAGATTAATCTAGAAATTGAGAGAACCGCCCTACATGACTTAAGGTAGCAAATTGTGAGACAAATAATGGAGGCGATAAATGAAAAATTTCCTTTAAAGATTAAGGATGAGGTGGAAGTAGTCAAGAAAACAAACGATCAAGGAGATATATCATAGGAAACCATAGCTAACAATGAGAATCAACCTAAAACTATGTTTGATTATTTTAAGCCCTTACTCATTAGAGCTAATTCTAATATCAATAGGTTGGCTATTGTAGCCAATAATTTTGAGATCAAGTTGAACATTATTCATATGGTGCAACAGTTTATGCAATTTAATGGCCTATAAGATGAAGACCCTATTGCTTATTTCTAGCTTCTTAGAAATTTGTGATACGTTTAAAATCAATATGGTAACTAGTGATGCCATCAGATTACATCTTTTCTATTTTTTATGAGGTAGAGCTAAATAGTAGTTGAATTCTCTTTTAAGAAATTCAATTGCAATATGAAATGAATCAATGGAGAAGTTCTTAGAAAAGTACTTCCTGCTCGCAAAAACTATCAAGCTAAGAAACGATATATCATCTTATGCTCAATTGGAAGGTAAGATCCTCTTTGACACTAGAGAGCACCTTAAGGACCTCTTAAGAAGGTGCCTACATCATTCCCATGCGCCCCAACACCCCCACCCCCATCCCCCCCCCCCAACCCAAAAAAAAAAAAAAAAAAAGGATGTAAATCCAAACCTTTTATAACGATCTCAATCTCTCCACAAGGTAGATGGTAAATGCAGCTACAAGGGGCATGTTGAGTACAAAGATACTTAAAGAAGTCTAAGCCTTAATAGAAGGAATGGACATTAATAATTACTAATGGGAGAATGCTTGGATCAAAAAAAGGGATACGGGAGTATATGAGTTGTATGTAATTCACATATTGGCTAAAAAAGGGGGAGGTGTTGAGTAAGAAGACCAATTCACTTTTAATTGGTTCACAACAGCCTCATTATGTGCCTAGTAATACTTACCCAAAGGGATATGTAGGAAATGAGTAGATGGAGCATGTTGATTATACAGGGAAACCTCCAAGACCTTAGTGTAATTCGTATAGCAATACCTATAACCTTAGGTGGAAAGATCATCCAAACTTTTCTTAGGCAAATCAAAATCAAACCTAGAGTGAACAATGGCAAGCTAAAAACTAAACCTAGCAAAGATCTAATTTACCTCTATATAGATTTCCACAACCTCTTACTCTTCCACCAGCCCTATAGATAAATTGGAAGATGTCCTATAGAAATACATCCGAATTTGTAAGGTAGGATGTAGTAGGCTGATGCATCCTTGAGGAATTAAGAAGCCTCCATCCATAATTTGGAGAACCAAATTAGACAACTTGTAATGATGATGACCAAAAGGCAATATGGGTCTTTATTTGAGAACATTAAGGTAAACCCCTTAGTGAACAACTTAAAGTAGTGACTCTCATGAGTAAGAAGGAATTAAAAGCTGAGAAGAAAGATAGTAGGGAAGTTGTTGACAAGTTAGACACAATCAAGGAGAAGGAGACTCTAGAGCCACCTAAAGTGAAAGAATATTGTCACATCCCAGCAAAGCATGGGATGCCCCATTACACAGGTAAACCTGTTAAATATAAGTTCAATTTTAACAAAATAACACTTCATTATATACTTGGCACTTAAAAGAGTTCAGTTGTAAGTTTTTGGTTATAAATATTTGCATCATTTACAAACTTCAAAAACTTGAATACTAAACTATAGTTAAAGTTCTAGGTTTTCATTATACTTGTTCAATGATACTTTTACTTTCAAAATAGTTTACACTATCTAACGCTCTCCAAAAGTCCATCCCTATTTCTAGTAACACCCTTAAAAGTTGTATCATAACCTGAGGAGAAAAGAAAACTTATCCCTTCAGCTACTGTTGTGATAAGTGAGAGCGGAAAACAAGCATAATACCCAAAAACACATAAAGATAAACCCTCAAGTTTCATATTCAGTAAATATCTAAGCAGCAAACAAGTTAATGCAAAATGTATACCATGCTAATATACGTAACATATATCGGTACCGATATCTCAAACAGTTTAGCAACTCATTTGGTTTGGTCAACTATAGATCTAAGCATCTAAAGAATATATCCAAGAACCTAGCAAAACATCTTAGCCAAGCAAAAATCTACGGAGTGTAGTTAAAGTTTTAGTTAATGCAAAACTATATGCACAAAACCTAAATTTGTAAACTCATCCTAGCAAAACCATAAATTTTAAGAAAACTAACTCATAAGTCTTTTTCTTACCATACCATAAATGTATCAACTAATTCTCAATTAACATCAAGTATATCAACAAGGCTTATCATATTCTTTCTGTCTTTGCATTATGTTCTAAATTTGCTTCTAAAACAGCTTCCGACTCATTACAGCATAAATCTTCGTATGTTTTACTCACAATTAATAACTCTAATTTTAAACATATTTCACATAGTGATTTTATAATATTTTCCTTACATTTTTGGTTTTCTTTAAAGAAATTGATACTTAATTGAGTAAAATTTTGATTTCAAGGTTTGAACACGTTCTAGGATAGAAAACAAAGAAAAGGAATCAAGTTTCACTCAATTCCGAGTTCAAACGAAAAAGTTATGAAGTTTTGAAGTTATATAGAAAATTTTGCCTAGGTGAAGAAAGTTACATGACCTGGGGACACGGCCATGTCCCAGGCCGTGTCTGGTGACGAAAACAGAATCCTTATAATACATATATAAAAGGATATCTTAGGGTTTCAAAAGAAGAGAGACATGAGAGAAACTAACAAGACACGAGAGAAGAGAAGAAACTTGAGGGGAAAGAGAAGAAAGAGGCGAGAACAACATCAACTTCAAAATTAGAGAAATTGTTCATCAATCAAAGGGGTTTTCCATGTTTTATTTTATGTTTTTGATGGAACTCGTTTTTAGATTCGTTATGATAGCTTAGAATTCGAGTATTTAGGATTATGGAACCTAGGGTTTCATGTGACTTTTGAGTTGAATTATAAATTTCAATAAAGTTTCTATCTTTTCTTGATTCAATTATATTGTTTAATTATTGATTGATAATTTTAGAGTATCAATATATGATATTATGCATGATGATTGAGAAATTGCATGTGTAATTAGATCTTAGTATAATTGGAAAGAATTATATGTATACTTAGAGATAAGATACATGTTTCTTCCGGAAAGTTGATTGTTTGTATAAGAATTCATTATACATTAATGCAATTCTAAGTTATATTACTAAGTGAAGAGATTCCGGTAAATAATTTAAGATTAGGGTTAATATGCTTGAGAAAGATATTAGCTTCAATTGTGAATCCCTCCGGTCAAGAATAATAGAAACTGAATTGAATATATTTTAAGTGGTCACATGTTAAACACTAGGGGAAATAATTCCTAAATACGTTATTAATTTCTTGAAGTCGTTCGTAGTTTTATTGCTTTCTAATTTTCTTAATCAAGTCTCATAATTAGTTTAGATGGTTAATTTCAGTATTTTTAATTCATTCAACTTGACACAATTTTCCGGTTAGATAATAAAGTTAAGGTTAATATTAGTACTCAAAATCTCTGAGGGATCGACTCGGACTCACATCCGCTATATTAAAATTGATAGGTGCACTTGCCTCACATCAACAATCAAGTCTAGAGTTCATCACATAAAACATTACTTATATTATACAAAATACAGCAACACCAAGTACTACCATTGCGAATCCAAGCAATATTCAAACAATCACTCCATTCCTAAACCAAAATATTCACAATTCACCAAGAAAGTGTAAGTTACATTCTTTACACAAAAATTCCAAGCATCATTCAAACAAACATCACAATCATGTACAAAGACAATCAGATGTAAGCCTATACTTTATACATGCAATTCTACTTACTTAGCTATTGGTACGATCCTAATTCACTTGTTAATAAGAACTTCCTCCTCCCTAACTTTACCTAATAAGAGGAAGTACTTCTATAGTTAATTGTAGGTCATGAGTATATATATGCTTGTTGGTTCTCCTTTAGCTTTTAAGTTTGGTTCTGAGTAACTTTATAGTAACTTTATCTAGTAAAATATCCTCTAACACAATCTTTGAGTTTTTCCAGTTTAAGACCTTTATTAAATTATCCTCTAAATTACCCTATGACTTTGTTATTCCTAGAGTTTTTAAGAAAAACTCCTGACTATGCTTTTAAATCTCCTATTTTCACATTTAACTCATAAATTGCCTCTAACCTATCCTCTAAGTATCATAATAGTGCAAAAATTTATTCTTAGAACCTCTAAGTTATCCTTTATCTTTAACCAATGTCCTTAAATTTTGTTGATTCACTTGCTTTTCTTTTAAGTTACAATTATAGGATCAATTTAAAATAGCAAACAAAACTCTAAACAACCTTCCTTGACTTCATTACTTCACAAAATCTTATGCATTACATCGCCAATTTACTAATATTACCCTTAATCGACATATGGAGCGACATAAGTATAAATAATCGGAAAATATATATTACTTAGTAGTTGTACTTCACGAAATCCATGAAATACACATTATATTCAGAAAATTATAATGATCATTTGTCAAGTCTAGAAAAATACTAAAATCACATATTATATTATATACTCCATAATATATATTAAGCTCTATTTATTCAATTAATGACTAAAAATAGGGAAATAATTATACTTAACTTTAAATTCAGAATATTATACATATCTCAATATTACTAATCATCATAAGTTAGGTTTAATTGATTTTACATACAAAATATCTTAAAATCCCCTTATTTTCTATAATCAGCAAAACTACTAACAAGCATCAAATACATTACCATTGTTAGTAGACATAATATTTTTAAAAAATTCTTGTTACCAAAATTTAGCATATATTATAGGAGTGTTGTATAAAATTTTTTTAGCTCACAACAACGTCATTTAATATTTTATAAAAATTAATCAAAATTCGTAATAACAAGGCATATTCTTAAGGAAGTACCCTTAATCGATATAATCTCAAGAAAATAAAATTACCATATGAAAGTACATGTAAAATAATCTAAGGAAACCAAATTTCATAATTTTCTAAGCTTGTTTGGTACTTTTAGAAAATAAATCAAAATCGAATGAGAAATTGGACACTCACCGATGCATGGTGCTCCGACCACCCTCTAACCATTAGGGTGTGTCAGCCCACCTTGTCTACACCCCAAAACTTAAGTCCAAAGCCCTACAATGTCAGGTTGTGCATAACTATTAGAACCCTTAATCCCCCATTCTTGATCCGAATTTTCCTAATTGTTGTGTGATTTGTGTGTTGATTTTCTAAAGAGGATTCCCAAGTGTATATTTTGATAAAATGATACTAAATAATTCCTAAATTTTCCTTTGCAAGCTATAGGTCAATTAGGGTAGGATAAAGTGATCTAAGTGTCACTTTGTAACCTCATCTAAGCATTACCCTTTCATTTTGTGTTTGTAATTGTTGGATAGCTCAATTCCTTTAGTGTATTATTGATTCCCTACTTGCCACGCCTAATCCCAAGAAGTCCAGGTGTTTCTAGTATTTTTTTTTTACTATTTTCTATAAATTAATTACAATTATTAGTAATTATTTGGTATATTTAATAATGTATTTAGTATTGGGTATATAGCATATATAATATATGACTATATATTCACATTATATATCATTTGACCCTAAATATTATTTGTATAAATTAAATAATTTATCTTTAATGGCTCGTTATATTTCAGGACTCAAACGTTGAGCTCTCAATAATTAACAAACATAATTGGTAAAAATATACTTTTTTGAAATTAAATATTATATATATATACTATTTTGAGAAATTGCTTACTATCATTTTTTGTCTAACTTTTATAAGCTTATATTAAAATTTGGCTCAATTTGAACAAAATTGGTCAAAGGCCCTAAATTATCCTAATCGTGCTAAATGTCTTAACTCATATTGGTTAGTTTAGCGACTAGACTCTCACAAATATTGTCTTCTAGTACCATATCCTCACTACTTAAAACAGGATCGCAATGATCAGTAATTTAGTAAGTTCCTTAACCTTTTTAAACAATTATCATTAATTTACCTCTTGTTGATGCTCTTTCATAAATGCCAAAATACACAAAGTTCGTTAAAGGCCTGCTATCAAACATAAGGAAATTGGAAGAGCTTTCAATAATCATGTAAACTGAGGAGTGCTCAACTCTACTCTAAAAGAAGATTCTTAAGAACAGGGGGTTTTACTATACCTTGTGTCTTTGGAAACTTTTTAGTTAATAAAGCATTAGTAAACTAAGGAGCCAGTATAAACTTAATGCCTTATAGACTATTTAAGAAGTTAGGGTTAGGTAAACCTAAATTCATGCCCATGAGTCTTTAATTAGCTAATAGGTTAGTCATAGACCCTAGGGGAATTGTAGAGGATGCTTTGGTATAAGTAAATAAATTTATTTTTCCAATAGACTTTGTTATACTTAACATGGATGAAGACATAAAAGTACCCCTCATCTTAGGAAAGCCCTTCTTGGTTACTGCTAGAGCCATTAGACATGTTAGCGATGAGAAACTAATTTTGACAGTAAGCAATGAAGAAGTAGTTTTTAAAGTCTTTAAGAAAATGAATAAGTTTGTTGATCTAGATGATACTTTCTACCGCTTGGATGCTACTGATAAAGCTATTTTTGATTATATGCAAGAGGTATTATCAAAGAATTTCTTAGAGTATTGTTTGCATAAGGGAGGAGAAGTGCATTGAAAACCCCGATTGCATTGAAGTAGTAGCATAATTGAATGCAAATGACTCTAATAAAGAGAGAAAGGTGTTTAAACCAATTCTGAAGGCAAAAGATTCGTAGTTGAAGCCCTCCATTGATGATCCGCCAATTCTTGAATTTAAATAGCTTTCTAGTTAAAGTTAGCATGAGTACTTGAACTTTTATATTTTTTTCATTTTAATACCTAAACTTTAAACTTATTCATTTTAGTATCCCCACTATTTAAATAAGACAAATTCTTACCTCCATTATCACAATCATCATTATAAAATGATAGAATAATAATATAAGTACATCAACTTTCATTATATTTCAATTTTAGCGCTTAAACTTTATTTCTAATTTTATTTTGGTACCTCAACTTTTTAAAGTTAAAAAAATAAGTATTTTTTATAACGGCTATTATAATAGAAATATTAATTTATCTTATTTAAAAAGTTGAGATATTAAGATGAATAAGATTAAAATTCAGATACTAAAATGAAAAAATATAAAAGTTCAAGCACTTGTAGTGCCTTTATCCCTATTTTCTATGGGAAATTTGCATTGATTTAGACTTTATTCCTTTTTATTTTATGTTATTTTGAGTTTAATTTGCTTATTTATTATTAGTAAGGACTCTGAGAACATATTTTGAAGTTTTGCAGGATTTTTATGCAATTTCAAGCTTAATTGATGTGAAAACATGGATCTAAGAGTGAAGTAGAAGAGTTTCAATCAAGGAATGAAGTCTAATAGGGACCATGGTTGATACTAGGCAAGCGCACCTATCAATTTTAATATAGTCGGATATGAGTCCGAGTCGATCCCTCAGAGATTTTGAGTACTAATATTAGCTTTAGCTTTATTATCTAACCAGAAGATTATGATGAGTTGAATGAATTAAAAATACTGAAATTAACAACTAAACTACTTATGAGACTTAATTACGCAAATTAAAAAGCAATAAAACTATGAACGACTTCAAGTATGCAATGATGTATTTAGGAATTATTTCCCCTAGTGTTTAACATGTAACATTTTTAAAATGTATTCAATTCAGTTTCTATGATTCTTGACCGGAGGGATTCACAATTAAAGCTAATATCTTTCTCAAGCATATAAACCCTAATTCTAAATTATTTACCGGAATCTCTTCACTTAGTAATATAACTTAGAATTGCATTAATGTTTAATGAATTCCCACACAAACAATCAACTTTCCGAAAGAACCATGTATCTTATCTCTAAGTATACATGTAATTCTCTTCAATTATGCTAAGATCTAATTACACATGCAATTTCTCAATCAACATGCATAATATCATATATTGATACTCTAGAATTATCAATCAATAATTAACGACATAATTGAATCAAGAAAAGATAGAAACTTTCTTAAAATTATAATTCAATCCAAGGGTTACATGAAACCCTAGGTTCCATAATCCTAAATACTTGAATTCTAAGCTATCATAATGAATCTAAAAACGAGATTCATCAAAAACATGAAATAAAGCATGAAAACCCCTCTTGATTTGATGAACAATCTCTCTAATCTTGAAATCGATGTCGTTATCGCTTCTTGATCGATGTTCGCCTCAAGTCTCTTCTTGTCTCTTGTTTTTCTTTGTTTCTGTAATGTCTCTCCTCCTTTTGAACCCTAAGATCCCCTTTTATATGTGTATTTCACGGATTTTATTTTCGTCACCAGACACGGGCTGGGACATGGCCGTGTCCCCAGGCCATGTAACTTTCTGCACAAAGGCAAAATTTCTGCACAACTTCAAAACTTCAAAACTTCTTCGTTTGAACTCGGAATTGAGTGAAACTTGATTCCTTTTCTTCGTTTTCGAGCCTAGAACGCGTTTAAACCCTAAAATCAACATTTTACTCAATTAAGTATCAATTTCTTTAAATAAAACCAAAAATGTAAGGGAAATACCATAAAATCACCATATAAAATATGTTTAAAATTAGAGTTATCAATGGTCGAGGACAACACCCGTGGTTCCTACCTATAATTCCCTCATCATGAATTTTCATTAGAAATTGAAGATTGCAAACAAAGAGTGAGAACACGTCTAAACTTCACGGCCATGTACTTCAGGCGTAGAGTTATAATGATTTCCAAATCTTCTATTTTTGTTAAGTTTTTGTTGTAATCTTAGTTCTACTTCTTATAAATAGACACTTAGGCCTAAATTTATAGAGGATGGGTGATAAAGAGTTACTAAGGAAAATGTTATTTGTTTATTAGTTAGTTTGAATAAACCCCTTAGAATTAGGCAGTAAACAATGATAAAGAGTTACTAAGGAAAATGTTTTTTCTTTATTAATTAGTTTAAGTTATTTAGTTATTTTGTTGATAGTTAAGTATTTTTAATTTTATTTCTTCATTCCTATCTTTTAGTTTAATCTTTTATTTTATTGTAACCTTTACTTTTTGTATTTCTTTAACTTATTCCATTGAAACTTTTTATTATTAGAAGTTAGGCAATTAAATAATTAAAGGGTATTAGTGCTAAAAATAATAAGATATACTCACATATCTAGTTCCTTATGAGATTGACACTCAAACTCAACATCCATTTTAATATATATTATAACTTGACTAGGTGTACTTGACTAGGTACACTTGCCTATTAGAGCGTTATATGACCCATCAATGCCCCTATGTTGCATTGGCCTATAAGAGGTTGCCATTAGGTCTTTGCAATGCACCGACCACATTCAAAAGGTACATGATGGCTATATTTGAAGATTTGGTGGAGGATATCATGAAAGTATTCATGGATGACTTCTCAATGTTTGCTTACTGATTTGATCATTACCTGAATAATTTGGAGAGGTAAACTATGTATGAGGGGACAAATCTTATTCTTAGCTAGGAAAAGTATTACTTCGTTGTATAAGAGGGGATTATATTAGGGCATTAGATTTTTTAGAGGGATATTGAGGTAAATAATGCCAAGATAGATACTATTGCAAAGTTGCTACCTAACTTCCATTAAAGCAATAAGGAGTTTCTTAGGATATATCGGGTTTTATAGGCATTTTGTCAAAGATTTTTCCAAGATCACTCGACCTTTTGACTCAACTATTGGAAGAGGATGTCCCCCTTGATTTTTCCTAAGAGTGTTTAAAATTGTTCAATATCTTCAAGGATAAGCTCACCAATGCTCTTATAATGGTGGCTCTTGATTGGAGCTTGACATTTGAGTTGATGTGTGAAGTGAGTGATCACACAATAGGAGTCGTTTTAGGGCAAAGAAGGGATAAACACTTCTAACCAATTTATTATGCTAGCAAGACTCTTATAAATGCTTAGGAGAATTACACTACAATTGAGAAAGAGCTACTAACTATTGTTCTTACTTTTAGTAAATTTCAATCTTATTTGATTATTTCCAAAATTATAGTATATACTAACCACTCTACTCTCAAATACTTGCTGGCCAAAATGGACGCTAAGCTAAGATTGATTTGGTGGATATTTCTTCTCTAAGAGTTTAATCTAGAGATTAGAGACAAAAAGGGTGTTGAGAACTTAGCTATAGACTACTTGTCCAGACTAGAGAATCCTAATTTGGAAAGATTGGAAGAGCAGGACATCAATGATGAGATTCTTGAGGAGCACCTACATGTTATCAATCAGGTATTAGATCTAGGGACTCCTTAGTTGGTTTACTAACTTTGCTAATTGTTTGGTCGCTAGTATTGTTCTTAAAGGGCTTTTACACCAACAAAAGAAGAAATTTTTCTTTGATGTGAAATACTATTTTTAGTAAGACCCTTACCTTTTTAAAGTTTGTGTAGATTATGTTATTAAAAGACATATCTCACATCTAGAAGGTGAGCAAATCCTGAGTTATTACTACTATAGATTGGTTGGAGTGTACCTTAGCATAAGTCCCTATAAAGTCTTAGAGGTAAGTTTTTATTAGCCTACACTTTTCAAAGATACTGAAAAGTTTGTGTAGTTTTGTGAGAATTGTTGAAGAACTAGAAATATATCTCAAAAGGATGAAATACTACAAAATCCTATCATATTACGTAAGGTTTTTTATGTGTAGAGCATAGATTTCATGTGTCCATTCCCGAATTCCAATGGTGGAATAAGTAGATCTTAGAAGTTATTGATTATGTTTCTAAATGGGTTAAGGCCTAGGCCTTACCAACTAATGATGTTAAGGTAATCACAAAGTTCCTTCAAAAGTTATTTTCCTGATTTGGCTCTTTAAGAGTGATTATTAGCCATAGGAGAACACATTTCTATAATACATAGCTTAAGAAATTTCTTAAGCACTATGAGTAACTGATAGGATAGCTATCCCTTACTACTTACAAACTAATGGACAAGTTAAAGTAGCCAATAGGGATTTAAAATGAATTCTAGAAAAGACTATAGAGCACCATTGTAAGGATTGGTTTGATAGGTTAGATGATGTTCTATGGGCTTATAAGAAAACCTATAAAACACTAATAATGTTGTTGGTGGATGTTGGTAGTTGGAAATATCTTGCAAAGAGAAAAGAAAAGAACTTGATACCGTGGCCAGTTTGGTGCGGCTACTCTAATGCCTAAGTTAGTAAACAAGTGTAGGGAAAGTTAAGTGAGTAGTTCAAAGGTATCATATATCTCTTACGGAGTTTCTTTCCTGTATTTATAGGTGACTATCATATCTAAAGTAGTAGTTATTTGAATAACTATTGGGATACATGGGAGCTTTTTGATTATATACATTCCCTGAAATATAAAGAGAGTAGGCGGTTCTATAATATCCATGCTGGTGATAACTATTCACACCACTTCCCTTGAACTCAAATTAGGAATAGATCTGTATTTCTCAGCAAGAGGCTGAGAATGTTGGTTACTTAAACTATCGATAGCTAAATGGACAAGTGAGTGAAGATTTGACTATTAACGCTTGAAAGGCCGAGTGAACGAAAATTGACTATCAATAGATAAGAACCACATCATATGGACTTATATACGGGAAAGCATGTCATCTCCTTGTAGAAATAGAACACTACTTACTAGGCCATTAAAACTACTAACCTTGACCTAGAGTGTATAAGTAATTATAGGAAACTCTAGTTGAATGAACTCAACAAATGGTATGACATTACGTACAAGAATTCTCATCTATAAGGAGAGGATTAAGAAGTATCACGACTAATGGATAAAGTGGGCAAACAATTCTAAGAAGGAGATTGTGTCCTCTTATATAACTCTCATATGTGATTGTTTCCTAGAAAGCTCAAATACAGGTAATAAGGGCCTCTTATAGTTACTAAGGTCTTCCCTTAAGGAATGGTTGAGGTCATGCATCTAAATAAAGATACGTTTAAAGTCAATGGTTAGATATTGAAATTGTACATAGAAGGAGAAATTGAAGGCCATAGAAGAGAGGATTTTTGACTCCTTTCTCCTAAAAGATTATGAGTGAGGCAATGTATTCTATTAAGCCATCGACATTAATTATAATGCTCTTGGGAGGCAACTTAAGTTTGTTACTAATTTTAGTTTTTTCTTTTAATTTTAATTTCTTTCTTTTTAGTTTTGAATTATTTC
This sequence comes from Lumnitzera littorea, assembly GCA_024138015.1. Classification (NCBI taxonomy): domain Eukaryota; kingdom Viridiplantae; phylum Streptophyta; class Magnoliopsida; order Myrtales; family Combretaceae; genus Lumnitzera; species Lumnitzera littorea. Next base: position 106,165,968 of record JAMXBB010000003.1, read on the forward strand.
AGTATTTAGTTCATGAACTTATTAATAAAAAAAAGGAGTTTAGAAATTAACATGACCAAATTGACATGACCATGTTAGTGGCCATGTCAAAACATTTGGAGTTTAGTTAACCATGTATAGAAATTGACATAGCCAAACTAACATGACCATGTCAGTGGTCATATCTAAATAACAAGAGCTTGGCCGATCATTCACTAGAAAAAGATATAGCCAAACTGATGTGATTATGTTAGAGGTCTTATTCAAGGTAATTATTAATTAAAAAAAAACCCCTAAGAATAGAATTTGACATAGGAAAAGAGACATGACCATGTATCTTGCCATGTCAAGTCAATAGCACAAAGAATAGGCCAAGCAAAAAAATTGATATGAGTAAGGTGGCATGGTCATGTCACATAATGTGTCATCTATACTATATAAGATAGGTTGTACCTTTTCTCATTCACTCTTTGATCTCCTCCTCTCTTTCATATGATTAGTCCATATTCAAACTCCACAAATGAATGCACACTCTCTCTTAATTTCTTATACAGGTTAGTATTAATTAGGGTCTTGAGTCACTATGACTTAGATCAAAATATTAGGTATGTGTGTTTTCTTCCCTCTTCTTGTGCTTTCATGAACATTTGTAGAATTTCCATAGTTTTTAACACGTGATTTGCAAAAAAAATTAAGGTTTATAGTTTCTTTTTATTACACATATGATTAATAGTTGTTTTGACATGGATTAAGTATGAAATTTCTTAGTTTCACATTGGGTATTGATAAACATGCTCATGTCTTTTGAATATGGAACCAAGATAAAATTGGAATTGACATGACTTTGTTAGGATGATCATATTGAGTTATATACATATTGTTGAGCATAGGTGTTGCATTTTTCCTCTATTTTGGAGTTATTTTTCTTTGTTTCAAGTGATTTGGCAATTAAACACTTCAATTTAGCACTTAGGATTCATTGCTCTTTTTCAATATTGAGTGCTAATTGTTGAGATTACTTGAGTTTGGTGTTTCTTTGTAGGTATAGATCATATTGTTGGCATATTCGTATAACTAGTTGAGGGTTTGCATAAATATTTTGCTTGGAAACAACTAGTTGTATTAGTGCCCACCAAGTGCTTGATGAAATGCCTCAATATGCCATTGTCTTAGTTCTTCTACGCTAGTTACTTGAAATTCATTCTTGTTGACATTTTAAGTGTGTGGAAGCTTTTGTGATCTTAATTTGACTTGTCTTTTTCCTCTTATGGGGTAACATACCATCGTATGAGAAGCTTCCAACTCATAGAAAATGTAAGGATGTAGCTTTTGCTTTTTCCTCTCAACTACCTACATTAATTGAGCCTTTGGCTACTTTGTCACCTCTCATTCATCTAATGCTTCATTTCTATGATGACAATCACAAGGTTAGGTGTGAGGTGTTGTAAAACATGGAGTTTAGTGAGATGCTTCATTTGGATTGGGATGTTATTAGATGATTACAATTGGAAGAAGAGGTTATGCAGATGGTTAAAATAAAGCTTTGGGAAGAGTTATTTTCTTTTAGGCCTCGATTTACAAGGAACTTACTCTTAAGTTTCTTTACACTTTCAAATTGGATAAAACTCGTGGGCTAACTTATGGTGTAACGAAAAAGATGAAGTTTAGAGTAAATGGGAAGATGCATAGGATCTTAGTGCTGCAGTTGGTTATGTTTTTGGGTTTGTATGATTAGGATTATGTTCATAGTGTTGAGTTTCTTGATTTTCCTTATGATTTTCCGTTTGCAGTAACTACTGCAAATTTTTGAAAGGAGACTAGTGTTGATCACTCATATAATGTAAAACTCAGTAAAGCTTCTCAACTTAAAAAACTAGAATATCGAGTTATGCATTGGCTTCTATCACATACTTTGAGTGGCCATGATAAGAGTACTGGGGTTGTAACTACCTATGATATGGTGTATTTGAATAGTATGATTGCATAATCCCCCATTAACCTTATGGTTAAGAGAACAAAGTTTTTTTTTTTCAGTGCTAAGTACTTAAATCAGGCTTGGTAGTTAGATTTGTTGTGGCCCGTATGTTACTTTGCTGGTTTAGGGTATGGGATTGATTGATGACAATTACCCTTCTTTGACTTACATAAGTGAAGTAGTGCCTTTAGTCAAATGCACATTTTGCCAAATGTACTGCAAGATAGGCTAGTAAGATCAAGCCAAGGAGGAAGGCTACAGATGGATAGGGTAGAACGGATGTTGAAGGATCTCTTGGTTAAGCATGGTAACTTGACATATGACATGGAGACCAGTATTAATAGGCTAACCATTAGGTAGATCCAGTTGTTAAAATTTGCCGATTGTACTACTAATAAATATCATATTAAATTTTTAGATGTTCATTTGCAATTTGAGTCTTCTAGTAAGGAAAATGACAATGAAGAAGAGGATGAGAATGAAGGAAATGAGGAAGACTATGAAGGAGAGGATGAGGAGATGCAAGAAGCTTTGAGTGTCGAAGATGATTAAGGAGATGATTCTTCTTGAGTTGCATTTTGCTTTTTTCTCTTTTATTTTGCTAGACTCAAATGACTTTCCTATTTTAGTTTACCATTTAACTCTTTCTCTTCTATAACTTCTTTTATTTCTTTCTTTTTCTTGTGTCTCTATTGTCTTTTGCAAAAGATTCCACAATCATCGACCATGTACAAATGATGGATGACAAACTTCAAAGTATATATATGATAAAGCATATTAGGGAAGTACCAATTTCTTTTTCATTTTCCCCATATCTTTCCTTTTCCCTTGTTTATGTTTTCTTTTGTTAATTATCTTTATTGAATTGGATTGTTGAGTACATTAAGGATAACATACATTATTAAGTATAGGGAAGGGAGATATATAAAATTTATCACTGCTTAGGAAACCAATTTTTTACATTTGACCCAATTGATGTATTAGTTGACTTATAACTAATGACTAACAATTTCTTAAATTCAAACCAATTAAGTGGATTGAATTGAATATTTGACTAATACTTAACCATCATTGATCTCATTATATTTTGCTAGAGTTGATTAGTGGAATCTATGTAGAGTAAAAGTTACATGTTACTTAGCTTGGGATTCTAAGACTTGAGATTACAATGACATCACTAGCTAGTCATGACCATTTTCAAATTTATTTTAATGTATAATGTTCTCTTAGAAGTTTTTAAAGCTCTATAATCCTAAATAAACAAGCAAATCAACTTGTCTTTTGTAAACTCTTTGAAAAATCGAATTAGTTGGAGGCCAAAGAAAGAATTAAATGAAATAAAATGCAAAGTTGGTAAGGATTGACCTTAGTTTTCAAAAGAGCAAGGTTTTTTCTTATTGCCAACCTAAAGAAATTAGTTAAGATTGGTAAGGTCAGCCTTAATCTATTAGAAGAGTAATGTTTTTTTCCTATTACCATTGTAATCCTGCATAAATAAGGCAAATAAAGTGAATAAAAAAAACCTTCCAATGAAAATATATACTTAGAAGATGATCAAAAGATGAATAGATGTAAAATATGTTTATTTTGGATTATATTGCTTAGCAAGATTAAAGAGAAAGTCATATACATTTTAGCTAAGTAGGTAAAATTTTTATGACTATTTCTCAACTAATGAGATGTTAGATCTAATTTTTGAGTTTAAGAATTTTTTATTAAATAATTCAGTTAAACTTTGATTTTACATGAATTAACTAGTGAACTCGTGTATTAAGTGTTTTTAGAACATATGAATATGGTTAGGTGGAAATATGAAATTTGTGTAATTTTGTGATTGCAAGTTAGTTGGGAATTACTTCCAAGTCAAGTGTAATGGTCAACTAGTTTCCTAAGTAGTGAATGATTTGACTAAGTGTTTCTTGTCCCGATTATTTTATTCGATTTATTAGCTTAAGAATAAGTAAATGCTTAAGTATACAGAAGTTTGATAAGCTTTAATTTAAATATATCTATCATAATGATTTTGTAATATTTCCTTATGATTTTGGCTTATTTTTGAACAATTTGATACTTATTAAGTAAAATTTTAATTTTAAGGTTTTAACACATGTTGGTAGTGCAAATGAAGAAAAAGAATCAAGTTTCACTCAATTTGAAATTAAAATGAAGAAGTTTTGAAGTGACACAAATAGCAGCATGATCATGTTGAAGTAAAGGTTCATTAGAAGACGTAAAGAGGTTTATTCACAAAAAATGACATGATCGTGTCATAGACCATGCTGTCTAACTAATTAAGGTTTTCCTATTTTATTATAAAAGGTTGTTTAAGGGTTTTGAGCCACAAATTTTGCTATGAATTTTGAGAGACTCAAAGGGTTGGAAGAGCACGAGAGAGCACACTATCCAAGCTTTAAGATTTAGGAGTTTATTTCAAGATTCATGGCTTTGTTTTTCATGTTTCCCTTTTTTTTTTTTCATTTGAATGAAGATTTTTCTTTGCCATGATTAGAGCATAGATTTGTTGTGTTTAGATTTTGTGGAAGTTAGAATTATCATGTAACACATTTTATCCTTGAATCTAAAGATGTCTTTCAATTTATTGATTCAATTATGTGCTCTTTCTTTGTTTTAGATTAATATTTTTAGTGTTAATTTAAGTATTTGATATTATGAACGATAATTAAGAGATTGATTGTATAATTAGATTTAAGCATAATCAATGAGAAATTATGTAATCTTAGAGATAAGTTGCATGTTTCTTTTGGATCTTGATTACATTCTTTTAGAGAATTTGCTAATCTTTAAAGTAATTTTAAATTATGCTATTGAAAAGAAATTCTAACAAGCAATTTAAATATTAGGATTAATAAACTTCAAAAAGTTATTAACTTTATTAGAAAATTCTCCTAATCAATAAATTTATGGATGTAATTAGGTAATTTTCATTTAAGGCACATGTTTAATGTAGTGAAAATAAGATCTAGATATGTTCTTGCATTATTGAAGTAAATCTTCAAATTGATTGCTCTTTTGATCTTTAGATTAAGTCTTAATTAGTAGCTAATCGATAGTATAGATTTAAGTTTAGTTCTTGCATTAAAATTTGTTAGTTAGATAATAGAAAAATAGTAAGTATTATTATTTTCAATCTTCATCAAAATGATGTTTGCATTCATAGCACTTTACTATAGATTCGATACATATACTTGCCTACCATCATCCACTCTAGGTGTAAGCCTTACAAAATTTTGATAATCTAAAAGTAGAATCGAATGAAAAAGTCCTTAGACAGTCCCTAAAGCCACCCAAACACAATAATAAAACTTGGGGAAAAGAATTGAACCCTAAGTGTTTAACTAAAAAATCTAACTAAACGAGCAAGAACCCTATACTTGAAAAGCCCTATAACAATAGCGAGACCCTAAAACGATCTTCTAACCCTAATTAATGTTAAACTTAGAAGTTTTCATGTTGTAATTTTGATGAGAACAAATAATTAATCAAATATTGCTTCAAAACCGAGCAAGAACCCAATACTTGAAAAGCCCTATAACAATAGTAAGACCCTAAAACGATCTTCTAACCCTAATTAATGTTAAACTTAGAAGTTTTCATGTTGTAATTTTGATGAGAACAAATAATTAATCAAATATTACTTCAAAACTGATTTGCAAATTCTTATAAGAACTATGTCCTTTAAGGAAATACTGTTAATCTAGGGATTGCCTTTGTAAATTATTAAGAACTGATTCTATATTTTAGTGAAAGAAGAAGAAGTAATCAAGTACTATTCAAATGCATTTTTTGGTTACTCTGTCTTGAACTGTTCGGCTAGTTATGCTGGAACCAATCGATTGGTTCCTTCAGGTATTCTGTAAATAGTGGCAAGAAAAGGACCATGCGACTGGTTGCTCATGAACTGATTGGCTGGTTGATGAAGGTTAGTAAGTCTTGTTGAACTATGCAGCTGGTTGCTCATGAACTATTCGGTTGGTTGATGAAGGTTAGTAAGCTTAGTTGAATTGTGTGTTTAGTGATTTAAGGACCATCCGGCTAATGACATCAACTGAATAGACCATCCAGTTGGTTTCCTTTAAACGATCTGGCTAGTCCATACAGAAACTAGCCATTACAATACATTTAATGTAAATTGTATAAGACCAACAGTTAGATTTTTATGAAGGTATATAAATGCGACTTTGTGAGTAAATAAAGGACAATTAATAAAGCTATATTCCTGCAATTATTCCTCTTGTCTACTTATACTTAATTCCAATTGTCTTGTGCTCATAATTTGCAATCCTTTATAAACTCTAGTGTATTGCTAAGCTTCATATTTGCAACTTTTGCTTAAGAGAGCACTACACCAAGTGTTTGTGAGATCAAAACTTGTTGGAGATTGGGTATAGGCACTTGTGCCCTTGAGATTGATATTAATAAATTCGTGTATGAAGACCTCGGTTGAGGCATTGGGTGATTATGGAGAGTAGGAGGAGATCCAAACTTCACGTTAAAATTCCGGGCTTGATTTCTCTATCCTTATCTCTTTTATTTTCAGTAAGTTTTATTGATTTATTATTATCTTAATTTGTCTCATTGTTGGTCTATCTCAATATTGCATTCTCTTAGTTCCTTAATTTAAAGAAATTGGTGTTAAAAGTTAAATTTTGGCATTGAACTCAATTCACCCCCCCTTCTTGCGTTTCTAGTGTAGTATTTCAATTAAGTGATTAAATACCTTAATGTCATAAATAAACACTAATAGTAAGGTTGAATCGATCAATATAAGTGATCGATAACGTTAAATGATTCAAATTCTAACTTTCAAGCTCGTATGGGGATCAAATTACTTTAAACAAACACTAAACCCTAAGGAAACCTTAAGTACATGTGTAGGGCATTTAGATTAGCTAAAGTATAGTA
>JAMXBB010000003.1:106173344-106203204 GCA_024138015.1 Lumnitzera littorea
ATATTTATTCTATTCTATATATTAGCTTTAATATTCTATATTCGATTTAATATTCGATTGAATCTAATAGAATCTCTATTATTTTAGATTTTGTTTCTGTTTATGACTAGAATCCTCAAACTCAAAGAGGAAGACTGTCTTTTTTTTGTCTCTTTTTATTAGTTATTTAGAATAGAGTAAGTAGTCAGATGCGGGAAACTAGCTATAAATTTGGATCTCGGAATTTAGAGTATTATGAGTCTTGGTATATTCTTTTTCTTTTTTTATTAGGATCCACAAGAACAGATATAGGAACTTTATTGATTGAATACGGAAATACTTGTTTTTTTTTTTTGCTTTGCTAAGCTAAGTAAAGTATCCCTAGAACTCGAAAAAGGCCTATTTGACAATCTTTATAATTTAACTTAGCAAAGGTCTTCCTTTTTGAAACTCAAACTTTGGCTTGTCTACAAATCAAAAATAAAGTAAGGCACTGCTAAATTTATGTGACTTACTATTAGATTCGATTAAGTAGATTAAGATTGGGTTAGGTTGGAGTCTTTAACCGCTTTCATGTCATAATTTTGACTCCAAAAATTATCTAGCCAGAATTAGATAGGTATACTAAAGAAAAGAAATATTACTAATTCTTTTTCGTTTGATTGTGAACAGTAAAAGAAAAAATTCATTATGGAAATATGAAATTTGCCTACGAAGATAATAAAGAAAAAGGCTTTCTTTATCTGACTGAGATTAGATAAAAAAATACCGATTGGGTTTCGTGCAATGCGCTTTTGTTTTTAGTTTTATATTATGCTCTGAGCGATCCCCTGTGAGGAGACTTGTGGGAATAGTTTTTTCGATAAATCAAGTACCTGTAAGCGACCAGTTACAAACAAGAAAGAATAGAATACAATTAGGTATATTCTATTAATATTTATCTAATAATAGTTCGATATTATTTCGAATTTAATTATTTCGAATTTAATTACTATTTCTATTACTATTTCTATATTAATTCGAATTTCATATTATTTCGAATTTCTATATTATTTCGAATTTCTAAATTTCTATTAGTATTAGGGCTATACGGACTCGAACCGTAGACCTTCTCGGTAAAACAGATCAAACTGATTATTATCAAAATGATTCGAACTGTTTCAAAGACCCAACATGCCTTTTTTTTTTGCATTGGGCTCTTTCATTAGCTGATAGAAATATCAGCTAGTCTGCCATCTTTTTTTTTGCCAATAAAATAAAGAGATAGCTCCATGTGCTCTGATTCATTATTTTTATTTCGATTCCGGAGCACTACCAAAGTGTTTCAAAGAAGGGTTATCTTGACGTAGGTCTGCTTCTTGCCGAGTCAACGTAAGTTAAATGAAGTCTCTATCGCCTCGCCTGCCTAAAAAAACCAAATATGAAACTTTATACACCTTAAAGTTCATAGGGCGAAAAGAGAATTTTTGGAGATCCTTATACTCATTATGTCTAGCATTGAATAGACTAGGTATTCACCTTATCAATATCTCAAATCAAGAAGGGGTTCTATTTGAAGCTTAAACGGGCACCCGAATCGGATCGAGAACCCTTTATCAGATCAGGCTATTGTTCTTTTGTTTTGTTCCCTAAACATTATGGAGTAAGACATCGATTTTTCAATAAGAAAAATTCTTTTGATTACATGATGTGATGAACTCCTCTGAAAAACATTGGCGCACGTGTAAACGAGGTGCTCTACCAGCTGAGCTATAGCCCTTGTGTTTGTTATACATATCATATTATGTAGATAATTTCTTGTCAAGATAAATAGTACAGTACATGATTCAACATACATCTCTTTGATTGGTATTGCTTAGAAGGAATATTGGATTTATAATCCGGATGAGTTCCTCTTGTATCTCTTTGTGATGATAAATGACCTACTTAACTCAGTGGTTAGAGTATTGCTTTCATACGGCGGGAGTCATTGGTTCAAATCCAATAGTAGGTAGAACTTATTAGATACCATGACTCTGGTATCTAATAAGTCTTTCTGACCCCCTTCTTTTATTGATTTTCCATCCTCAAAATGGAATATTTTTTCATTGCATAAGAATCCACTTGCTTTTTTTTTGATTGTATTCGATCGGAAGAAAAAAAAGGGGTAGAAACCGAACCTCTGTTTATACAGAAGTTCCTTTGATTATTCGTACGCACTCCACCAATTAATTAGTTATGAAATCGGATTGAGAGCTTCGACTCGTGTCCTAGCTCGTCTGACAGCTAGATTTGCCTCAATTGTTTGTCTCTTTCCTTCAGCTTTCCTTAAGTTAGCTTCCGCTAGTTCAAGAGTTTCCTGAGCTTCTTGTGGATCGATGTCACTACCCTTTTCCGCATCATTTACTAAAATAGTGATCTCATTATTGCCTATTCTAGCAAAACCGCCCATCAGAGCCATCGTTAACCATTGGTCGTTAAGGCGTATTCTCAATATACCTATATCTACAGCTGTGGCAATGGGCGCGTGATTTGGTAATACGCCAATTTGTCCACTATTAGTAGATAAAACGATTTCTTTCACTTCGGAATCCCAAACAATTCGATTAGGGGTTAGTACACAAAGATTTAAGGTCATTTCTTCAATTTACTCTCCATTTCTAAGTTCGTAGCCTTCGCAGTAGCTTCATCGATGTTACCTACCAAATAAAAGGCTTGTTCAGGAAGACTATCTAATTCTCCGGAAAGGATCAATTTAAACCCTCTAATTGTTTCTGCTAGGCCAACATATTTCCCCGGGGAACCGGTAAATACTTCTGCTACGAAAAAGGGTTGTGATAAGAAACGCTCAATTTTTCGTGCTCTTGCTACGGTTAAGCGATCCTCTTCGGATAATTCATCCAACCCGAGGATAGCTATAATGTCCTGAAGTTCTTTGTAACGTTGTAAAGTTTGCTTAACCCTTTGCGCAGTTTCATAATGTTCCTCACCAACGATTCGAGGTTGGAGCATAGTTGACGTTGAATCTAAAGGATCGCCTGCTGGATAGATACCTTTAGCAGCTAATCCTCTTGATAGTACGGTCGTCGCGTCTAAATGGGCAAATGTCGTAGCAGGCGCAGGATCGGTCAAATCGTCTGCAGGTACATAAACTGCTTGAATAGAAGTTATGGATCCCTCTTTGGTAGAAGTAATCCTTTCTTGTAAAGATCCCATTTCGGTACTAAGGGTGGGTTGATAACCCACAGCGGAAGGCATTCTACCCAATAAGGCAGATACTTCAGATCCTGCTTGGACGAAACGGAAAATATTGTCGATAAATAGAAGTACGTCTTGTTCATTAACATCTCGGAAATATTCTGCCATAGTTAGGGCAGTCAAACCAACTCTCATACGAGCTCCGGGAGGTTCATTCATCTGACCGTAGACTAGAGCTACTTTTGATTCTGCAATATTTTGTTCATTAATTACTCCGGATTCCTTCATTTCCATGTAAAGGTCATTTCCTTCACGAGTACGTTCACCTACTCCGCCAAATACGGATACGCCCCCATGAGCTTTAGCAATGTTGTTGATCAATTCCATAATAAGTACTGTTTTACCCACTCCAGCCCCCCCGAATAGTCCTATTTTTCCGCCACGGCGATAAGGGGCTAAAAGATCTACTACTTTAATTCCTGTTTCAAAAATAGATAATTTAGTATCTAACTGTATAAAGGCGGGCGCAGATCTATGAATAGGAGATGTTGTACGAGTATCTACAGGTCCTAAATCATCAATAGGCTCTCCAAGCACGTTGAAAATTCGTCCTAGAGTCGCTCCGCCGACTGGAACACTTAGAGGAGCTCCCGTATCAATCACTTCGATTCCTCTCATTAGACCATCTGTAGCACTCATAGCTACAGCTCTAACTCGATTATTTCCTAATAATTGTTGTACCTCACAGGTTACATTAATTTCTTGACCAAGAGTATCTCGACCTTTAACTACCAGAGCGTTATAAATATTAGGCATCTTGCCCGGGGGAAAAGCTACATCCAGTACCGGACCAATGATTTGAGCTATACGTCCCAGGTTTTTTTTTTCAAGTGTGGAAACTCTGGGACCAGAAGTAGTAGGATTGATTCTCATAATAATAATAAAAGTGAAATATGTTGAAATCTTTTACGAAAATTTTGAATCCAAAAAAATGTTCGATAGCAAGTTGATCAGTTAATTCAATAATTAATGGTAATTAACACTCGATTTCGTTGGTACCGTCCAACCGAATTCAATTCCATTTATTTTGTTTACTTATTCAATTCAAGTAAATTTTGAAGTTCAATCGACCCATTTTTAAAATATCAAGTGGATGAATAAAAATCTTGAGCTTTGAGAAAGTCGTTCATTTGTCTATCATTATAAACAATAACATAGATATTATCTATGGAATTCGAACCTAAACTCTATTTACAATTCATTATTTTTATCTCATTGGGCCTTAGTTCTTTTTTTAGTGGATTCATTTATGTCTAGCCTTTTCTTTTTTTTTTTTTTCTACCTAATGGATACAAATTTTTCCCATTTTCACATCTAGGATTTACATATACAACGTATCTCACTGTCAAGAGTCAATTTCTTATTATTTCGATATTTCGATTCAAAAAAAGTAAGGGATTAGAAACTTCAAAAACAAGAGTTGGGTTGCGCCATATATATGAAAGAGTATACAATAATGATGTATTTGGCGAATCAAATACCATGGTCTAATAAAGACCATTATGATTAGTTGATAATATTAGTTAATTAGTTGATAATATTAGTTAAAAATTTTGTGAAAGATTCCTGTGAAAGCTTTCATTAACTCCGAATTTCTGTCGAGTAGACCTTGTTGTTGTGAGAATTCTTAATTCATGAGTTGTAGGGGAGGGACTTATGTCACCACAAACAGAGACTAAAGCAAGTGTTGGATTCAAAGCTGGTGTTAAAGATTATAAACTGACTTATTATACTCCTGACTATCAAACCAAAGATACTGATATCTTGGCAGCATTCCGAGTAACTCCTCAACCTGGAGTTCCGCCTGAGGAAGCAGGGGCTGCAGTGGCTGCTGAATCTTCTACTGGGACATGGACAACCGTATGGACCGATGGGCTTACCAGCCTTGACCGTTATAAAGGAAGATGCTACCACATCGAACCTGTTGCTGGAGAAGAAAATCAATATATATGCTATGTAGCTTACCCCTTAGACCTTTTTGAAGAAGGTTCTGTTACTAATATGTTTACTTCCATTGTGGGTAATGTATTTGGGTTCAAAGCCCTGCGCGCTCTACGTCTGGAGGATCTGCGAATTCCTACTGCCTATATTAAAACCTTCCAAGGCCCTCCTCACGGGATCCAAGTTGAGAGAGATAAATTGAACAAGTATGGCCGCCCCCTATTGGGATGTACTATTAAACCGAAATTGGGGTTATCCGCTAAGAACTACGGTAGAGCAGTTTATGAATGTCTTCGTGGTGGACTTGATTTTACGAAGGATGATGAGAACGTGAACTCACAACCATTTATGCGTTGGAGAGACCGTTTCTTATTTTGTGCCGAAGCACTTTATAAAGCACAAGAAGAAACTGGTGAAATCAAAGGGCATTACTTGAATGCTACTGCGGGTACATGCGAAGAAATGATCAAAAGGGCTGTATTTGCCAGAGAATTGGGAGCTCCTATCGTAATGCATGACTACTTAACAGGGGGCTTCACTGCAAATACTAGCTTGGCTCATTATTGCCGAGATAATGGTCTACTTCTTCATATCCACCGTGCAATGCATGCAGTTATTGATAGACAGAAAAATCATGGTATGCACTTCCGTGTACTAGCTAAAGCCTTACGTATGTCTGGTGGAGATCATATTCACGCTGGTACCGTAGTAGGTAAACTTGAAGGAGAAAGAGAAATTACTTTGGGCTTTGTTGATTTACTACGTGATGATTTTATTGAAAAAGATCGAAGCCGTGGTATTTATTTCACTCAAGATTGGGTCTCTTTACCAGGTGTTCTGCCCGTGGCTTCGGGAGGTATTCACGTTTGGCATATGCCTGCTCTGACCGAAATCTTTGGAGATGATTCCGTACTACAATTCGGCGGAGGAACTTTAGGACACCCTTGGGGAAATGCACCGGGTGCCGTAGCTAATCGAGTAGCTTTAGAAGCATGTGTACAAGCTCGTAATGAGGGACGTAATCTTGCTCGTGAGGGTAATGAAATTATCCGTGAGGCTAGCAAATGGAGTCCTGAACTAGCTGCTGCTTGTGAAGTATGGAAGGAGATCAAATTTGAATTCGAAGCAATGGATACTTTGTAATCCAGTAATTCCCGTTCGTTCTCTTACTCTTAATTGAATTGTAATTCAACTAAACTCGGCCCAATCTTTTACTAAAAGGATTGAGCCGAATCCAAAGATTCTATTTATTAGATCTATTTCAAATACATACATATTTATCTAGATATACAAGATTCAAAATAAAATAAATAACTAAACAACGAAAATGCTTCTATTGTTTGTTGGCTTGGATCCACAATAAATTCCATGGATCTTTAGGATTGGTGTATTCTTTTATATCCCTTAGCTTTGGATCATGAATTGAGTCAAGTATCACAACCTCTTCACCCATCCTGTATATTGTCCTTTTCGTTCCGTGTTCTATGTATATGTAATAGAAATTGATTCTATTAGCAATAGACGAGATTTTACGAAAAAAGTTATTCATAAGAGGGAACAAATATGTCTTTTTTTCGATGCGAATTTGACACAAGATGACGGACATCTTCATATGTCATATTCCGATATAGTTTAAGTAATACTCCGGATTTTCACAAAATTTTACAAAAGACAATCAACTCCAATCATTTTTTTTTTCACTTTTCTCTAATTAGTTAATAATCCTAACTATTGGCTTATTCTGATAGCAAATAAAATATTCAATGATTTTTCATCGAATGACTATTCATCTTTGTATTTTCATGTATAAAAAAAATAGGGGCAAGAAAGCTCTATGAAAAAATGTTGGTTCAATTCGATGTTGTCTAAGGATAAATTAGAATACAGGTGTGAGCTAAGTAAATCAATCGATAGGCTTGGTCCTATTGAAAATACCAGTGTAAGTGAAGATCCGGTTAGAAACGATACGTATAAAAAAATTCATAGTTCTAGTTACAGTAATGTTGATCATTTCGTGGGCATCCGGGACATTCGTAATTTTATCTCTGACGACACCTTTTTAGTTAGAGATAGGAATAGGGATATTTATTCCCTATATTTTGATATTGAAAAGCAAATTTTTGAGATTGACAATGATCCTTCTTTACCGAGTGAACTAGAAAGTTCTTTTTTTAGTTGTCGGAATTATGGTTATCTGAAGAATGGATCGAAGAATGACGATTCCCACTATGATCTTTCCCTGTATGAGACTAAATACAGTTGGAATAATTACATTAATACTTGCATTGACTCTTATTTTCGTTCTCAAATCTCTATTGAGAGTTCCATTTTAAGTGGTAGTGACAATTCCAGTGACCATTACATTTATAGTTACATTTGTAGTGAAAGTGAAAATAGTAATGGAAGGGGGAGCTCCAGTATAAGAACTAGCAGGAATGCTATTGATTTCACGATAAGAGAAAATTCTACTGATTTCGATTTAACTCAAAAATATAGGCATTTGTGGGTTCAATGCGAAAATTGTTATGGATTAAATTATAAGAAATTTTTTAAGTCAAAAATGAATATTTGTGAACAATGTGGATATCATTTGAAAATGAGTAGTTCAGATCGAATCGAACTTTCGATTGATTCAGGTACTTGGGATCCTATGGATGAAGACATGGTTTCTCTGGATCCTATTGGATTTCATTCGGAGGAAGAACCTTATAAAGATCGTATTGATTCTTATCAAATAAAGACAGGATTAACTGAGGCTGTTCAAACAGGCACCGGTCGCCTAAATGGTATTCCCATAGCTATTGGCGTTATGGATTGTCAGTTTATGGGGGGTAGCATGGGATCCGTAGTAGGCGAGAAAATCACGCGTTTGATTGAGTATGCTACCAATAAATTTTTACCTCTTATTATAGTGTGTGCTTCCGGAGGAGCACGTATGCAAGAAGGAAGTTTGAGCTTGATGCAAATGGCGAAAATTTCTGCTGCTTTATATGATTATCAAGCAAATAAAAAGTTATTCTATGTATCAATCCTTACATCTCCTACTACTGGTGGGGTGACGGCTAGTTTTGGGATGTTGGGGGATATCATTATTTCCGAACCTAATGCATACATTGCATTTGCCGGGAAAAGAGTAATTGAACAAACATTGAATAAGACAGTACCGGAAGGTTCACAAGCGGCTGAATATTTATTCCATAAGGGCTTATTCGATCCAATCGTACCACGTAATCCTTTAAAGGGTGTTCTGAGTGAGTTATTTAAACTTCACGCTTTTTTTCCTTTGAATTCAAATTCAATTAAGTAGGTCCTTAAGTTAAATTAGTTAATTTAGTTAAATTATTTGATTTGTAGCGAAAAATAGTTAGTTTGTGCGAATCAAAATCAACATTTTTCGAATGTATTTTTTTTTCTTTCGTGACATAAGATTGAATTTGAAATTGTATAAAGAATCATACGGATAATTCTTTTTTTTATACCGATATTCCCGATTACTATTTAGTAAACCTGTATTAACAAGAGAAAAAAAGAAGATTCTTCTTGATAAATTCAAATTAGGCAAAGGAAAATAAACTGAATTTCATCCTTCTTGCTGCGTTGCCTATGTATATAGAATTCAAATATAGAAAATTCAAATAGAGAGATAGAGTATCTTTCTACTCTATCTCCCAAGAATCCCTTTACTTCTAACGAATCTTGCAGGAATTTTTAATAAATTCTTTAGTTTATTAATGAAATTCAAATTAAAAGACAAGAATGAATTATCATACATATATTTATATCTTTCATGTAGAAAGACGAATAAGTCGCATTTATTTATTAAATTATACATTCCTTGCACTTAGTATATTATATATACTCACTTAGATATACTTATAGATATATCTAGTATAATTAGATACGAATTCTAATGTTATCTTTATAACAGGTACAAATATTAAATCGAGGTACCCATTCTATGACAACTCTCAACGACTTAAACTTACCCTCTATTTTTGTGCCTTTCGTGGGCCTAGTATTTCCGGCAATTGCAATGGCTTCTTTATCTCTTCATGTTCAAAAAAACAAGATTTTTTAGGGTCCAAATCTCATCTATTTTTTCAAGACTTAGATAATATCTAATTTTTTCAAGACTTAGATAATATCTATTTAATAAAATATGGTATAACGTGCAGCTTCCTATGAACATAAAATAAATAAAGGAGCTCTTATGTATGCGTAAATAGATGAGTAAATGACTTATAGCTAGAAATAGATCGGAATCTAGCCGAATGGGAAGTCAACGTATCTCTATGTATGTAGATATCTATAGGAGATCATAAAAGGGGGATTCTATTATTTTGGACCTAACCAATTAGATGAATTACTCCTAAAGGGTTACATCAGAACAGAATAGCGCTAGTTGATGAGAGTTACTTCGCAAATAAAAAAAGGAAAGTCAAATTCATTTGGACTTTTTTCTCAATTCCAATAAAATGCAACCGGATCTAGTATGAGTTGGCGATCAGAACATATATGGATAGAACTTATAGTGGGGTCTCGAAAAATAAGTAATTTCTGCTGGGCCTTTACCCTTTTTTTAGGTTCATTAGGATTCGTATTGGTTGGAGCTTCGAGTTATCTCGGTAAGAATTTGATATCTTTAGTTCCGTCTCAGCAAATAATTTTTTTTTCACAAGGGATCGTGATGTCTTTCTACGGGATCGCAGGTCTCTTTATTAGTTCCTATTTGTGGTGCACAATTTCGTGGAATGTAGGTAGTGGTTATGATCGGTTCGATAGAAAAGAAGGAATAGTCTGTATTTTTCGTTGGGGATTTCCTGGAAAAAATCGTCGCATCTTCCTACGATTCCGTATGAAAGATATTCAGTCCATCCGAATAGAAGTTAAAGAGGGTATTTATGCTCGTCGTGTCCTTTATATGGAAATCAAAGGGCAGGGGGCCATTCCTTTGACGCGTACTGATGAGAATTTGACTCCGCGAGAAATTGAGCAAAAAGCTTCTGAATTAGCCTATTTCTTGCGCGTGCCAATTGAAGTATTTTGAAATGAACTGAAGAATAACTTCTTTATCCTCGGCAAGGAAAAAATTCAAGAACCCAAAAGTTTTTTTAGAACGTTCATTCAAACCAAAATAGACGTATACAGAACATCCATAAAACGAAACTTTTTTTGTCCACAATTTTTTTTTATTATGTGTATGGAAATCCATCCAATCCAATTCAGTAAAAAAGAAGTAACAAACCAAAAGAATAGATTCATCTCGTATAGCAAAAGATTTTGGAATAAAGAATTTCTCTTTTTTTTTTTTTCAATTTTTTATTTTCAATAGGAATTGATACGTTAGATACAGATGGATAATATCCTGTAAATTATCTCTCCTTTCTTTTGTCAATCGACTTTTCTTTTGTGTTTATTAATGATCAAAGAATTGGATCTCTTCTAAGGATAACTTTTCTGTCTTTTTTTGCCGCTCATTTTTGACACAATATTCTTCATAAATATAAATCTCTCTCCATTTTTCCTGGACTATGACTGTGAGTGTAGCCGGCGAAATTTTTTTTGAAACCTTCCTTTGATAGACAGGAAAAGGGAAGTTCCTTTGGTTTGAAATTTGAATAATTAATATTCATTACTTGAATTGAAGTGATTCTTTCAGAAATTCATCAAAAGAGACTTCGAATTTGATCAATTGAAGTATCTGGAATGGAAACAAGATTTTTTTATTATTTCTTCATTCCAATTCAAACAAAGTGGGCTCTCATTCTATTTCTGTATTCTTTCGAGATTCAAGGCCTAACCACTGAATCACAAAAAAAAATAGGGAATAGCTTCATAGGTTCAATTCCTTGTAATAGAACTTATTTATGGTTGATAGAAATATTCGATCCCATAGATTCGACGAATGAGGTGTTTTCATTAACAATTCCAATTCACAGGTGCAAAAATGGCAAAAAAGAAATCATTTCTTCCTTTTCTATGTCTTACATCTATAGTATTTTTGCCCTGGTGGATCTCTCTATTATTTAATAAAAGTCTCGAATCTTGGATTACTAATTGGTGGAATATTAGACAATCCGAAACCTTTTTGACTGATATTCAAGAAAAGAGTATTCTAGAAAAATTCATAGAGTTAGAAGAACTCTTCCTGTTGGACGAAATGATAAAAGAATACCCGGAAACACATCTACAAACGCTTCGTCTAGGAATCCATAAAGAAACGATCCAATTGATCAAAATGCACAATGAGGAGCATATCCACACGGTTTTTCACTTATCGACAAATATAATCTGTTTCATTATTTTAAGTGGTTATTCTATTCTAGCTAATGAAGAACTTGTTATTCTGAACTCTTGGGTTCAAGAATTCCTATATAACTTAAGTGACACAATAAAAGCTTTTTCTATTCTTTTATTAACTGATTTATGTATCGGATTCCATTCGCCCCATGGGTGGGAACTAATGATTGGCTATGTCTACAAAGATTTTGGATTTGCTCATAATGAGCAAATTATATCTGGTCTTGTTTCCACTTTTCCAGTCATTCTAGATACAATTTTAAAATATTGGATCTTTCGTTATTTAAATCGTGTATCGCCATCACTTGTAGTGATTTATCATTCAATGAATGACTGATCCAACTCGAATATTTGTTATTTTGTACATAAGCAAAGCATTTAAAGACGTACTTACTCCACTCTTTCTATCCGTACGGGGATTTCCCCTACTCCTATATTCCAGTAAAATTATTTCAGTAAATAGCAGAATTGTGGATAGGGAACGATACAAGCGACCTACCTAATTTTATTGTAAAAATTTTGGAATCAATGATTGGACCATGCAAACTAAAAATACCTTTTTTTGGATAAAGAAAGAGATTACTCGATCTATTTCCGTATCGCTGATGATATATATCATAACTCGGACATCCATTTCAAATGCATATCCCATTTTTGCACAGCAGGGTTATGAAAATCCACGAGAAGCGACCGGACGTATTGTATGTGCTAATTGCCATTTAGCTAATAAGCCCGTGGATATTGAGGTTCCACAAGCGGTACTTCCTGATACTGTATTTGAAGCAGTTGTTCGAATTCCTTATGATATGCAAGTAAAACAAGTTCTTGCTAATGGTAAAAAAGGGGGGTTGAACGTGGGAGCTGTTCTTATTTTACCCGAGGGGTTTGAATTAGCCCCCCCCGATCGTATTTCGCCCGAGCTGAAAGAAAAGATAGGCAATCTGTATTTTCAAAGCTACCGCCCCACTCAAAAAAATATTCTTGTTATAGGTCCTGTTCCGGGTCAGAAATATAGTGAAATTACCTTTCCTATTCTCTCCCCGGACCCTTCTACTAATAAAGATGTTCACTTCTTAAAATACCCCATATATGTAGGTGGGAACAGAGGAAGGGGTCAGATTTATCCCGACGGGAGCAAGAGTAACAATACAGTTTATAACGCTACAGCGGCTGGTATAATAAGTAAAATCATACGAAAAGAAAAAGGAGGGTACGAAATAACCATAATGGATACGTCGGATGGACGTCAAGTGGTTGATATTATCCCCCCAGGACCAGAACTTCTTGTTTCAGAGGGCGAATCCATCAAACTTGATCAGCCATTAACGAGTAATCCTAATGTGGGTGGGTTTGGTCAAGGGGATGCAGAAATAGTACTTCAAGATCCATTACGTGTCCAAGGACTTTTATTCTTCTTTGCATCTGTTATCTTGGCACAAATTTTTTTGGTTCTTAAGAAGAAACAGTTTGAGAAGGTTCAGTTGTCTGAAATGAATTTCTAGATTCGAAGCGAAGATTTACCAATATTAATTGAAGTTCGTAAAAAGAATCAAATTCTTCTTGGCAATTTGGAGTAGCGTGACGTGACTATGTCGCTATTGTCTCAGATTTGAATGTTATAGAATATACTAAACATAAGATAAGGAGCTGGAGAATCTAAAGCAAAGGATTCTCCGTCCTCTTAGTCTTCGACACAAGAAAGGAATTTTCCACATTCCTTTCTTGTGTCGACATAATAATGGTTTTGGATCTCATTCGTCTTCGTCAAAGATTCCAATTCTTAGTTTCGATTTTTTCCGGTTTCGCTTTTTAGAGTCCTTTTCTATTTTTGACATATATATACATATATATAAAGTAGCGAACAAACAAAAAAAATAGATAAAAATCAATTTATTGAGAAAAATAGAACTTATTCAATGAATTTATCAATTTCAACTTTGATGAGATGCTAAATAGATAGAATAAATAGATAGAATAAGGGTCTATTAGAAAGAATTTGGATAATATCGGATTGAAAGAAGTATGTAGTGGAATTGTGTCATTCAGGAAAACGAAATCGAGCGATTCCTTCCTTCTTCTAACTTAGAAAGTATCGATAGATACTATCTAAGAGATGTTCTAAATGAATATGAATTAATGAAATTTTCAAAACTCTTATCATAAAAAATGAAATGAATTTTTTTTTTAAACATCGAGCAGAGTGATCGATTTTATCATTTAGATGAATAAAATATTATTATGAAAGCTAAGAACGCGGGGGTAGCCTGCGTTCTTAAGCTTTCATATCTCCAACTTAGTTCATCTGATTATTAGATAGACTATTAGAGAGATGAACCCAACCCGGAGTATGAACCATAAAAGAAAATACCTATTAAACCAATCACAGGAATACCAGTTACAGTACCTATTATCCAAAGAGGAATCCTTCCAGTAGTATCGGCCATTTATTCCGCCTCCCTCCACCATTTCATCAAGTTGTCATGCTAGAGACATAAACAGTCATAGATAATTATGAGATGTGATCCTTCCGAATGGGATAAGATAATTCCTACTATTATTTAGTATTCTACTAGTTTCTTTTCTTCTCTTAATTCTTAATTGAAGAAATAATTGGAAAATAAAACAGCAAGTACAAAAATGAGTAATAACCCCCAGTAAAGACTGGTACGATTCAATTCAACATTTTGTTCATTCGGGTTTGATTGTGTCGTAGCTCTATAATTTGTATTAGGTTTATCGTTGGATGAACTGCATTGCTGATATTGACCCCAAAAAAGAAACGGTAGGTACAGCTAGTCCATGAACAGCCAACCATCGCACTGTAAAAATTGGATAGGTTCGATCTATGGTCATTTTGTCCTCCTAAAAAGATCTACTAAATTCATCGAGTTGTTCCAAAGAGTCAAAACGGCCAGTTATTAATGGAATTCCTTGTCGGCTCTCTGTAAAATATTCGTTTGGACGAGGGCTCCCAAACACATCGTAAGCTAAACCCGTGCTGACGAATAACCAACCCGCAATGAATAGGGAGGGTATAGTAATGCTATGAATAACCCAGTATCGAATACTGGTAATAATATCAGCAAAAGAACGTTCTCCTGTGCTTCCAGACATGCTGAGCTCCACATATTCTTGTACAGTTAAAGGGGGATCGAGTCCCTAAAAGATGATATCAGTAAATGGGGATTCACTGAAGTTCAATCCTTGTGAGATCGTCAATATTGTACCAAGGGTGTTTTTCGAGTATACCGAATCAGTATAGCTATCCTTCTTCTGACACAGCAACGCAATTTTAATCAGTATTGAAATGAAGTACTAGCTAATTCCTTTATTCTTTTCTCCTTGCTTGGTGATATAGAATCATGCATGTACTATTCAATATCCAATTTCTGTAGTAGTATAAGGATTCTTTCTCTCTATTATTGGCTTCAGACTAGAAAAATGAAAATAGGTTAAAAGATGAGTTGAATTTAACGGTTTCTAATAATTCATGAAGGAAATTATCATATTTCCTTTCCACTCGATGCGAAATTGAAAAATCTCTTTTTCATAGCTGTAGAAAAGGTTTTTGGTGGAATCTTTTTTTTTTGCATTTTCCATTTTAAGAGGATTCGTAGAGTAAGAAGTAAGAGTAGTAGATAGTATTGATAAAAGAAGAAAAAGAACAAGGAATAAAATAGAATTCGAAAGGTTCTTTAACTGGGAGGGTGTTTTATGATATGAAAAGAAAATTTCTAATAAATATGAAAAAAAAGTGTAGAACTTAGAAAAGAAAGGAAAAAATTATAGCAATTACTAGTCTCAGAATCTAGTTGAATAAAAAGAAACATTTGATTTGGGGAGTGATCTGATCGTGGGATACCTTTTCCTTTATTTCATTATTACTTTATTCAAATTGCTTTATTTTTAGTTCATTATTACTTTATTCAAATTCAATTTACCTTTATTATTTGAAATATTAGTTTCTCAAGAGTTGTATAATGAATCCCTTGATTCGGAATCACGGACTGGTTAGAGGTTACAAATGATTAATTGATTTCTTTTTCTATCTCCCTTACTCTTTCTTTTTGTTAATACCGTCTATAATGGAATGATTGATGAATTAACAACTGTCAATGAAACTTCGACTTTCATTGCAATTGGTATTTTTGCTTATCTTCATATATTCCTATTTCAAAACTTGAAACTTAGGGAAGTGCTTTAGAAAGATATGTATAGAAAGAACATATTTCATTTAGCTCCTTTATGCTTACTATAACTAGTTATTTCGGTTTTCTACTAGCAGCGTTAACGATAACTTCAGCTCTATTTATTGGTCTGACCAAGATACGACTTATTTGAAATTAATTGAATGAACACAACTCATAAAAAGAAATTCTTTTGTGGTATTCATCTATTCTATAGTTCCTTAACGCATCAATTTCCAATTAGTAGTCATTGAGATTCATGGGCAATGCAGATTAATATTTAGGGATAGATATTACCTCTCTTTTTCCCTTTCAAGCAAACAAATTGACAGGGCGGAGAGATGAATTAAACAAAATAAATGGAATTGAATTCAGTTGGACGGTACCAACGAAATCGAGTGTTAATTACCATTAATTATTGAATTAACTGATCAACTTGCTATCGAACATTTTTTTGGATTCGAAAATTTTCGTAAAAGATTTCAACATATTTCACTTTTATTATTATTATGAGAATCAATCCTACTACTTCTGGTTCCAGAGTTTCTACACTTGAAAAAAAAAAACCTGGGACGTATAGCTCAAATCATAGGTCCGTATCACTCTAATTACCATCTCTCAACATCAATTAACATTTCAAAATATCTAAATTTATCCCAAATAAGATTTTACACCTAATTACCCTAATTTACAAATTAACTTAAAATTTACTATTTTTCCTTAATACTTATTTACCACATAATTACCCTAATAATTACATCTAATACCCTAAATGCTATAAGTATCATACTTTATTAGATTTCAACGTCCTAAAACATATAATTATGTACTAAATTAGTAATTAACCATTTAATTACTTAATTAGCCCTAAATCACCTATCTTAGGCATCATTTTAAGGCCCAAAATTTATCTAAAAATTTCAAAAATTAATTTTTGATAAAGGACTTCATGGCACTGTTCTATATCACTTAAATAATTTACACAAAAATTTTAGGCTAAAAACTACACTCTTAAAGTTATTTATTTCTACTCCAAACAAAGGTTAGGTTTGTATGGTTTCTTAAGGATAGTATATCATGAGACATATTTTCATTAAAATAATATTTTTCCTAAAAACTAAATAAAAAAATATTTCAAAATAACAAGTTTCATAATTTTCCAACTAATTTTGATATTTTTAATAATTTAAGAAAAATCGGATAAAAATTGAAACTCACAAGAACTAATGGCTCTGGCTACCGTTGGTAACCATGGGTATGTTAGCCCACTTGAGTGCTGCCACCATCGTGTGGTGGTGGTGGCCGTTGACTCGCAGCTGCTCATCGGTTTTGGGTTCTCAGAAGCCTTAACCACACAGTTTTTTTGTGATTTTTTATAAAACCCTAATTTCCTCTCAATTTCACCTCCCTCTAATTTTCTAAACTTCCAGACATCCAAAATGAGTTTCTGAAAAATTTGGGGTATTTATAGAGGTCTTAGGGAATTATTGTGTATTAAATTGATTTGACAATTGCTCTATCTTATTTCAATTTGCCTTTTTTGTTGTTCTAATTTGATTGGCTGAATTTTTTTCTTCATTTCCTCAGTTGCCACAACTCAAATCTGGATCATTCCTTATCTTTTTTTTTTCTTTATTTTTCCTTAATTAATTATGAATTTTCTTTAATTATTTAGCATTATTTTAGCATATTTCGAGTATTTTAACTAATTACGCATATTTTTACCTTCATGTAAATTCATATATAATACAAATAAATATTCCTAAATATTATTTAGGTCATTCTATAATTTTTAGTATACATATAATTTATCTTTAGTAGTTCGTTAGTTATCAGAATACATTTTATGCATTTTCAATAAATAACGAATTATATATTTAAAATTTAAAAATTTTATATTCTTTTATTTTATTGCTTATTTTCTTAAATTTAAACTTACAGGATCATTTTTACTAATATTTATAGCTTTACTTTATAATTTTGGCTCGATAAGATCTTTTAGTTAATCGCTTTAAATTCTATAAGCCAAACTCCGAGTATCTGATTTTGGGTCTTACAATCTACTTCGATTTTTCCCTAAATAACGAATGTAATCACTTTACAGTTTCTAAATATAAAGTAAATGAGTTCATTTTAATAATTTAAGTGTGCTTATGACTTATCTTTAGCAGGTGGGGTAAGCTTTATATTGAGTTCCAACTTGCTATTGAAGCCACTGCACAAGTTTTGAAAGCTCATCTAATATTAAGTTTTGATCTCAGAACCTTTTGATGAAGTTTCTGATCAAGTAATTTCAAACTAGTAATCTTCTGACCAAATTTCTGAAATTATCCTAAGTATACTTCCTACTCTAATCAACTTCCTAAATAAGCCTTTGAAGTCATTTCCCCTGAGCATTCCACACCAATCAATCCTTAGATTAATTCTTTCAAGCCATTTCAATTACATTTCCCTTACTTTATTATAACGTCCCAAAACTTGAAATGCCACATATCGCCACGTATCCCTATTTCTCTAATGGTACATCAGGTTCTCACAACCACAATGAATACTTCAAACTTAACATTTAAAACCACCAACATCGGAATTAAAAAAATCTCCCATTTCATAAAATTTAAACTCCATAGTTCATACTCCATAAGTACTAACAAAATTAAAGAAATTTTTTGTCTTTCACAACAGAAATAAAGTAAATAAGATCAAATAACTAGTATGAATCGAAATTAAAAGATAGAACAAGTCTCATTCACGGTTTCATTTCGATCCTTATTACTAATCTTAATATTGTTGGCTATCATCATGATAATAGCCTCTAAACCCAATATTCCAGTAGTAATAACTATCATTTCAATCTTCAACTCCAGCATTCTCATAACTAGTATATTCTCCATAATTATAATCTTCATAAACATCATTCTGACTTGTAGCTGAAAAAAAGAAACAATATAATGAGCTGAAGCCCAGTATGTAACAAATAACCACATGCACGTGATCAAACAATACATATTCACATGCATAGAAGTGTAAAACAAGTAAATTATACAATTAATTTAACTATCTTTATATTTAAGTTAAATACATGACACATGATAGTGGTTCTCATGACCTGTTCACATCATAATTGTATCACAACCTAGCATTTGGGCGTACCTCTTTAGGCCCCTTTATAACATTCTAATGTTAGGTATACCTTTTCGAGCCTTTCTATAACAAATTAGATCTACCCCAGATCATTTCCATATGAGACTTCACAAGAGATAACGCGTCATAAAGATCATCGGGGTTGCCCCTTAGGGATTTGCCATTACGGGCCCCTAAGATGAGCTAAACACAAACAACATGGAGACATTTAAGTCGGATACACATTTAATTCATTTAATCTTTGCTATCCTAACACTTACATATAATAAGCATGTGTCATGTACTTGGATATTTGGAATTCGTTACTAATGAATCAAAGCTAGTTTTAAATCCTAGAAACAATAAATACTCATTAAACCCCTTTAAATAATGAATAAATGTTGTCTCTTAGCTAAGACTCACTTTTAGGCCATTTAAATCTCCTTAAATTCACTTAATGATACATTAAAGAGGTTTACTTTAGAAGAAACAAAAAAATAAAACAAAAAGAAAAGGAAAAGCTTAGCTTAAAGGAGTAAAGCCTATGATATAGTCAAGGACACAATTATGTCTTTTGATCGTATAATTTACTAAGTTACACTTCATAACTGCAAGGGACATAACCAGAGACACGATTGTGTCTTTTGGTTATGTACCTTTCTAGTCTATCAACCCACATCATTTACTACAAAGGACGCAACTAAGGACACGGTTGTGTCTTTTGGTCGTGTCACTTTCTAGTCACTCAACCCACATCACTTACTACAAAAGATACAACTAGGGACACAGTTGTATCTTTTGGTCATGTCACTTTCTAGTCAATCAGCCCACATCACTTACTGCAAAGGATATGACCAGGGACATGGTCGTATCTTTCGGTCCACTCTTTTTTTTTTTCTTCCACCCAAACTTCTCTTTAAACCCCGCAACAACACTCTACAACTTCTTATCATAAACCCTTGATTCAAATCAATATAACCCTACTAAAATTCACTTCTATAATGTTTTTAATTAAAATGATAAAATCAAAACTTATAAAGATTTCAAGAAATTTGGGACTTTAAGGAATACACGAAGGTTACCTTAATCTCAATGGTTCTTTAGAGTTTCTCGCTTTTCCTTAATCAATTATTCGCAACCTTAAACAATTACAATAAAAGCTTAGTTTCTAAAAGAAAGAAAACTCAAAATCGAAAATCCAACTTCGCTTACTTAGGTCTTCTAGGGTTGCATTCCTCACATGGACTACTCATGCTCTTGGGAGCTTTCGATAAATATAGGAAAGAAGTCTAAATCTATAGTGTGCAAAGAGTACAATGGCATTAGTGAGGGTAACGTTTTATTTTAACCTTTTCCTTAAATTTTCAATATCACCCTTTATTAATCTATGGCTTAAGACCTTAATACTCTTTTTCATAAAACTTAATTACCCTTTTGATTTTATCAAGACTTTTATTATTTATTTATTCCCCTTAAATTTTTTACTTGGGTATTACACTTATACTTACTAAATGAGTTTGTGATGTGAGTATAATTAAGTTCTTTTCTATTAGCCAACTGTTTGATCAACTCTTTGAACTAAAGGTTAGGTTCTCTTCTTTGCAAACCAACCTTTTGAAGATATCTTTGGAGTGATTTCAAAATCAACCAACCTTCTAAATACGTCCCTAAAATCCTTGCAATGGCACTTCTTTCACCAATTATCTTCCTAAATGAAGCTCTAACATATTCAAAGTTAAAATCCTTTCGTCAACTAACCCTTTGAACAAGTCTTTAAAGTTATTACAACTATGCTTCTTTTACTAAATAACTTCTTAGATGAGGCTCTAACATGTTATAGTTAAGATTCTTTCACCATTCAACTTTCTAATCAAGTATTCGAATTAAGAATTTAAGTCATTGTTTTACTAGGTTAACCCTCTGAAGAACTCTCTGAATATATTCAACCCTTTGAATAGTTTCCAATTACAAATTTTATTCTAAACAACTTACTCTGGTGCCTTAATTTTTTATTATACACATGCTAGTACATGATCAATTAGCAAGTTCATCATATCAATCGACAATAT
Organism: Lumnitzera littorea; assembly: GCA_024138015.1. Classification (NCBI taxonomy): domain Eukaryota; kingdom Viridiplantae; phylum Streptophyta; class Magnoliopsida; order Myrtales; family Combretaceae; genus Lumnitzera; species Lumnitzera littorea. The sequence goes on from JAMXBB010000003.1 coordinate 106,194,178, forward strand.
ATCATCAAAACTTCCATATTTCCATCTTTACATTCTAATGCACTTAAGTCCATAACTATCAACGTGTGCATCTCTCAACTCCACTTAATTAACTCAATTTCAAATCTTTCTCCACAATAGAATATAATACCAATGAGCTCCAAGACTAGTATAAATAGGTCCCTTAAAAATTTATCACACAAAAATATCCGAAAAATAACATTTTTACCAAATTTAGAGACTAAAAAATTACCAAAAATCATAGAAAATATTTTTGATCGAAAACTTTTCATAGGATCGATACATGCAATATAGGGAAGTTTTAGAAAAAATTTAGTTTCGAAATAACAATAATAGGGTCATTTTAAATAATTTCGAAAATTGTACGGTTTTGTGTAATTTGTTAAGGAGGTTATATATCTCATAATAATTTTTTTCAAAATTTTTTAACCTAATTTATTATTTTTAGAAATACTAGAAAATTAAGGAAAAATCAAAGCTTAACGAAAAACCACTGTTCGGCCCCTATCTTGAGGCACCCCTTCATCAGCAGCTTTAGGCGTTGTCATCTCTATTGGTTGGTGGTGGTGGTGGTGGTTGGTGCACAGATCACCTGTAAGTCCATGCTCTACAATCTTACTTGATTTACACCTTTTCCTTTCTAATTTTTTCAAAATTTTTCTATCAAAATACTTCCCTTTCCCAAATTTTCTTATAGCCTTAAAACATTATAGATGAGCATGGAAAGTAAGTTAGAATTTTTCTTGGTCATGATAGATGAGAAAAGGAATTTCTCTCTCTTAAATGTCTCCTTAACATCTTTCTTAAGCTCACTTTGCTAGGTGTTTTTCCTAATTTCTTATCCCTTAACACCTTTCTAGGTTAATGCCATGCCTAAACCAATGGTCTCACTAATCTTATTATTTTTAATGATTGTTTATTAATTTTACTTGATAATTTTTAGTTAATCTTATATTTTTTCGAGTAATTTAAGTTATTTTGGGTATATATTTATATGTAATAAGCTCACCCAAGGTACATGTACTATATTTATATATTATTTTGTCATTTTATACTTTTAGTATTCAAACAATTTATCTTTAAGGTTTGATTAGCTCTCGTTACCTAATTCGCACGTTACGACGTATAAGATATAATATATTATAGTTTTATAAAGATAACTATTTTTAATTGTAATATTATTATTTTATTATATTATAATAATCCGAACTTACGGGGCGCCTTCGACTAATTCCTAGAATTTATTTATGAAATATTGTTTTAATTGGTCTACTTTCGCTTACGCCATAAATTACTCATTTGAAAAGACTATGTGAAATTACATGGCTCAAAAGGAGGAAGGGCGGTGGAGTGGATGGGGTAGGGTTGAGATTTTGATAGCTTATGTTAAACAAAGTTCAACATGGATTACAAGAGAAAATTGGTATTAGTTTATAATGATATGATGGTGAATGTCTTATTAATACCTATTAGAGATTTTTGGTTAAGTGATTGAAAAGACACCCATTAGAATTTGTTAGCTTAATTATTTACTATTCAAACTAGGGTGTTACAAATTCCATTTTTTCAATTTTATTTTATGGAATTGCTCATTTTGAAAATTATTAGTTTTTCCTTGAATGAAGATAAAATTGGTCCGTTTAGTTGTATCAATTATTAGGTTTTTGTTTAGTTGATTTATTGACATAAGATTTAGGCTACACATGTAAAAATGTTACTATATGTGTGTGGTACGCTGATGTGGAAGTTGTAAATGCATAAATCATCATAATTCATAATACAGCTAAAATGTGTTACTGTAATGTTGGTCAATCTAAACTGTTAATTTAATAAAACTTAATCTACATCATTCATCCTATTAAAATAGATTAATCTATTACTTGAACAATAGGTCAATAGTTTTTATGAATAATTAATTAAATGGGAAAGAGGGAGAGAGAATGTAATTTTTTATAGTAGGTTATCTTGATTAATGTTACAGCAACACTAGTATTACCGTAGAAAAATCTTACAACTAAAGATTATTAAAGGAAAAAAAAGGAAAAGAGGGATAGGATACACAAAAATTATGTGTAAATCCCAAAATGAATTTGAGATGAAAAATCAAGAGAATGGAATAATAAATTCACTATGTTAAAACATAAATACTTTTAATATAAGTATGGAGTCCTACTTATATTATGATGAAAACCCATATAATGGTAAATATAAGCCTTAGATAAAGTTAAGAATTCATACATTTGAAACAAGCTATATAGGAAATATAGTAAGATGTTTTGGATGCTCAGTGGACTACTTAGGGCTAGGAGTTGATAGCTAGCCCTACTCCAGTAGACTGGCCAACATTTACAAAATCATGAAATCTTGTTTAGTTAATGTTAAAATTGGTTTTGAGTTTGTAATCTTTGTTTGTAGAATTTGATTTTACATAAATAATGATTAAATCCAGTATGTTAGGTTTTTTAGTGTATTTTGAATGTAGTTAAGTGAATGGTGCATGAAAGTTATTAGAGCTTGAATTTAAAGATTTGTACTAAGTGCAAATTTATAGCAAGAGTTAAATCACATCTCATGAGCTTTGAATCAGTATTATACGATTCATGTTGGTTTTCTATGTGACAATATACTTGATACAATGATTATTGTTTTAAATAATAATATTATCTCATGATTTATATTTGGGAAAAGTATAAAAAAATTCCTAACATTTACTTGTATATACAAATCGGTCATTAACCTTTAGTTTAGTCTATTTTAGTTCTTAATGTTTTAACAAATTTACAAAAAAGTTCATTCGTTACTTTTTACGTTATGTATGAACACATTGAGAACTAAAATAAATTAAATGAAAAAGTTAAAAACTAATTCGTATATACAAATAAACGTTAAAAACTTTTTTGTATTTATGTGGATCAATTATATGCCGACACGTGTTTATAATAACAGAAAATTTAACAAAATTTAATAAAAAAACTTATTTAATACGATTGAAAAGGTTGAGGACTAAAATGTACTAAATGAAATATTATGATTAATTCATAAAAACATGAAACATTAGGGATTTTTTTTACATTTCCTTTTATGTTTTAGGTTAAATAGAACCGAAATCTAAAGTTGGGGAAATAATTCTCTCTATGTGCATGCAACAGTTTTGCTTCAAAACCACCGGAAACCCCAAACTTCCACTTCAAGAAATGCTATTGAGAGAAAGAGAGAAAATGAAGACAAGGTATTTTGCGGTTTTGCAAGACAAACTATGTATCTATAGTGAAAACACTGGGAAGAATGTCGGCATGTTTTGCAGGTAGGTCGATTCCTTTGTATGAATCATTACTTGTTAGGCCAGAAAAAACTAGTGATCTCCATTGTTGCTTTTGGCCATTTATAGTGGTCCATTAACATGTAACATCACTCCATTGTAATTGCTTTTGGCTTGGTTTAGCTGTCTTACAATTCAAATAAGGTGCGTTAGTTCAGGTGATGTTCCATCTATAAGCACTACCCCATTAATTTCTGTTTGCATGTAGAAAATCCTAGCGGGATTTTCGCCAACCATCTCATGTTTGTGTACGATGCCGCGGTTAATAGAGTTCATCTCATGTTTTTTATACATTTTAATTTTGTCAAGATAGAAAAGAGTAATGATATACAACGAGAACATATATTGAAAAAATTTATTAGGAAATTTGGAAAGCAAGCCAAATAAGGTCATACGTTCGCAATCAACAAAGAGTTTGATCTAATAGAACTTGATTAAATATAACTATCGTGATTACGACGATTCAAATGTCATATGCACGGTCCTGATAATATCGTAATAATATGCATAGGAAAATGCTATAACGGGTGCTCATGGACACTTGTTAATTGCGAAACGAAGAACTTTCACACATGTACATGTCTCTGCTTTTTTGTGCAATGTATAATTACTCTTAAACTGATGACTGATTTTCTTCCTAGACTTTTCATCTACGGTAATTTATTTGAAGGTAATAGAGATAGAATAAAATATTAATCTTAGAGTACTTCATATTATCTTATTTACTTAAAAAATCGGTTTGAGAATTTTCATTCCAAGTGGTTTTCTATTCTCTCTCTACAAGTAATAGTTATTACCATTTAAGAGAGAGGGTTTTTTTGTTCCCTCTTCATAGGAAATAAGAAATTCAAGTGATAGACAATTATGTCATTAATTAATAAGAAAAGTTAAAATAACTTTTAGTTATTTTTCAAAAGAGCAAATAGGGGTATGTTGCTATTTTTATATTCCTAATTTAAGCTATAGTTAATAAGATGAAATAAATACTAAAATAATTATTCCCTACTATAAAGGATTACATAAAATAAGCATTGGAATTCAATTTCTAACCTATTTTCCATAATAGTTATTCTTAATTTATAACTTTTTTATTCTTATCTATTTCATTCTAAAAAGTAAGTGGGTTACTAGTGTCTTTGCTGCATACATCAATGGGAGTTGGGACCTACAGAAATAATTAACTATAAAATACACGGACCATTGTATAAGTTGTTATATTTGATAATTAATGTGATTTGAATCAATTTGATACACGATTTCTACATAAGAAATTATATAAATGCACTTTAATTTTTGATTAAGGAAACAGAAAACTCAACTGTTTATATAAGAGTTAACAAAGTAATAAAGTGAGTTTTCATTTACAACTCGTTCACTTCATTAAATAAAATGAGGAAGTAATGTAATTGAAATTCTTAAGAAATATAATAAAGATATAATACATATTATTTTATTTAATTGAATTAATAAACAATTTAAGAATAAATAGATAAAAAAACTTTAGTAACTAAAATACCCTTAATTTTTTTCAAGTAATTCTAAAGTAATAGGTGATAGTGGTAGAAATCAATTGTGGAGGGGAAGGCGGTGATAATGGTTGATGGCGGTTACAAGTGATGATGATGACGGTGGCGGTAATAATGATAGTAACAGCGAATGTGTTATAAGCAATGGAAAATGATATCTGAAATCGATATATTAACAATTTTTTTAAAAATATATATATACTGCTATTGATGTTTCAAATATGCACAAGAAAAGGAAAAAAATAAAAAATATTAAATTACAATTTTAGACTAGAAAGACAATTTAGGTAGAGAAAATACGAAATTATCGTGACATGGTATGTCATATAACGGCTAATTGTCACAAGTGTAGACTCTAAGTTTTGAGATCAAAACCTACTCCTTGACAAGTTTCTGAGTAATTACTTGTCGAAACCTTTTCCTTTTAAACTTTTTTATTTGAATTTAAGTTACAACGATGATCATGATATTCAAAATAAAAGTCAATATAGCTAAAAAAAAAATGAAGTTAACACGAATGCAAATATAATTAATTTCAATAATAAATAAAATAACAACAAAATACAATATACTCAAACCAAGTATGACTTAAATTGAGGTGTGTAAAGGTTTAGTTGTGTAAGTGAGAGTTGTCTAGAATGATTAATTATAAGATATACTAAATGATTGGATTTTCTTTATATTAGTTAGATTACTATCTTTCTTGACAAAATTATACAAAATGGAATACATGGTAACCTATATATATTAGAAAATTATACGGTACCTACAGCATAAAGCTTGTAGTATGTACCGTTACAGGTTCCATTCAAAGTTTAAAAAGCAGATATGTGGATATATTCTACATCGTATTTGGTAGGTCTAGTTTTAAAAAATTTGAAATCAGAATCTTATCATGTAATACCTGATGCCCATCCTAGAATCTTCCGGATCATGTAATGCTATGCTATCACGTTCCAACAAATGTCAGGATTTAATTCATATAGTTAAAAGGGGAGAAAAAAAAAAAAGAAAAAAGAAAAAAAGGGAGTATATGGTAAACTTAGTCTTCCTGTGGTAAATGCAAAATTTGGTCTTCATCATCTAACTTTTGCAAATTTTTTAATTCTGTTATTCTTTTTTTTTTCACGTATAAAATATATATAAAAGATATAATAAGATATAAGAAAAATTACTTTGTCTACTATAATTTAATATCTTGATTCAAAAACGCGGATGACGTAAATATAGAACATGGCTTTTTAAATAATTCGATCGTTTCAAAGATAAATGATAGTAGAAAAGGACATCATTTTGTTTAAACTATTTTGTAGACAGAGGCTTGGCAGATATGTCGTAAATTGATATAATGTTAATGAATCGTAAGAATCAAGGATTTGGTTTGAAAAAGTCTGTCTTAGTGAGTTGACAATATGCAACAATGAAGAATTGAATACAATTTTATAGTAGTTTGCATAAGAAGACATAGGCATATTTTATTCAACGCTTGCCATCAAGTAATAACCTTGTACACATCAAATAGAAAGTAAAAGATGCCATTAATATCTGGGGTGATTAACTCAGTCTTGCCGACTAAATTTGACCTATTTACCTCGGCAACACGATGTAGCATGAGATATGCTATTCTTTGATTGAATAATAATAATAATGGAGATTTTGAGGGTTTTTACGGTGCAGTCAGTATTATTTTAAGGAACTTTTAAATTTAAGTATCATTCAACCTTAGTGATGAATATATATATATAAGATTCAACTTTTTGAAGGAGCTTTAAAATAAGATAGAAGCATGTATCTCGAAAAAAATTAATGATGATATAATATTACCTCTCGAATGTTGAATGGTAATTGCACTAACCTTGGACATCTAAGATTTTATATATAAATTAGGGTTGTCAATTAAAATGAATCGAACGAAACAGATCCATTTGAAAAATACAGCTTTTTTATATATCAATTAGGTTTGCATTTTAGTTCAAACAAGATTGAAATGGTTTATGATTTTATTTGGAACAAACCTCACACCAAATTATGAATCCTAATCAAATTACTTCTTATTAAAAAACAAAAAATAAATAGCATTTTTTAGTTTTAAACTCACTTAACATTCCAATCAACCTTATTTACTTTTTCATTTATGTTATCTCTAATCTCACTCTCGTCCTCCATGGTTTATTTCTTCTTCTCTAACATCATCTCTTATCCCCTTAAATAGTTTGACGTGCCTTCAAAAATACTTAAGATGCATGCAATGTTAAAGTGATATAATGTTATATATCTTTAGTTCTTGCATATTATTCCTTAATTTGAATATCAATGTTTGGTTGAAGATGCCAAAAATTATTAGTATATAAAACAATATGTTTGTAAAAGTAGTTCAAAATAAAACCAATTATTTTAAAGTAATTTCATTCAGAACTCTAAACCATTTTAAGTGATTTAATTCACTAAAGATATTAATCAAACTGTTTCAAATACAGTTTGATTATCGAATCAAATCGAACCATAAATGCCTCAACATAAAATGATTCAATTAGTGAACAAACCTTTTAAGTTAAAAAAAAATATAAGAATTGAAGCATTATAATTCAAGGAAAGGATTTGATATGCAATGGTTGATTATTATTGTACAAGGCAACGGAGAATAATTGTGAAGTTGCTAGAATAGTGGGTAACAAAAATAGAAAGGAAGTCAAAGTATGATATCACATTGGAAACTTGAGGATCTTTGAAATCCAATTGGAACAACATAACTGCCACCACATTAAGTTGCCGCCTTAGGAGAAGGTCAAAATCACCATGTAAATGTAAATGAAGTCTCGGCCCAATCAAAGAGTAAAAGGAATTAATGACAATTGGTTGTAGACTTTTATGTATGGTTGTAGTAATGATATTACTGTAGCTAGTTGAAATCTCGCACTATACATGAATGTTAAGTTAAAGTATGTATATGTTTATGAAAATAATAAATGTAATTAGAAGATTGTCATAATTAACATATCAAAAATTTATGTTGATAAGCTCTTTTAAATATGGTATATTACTATCATTTAGTTTATTTATTGGTTTTTATATGAAATATTATTTAAAAGAGTTACAACATTTTAGAACCATAACTCTTGACATTCTAAAGCAGATGGCATGTTTCTTAAGTATATAAGTAAAAAAAAAAATAATAATCAAGTATCGATATAAAAAATGTGTTATAAATAATCACGAAGGTATTATAAAAGGTTATTCCTACCGAAAAGATGCAAATGATAAAAGTTTTTAAATTATATATTATAATAGATAATTTTAGTTAGCAACAAGGTTTAATTAGTAAAAGAAAAAAATATGAATGGTTAAAAGATATTACCATTGACCAAAAGTTAATGCTATAAAAGTATAAAAATAATGTAAAATCATAGAGATATCTCACTAAAAAATTCTTTAATACTAGATAGGAAATGAATATTTTGCTAAATTAAAGGTGCTTCCCAATACAAGATATTTACTTGTCTAGAGTAGGAAGCTAAATAAGCACAGTAGCATATTCAAAGGCTAAAGGAAAGAAATAAAATCACTTTATTTTGAGATCAACTCAAGGTTATTTCCAATAGATATATTTAGAGTTATGGTTAGTATTAGGTGAAAGAAGAAGAAGAAGAAATAATGAAAGTTTTCGAGTTTGTCAAAATACTATCCAAATTTCCACATAGTGTTGAGTGAAGTTCCTCGCGTCATTAATCAGGCATTTAATATGGGTATAGACTATAGGCACATGTTGAGCTTTGACTGGATTGGATTGCTGAAATGAGCTCATGGCCCTTTGCTGACATGTAACAAGTGGAAATGCTAAAAATCAAAATTTTAATTGATACCCGTATTTGATAGACTAAAAGTTCTATATTATCCCTTTTTCTTACACCTAACCTTAATACTACGCTGCTGCAACATCTCAAGCAAATTCACCTCCGCCACCATGACAAGATTTGTATCACCTTCCACTCATCAATCGTCATTTCTACTGTTTCTATGACAAGCTTATAGATTAAAGTCCTTACTGCGTTTTTTTTTTTTTTTTTTTCATCTGTTTTTTATTTGTATTTAATTTATATTTATTTAAAATTTAGTATATAAAAAACTATCTTATTTATATTTTATCTATTTTTATTTTATAATTATAATGAAAATAGTGATTAA
>JAMXBB010000003.1:106203704-106255093 GCA_024138015.1 Lumnitzera littorea
AAAAAAAAACTCTCTTAAGCTAATATATATATATAAATATATTTTTACAACTATATTTCATTGTCAACAACTACTTATTTAAATAAACTATGTAACATACTCAATCATATATAAACTAGTATTAAAAGTTTCCTAACTATATATATACATATATACTATTAAATAACTAAGTAACTAAAACATAATAACAACTAATCAATAATAACAATAATAATAAAAACTAGTATTCGAACCTGATTTAGGCAGTTCAGTAAAGGATCCGAGGATGCAATTTGGGGGCTGTTCGTCAACGAAGAGGTTGTGGCGTGTGACAGAACTGCTGTTGGCGTGATCTACGGTGGCCTTGTGCTGCTGTGGACGTATATCGACTATCGCGGCATGAGTAAGTGTCCTTGCAGTGGATGGTGCAGCGATGGACAGCGTGTACTGCTATGTGTTGTAATGACCATATGGATGTTGTGTTTCGGTTAAGTGTTGCATCTGGACAGTAGTTACAACAATGGCCATGTGAGTGTAGCTTGGCATAGACTTGTTGCAGTAGCGGGGACTTGGACGTTGGGGAGTTATCGTGCCTGGCTCAACGTGTTGTTTGGTGATGCAACCGATGAATGTACGTGGCTTGCGTTTGTGCAGTGTTCGGCGTGGATTGCAAATTAGCTTCGGATTGCTAGACAGTGGAAATTGACTTCAGATTGCTGGACGTTAGATCGGCTGCCTTCGGATTTTCGTGGAGCGTCAAGCATGGAGCGTGGATTTGCTGCTGTTTTTGTTCTGTGGAGCGCGTGTTCAGCTCGTGGATTGCTGCTGCTGCTGTTGGCCATAGAGCGCGTGTTTAGCAGCAGATCTGGAATTCTATTCTTCGGTAATGTGGACTTCGTGTATGGCCATACTATGATCTGTATCTATGCCGGAGCTCACCCGTGATTGTCCTTTTTTTGGGAATGTGTGTTGTTTTTATAAAGTCTAATTATATCTAATTCGTTAATTAAATTGTATTCAATTTTAATTCAAATCTGATTTAACTAATATTCATATGATTTAATTAAATATAAATCCGATTTTCGTCTCGCTTCTGCAAAGCTAGAAAAATAAAGACATAGGTACTTATTGAGACTCGAACCCGTGACCTCCAACTAAATCCACCCAAGTACTCCACTACTTATCCGTTAGGTTATTGGTTTGTGTTTTGACATTCATTACAATTAAATTATATTTAAACTATTTGAATTCCTAAACTAAAATTTTTTAACTAAACTAAAATTAACACTAATATTAAACTAATTATTCCCAATATAAATTACTTCCTAAAAATCTACGAAATCTTTATAATTTTTCCTTTTCTCATTTTTTTGGTATTTTCATTATTTGTTAATTTTTATCATTTTTATCTTTTATTAATTTTTTGTTTATTATTTTTGAATTAGGACCCTTTTTGTAAAAATAAAAACTAAGACTATAGAAAAGCAAAAGTTAGGTATCTACAGGGCCGGCTAGTACAAGCTTAAATAATAGTTATCAAAAAATGACTATCAATAGTTTTCAAATCTAAAATAAACCAATTTAATAATATTCTTGAAAAATAATCTACGAAAAGTTTAATCTCGAATAATGAGTATATGAGCATTCATATTTAATTACGAGGCGACTTAAAACATAAAATAATTGTTTTTCCCTATTGAACACTTTTTCAATTTCTTTATAAATAATATTCTTTCTTTCACTTGTAAATAGTAAGCATTTTTTCTTAAATTATAAGTGTATTCTGAATTATAAATTTAACTTTAGAAGGTTAAAGTAGTACCTATAGGGTTTAATAGGATATCCCATGAATATGTGGTTTTGGTATCTTGAAAGATTTTCATTTTTAATTTTTTTCAAATTGTAGGCTAGTAGCTAAATTAAAATTAATCTGCCTAATTAACTTTAATTTAATCACCTTTTCCCAGTTCTATCGAGTGGAGACTCCAATTTTTTTAAAAATAAAAGAAACAGGGTTTTCCTTAATTTGTATCGAGAGTTTAAACTAAATAGATATAGGGTTTAGTTTAAATTGGATTAAGAAAAATGAAGAATCGAAAATTTTAGACTTGACATAAAGCTTATTCTTCCTCATCTTAAGTGGCATCCTCATCAATAGTAAAAGGATTGGTTGGCTAAACTAAAGGTGATACCTAACTGTATATAGTGATGAATAGGCTCAGCAAAGTAGTTTTATTGCACTATAATAGCAATATTGATAAGTATCGATTTAGGGCCTTAGTGTTCTCTTACATTGTCTACATCATCTGTACAAATTTAGAAGGACCCTCTTGTGTTGGGCTTTCTTAGTCGATGTCCTCTAGTAGTAGTATATTTTGCTCAATGATTTCAATGTTAACTACCGATTCTTGGGAAATGCTATCAATTGGGTTAAGTATATATTTTTTTTTAGGTGCAATCATATGTTATCACTTTATTATCTACAATAGAATTGTCGAAATGTAGAAGTTGAGATCCGGTTGATATTCGGATGTACTTGTAATGTAAGTCTTATGCTTCATATGACCTAAGGGAAGAGATGTGCAAGTGACGATTCTAAGTTGGAATGACTTGAAGAAGTTTCTAGGAAGAGAAACATGTAGTCTCAACAAGTGGATGCACTAATGCTAGGCAAATGAGCTTTAAGGCATTGACTTTGTAATTCAAGAGATGTGAGTAGGAATTGCTTAAAATAACATGTTTCAAACTTCATGTGATTTTTGAGTAAGGAACTTAGTTATTGGTTCTTGTTCCTCTAATCTATGAGAAAGAACTTCTTAGTATTTATAGAGTCTAGCTTGGAATGATCATCATTGAATTGTCTTGGTGACCAATTAATGAGATAAGCTACTTCTTATATAGGTCTTGTTGAATTTTGAGCCCAAGGATAAAAGATCAAGAAAGGTCCAACCAGTCTTGATGGTCCTTTTCCTAGGCCTCTTAAGTTAAATTTTCTTAAATCGACTCACGGTCTAGGTTCAATTACTAGATACTATCACTCAATCCATCTAGTTTGTCTTCTTAACTAATGGATATAACCCAATATTATGTAAGCAAATATTTTCTTTTCTCGAAATGGACTCCACGTTTTAGAAAACAAATCGGAAAAAACCATCAACTATTATCGGAAAAAGCTCAAGTTCTAGTTGCTTGCTTAAATATAAACATTGTATCGATTAACAAAAAAAGAAAAAAAGGATGTAGGTGCTTACCATGTTAAAAAGAACGGTTTTCAATAATAATAATTAGGATGAAAGAAAAACATAAGTTCCAAAGCATAAGGTGTGATTTATCGGAAGTCACTTTACAATGTGATAAGAATAAATCACATCTTTTATTTTTTTAGCACTTTTATCTGTAACAATTGAATTTCACAAAGTGAGGAAGTGGGCAAACAATGCAGGCCTCTGCCTTCCTTATCGAAAAATCTAGTGTAGACCTGATCTCTGTAGACAAGGTTAGGATGAAGTACGAGTATTTTGCATATGGTACTCACGTGTTGTTCCAATTCACTAATCCGGGTCTATACAAGAATTTCCCTCTCCTCACCGACTTGGTTGGCTTAAGATGTGATAATACAACTCCAATTGCGAAACAGAGACATGGTCCCTATTGACGGGTTGCTTTGATCATCACTATCTCGCCCCTGAATTAGACAATTTAGCCATATATCTAAAGGCATTCCTTAGAAGTCAATGATAGGTTCACCGATTGTAAGATTCCTCTCCACGGTCCATGGTAAATCAAACAACTTCGCTGTTATGAATTTAAAGATCTTGTTTACGTTGATGCTGTAAGTAGCACTTGAAAAGAACAGCGTTGCATTGAGAACCCTTGCATATGCTCGTGCCTGCCAACATATGAATCAAAAGTACGATTAGGCAAACCTTTTTCCTTCACATGTTGCCAGAAATACCATTTTTAGTTAAAAAAATATATATCAAATATAGATTTTCATAAGAGGATTTAGACATATCGACCGAGGACCCTAAGACCATTTTCACCGATTTTATCCACTTACACGAAATTTATATGATTTTTAGTTAAGTGTCCTACGGTAGTATTTTGCAGTTCCTAGAATAGATATGACAAGCGTGAAAGCTTGTAGTTAGCTCCAAAACATTTGGTGTAGGTTATAAATATATTCCTCATATTCCAATCTAGTCTCTCATATTTAAAATAAAATCCCTAAATCTCAAATTCTTCAAAAAAGTACTTAAAGGTAATAGAAAGGGAATAAAATAACTATTTCTATAAGATTTTTTATTATCTTATTTACTCAAAAATTGGTCTAAAAATTTTTATTCCCATGGGTTTTCTATCTGCTTTCTATAAAGAATAATTATTACCTCATAGAGGGTAGAAACATTTATTTTTGATCCCATTAATGTGACATATATATCCCAATTAACAAGAAAAATTAAATAACTTTTCATTGTTTTCTAAAAAGTCCAAATGAGGGGTATATTTGTATGTTTTGTCATAATCTCAATTTAATATGCAATTGATGAGGTGAAATAAATGTACTCCTTATAATAAAAAATTATACGAAGTAAATAATAAAATATAAATTTTGTAGTATATTTCTAGTGACAATAATTCCTCAAGCATAACTTTTGTATTCCTTATCAATTCCATTCCAAAAAAGTAAACAAACTATTAGACACATATATAATCGTTTTGTCCTTAATAAAATAATTAAAAAAGTTTTATAAAATTAAAAAATAAAGGTAAGATGAGAAAAAAAAAAAAAGAAGAAGAGAGAATCCCAGTTTTCCCATTTTTAGTTTTCAATTTCTTTTAATTGCTTTATTTTATTTCTCATTTTTTTATTAAGGGTAATTGACTTGTAAGGATACATAAGCATTTTTTTTCAATTAGATTTAATTGTCTAAACACTCAATTTTAGAGTTAAGGGATTAAATATATGTGGAGCAAATATACAAAAAAAATATACTTATAATTTATTTAAATATGCAACACAAAGGCCCTTATCACCTTCGGATTTGTTCTTTCTTTTTGATATATTGATGTGTCCATTAACACTATTTATTTAGAATTGATTGCCTCAATGATTAATTTCACTTTCCCCACTAGCTAGTCAAGATTGGGAGTACGGCCACCTAGGAAAGTTACAAATTTCTTTATCAACCTACTTCATTTAATTTAATTTCACACAAAATATTGGGTTATGGCAATACTTATCATGCACTTCTCCTAAACCTAATATAACAAACTATGTATTTCAAGTCTTTAATAGGTAGTTGGGTGGTGTGAAACTTAAAAGAGATTTATCATTTTTATTTTAATCTGGTAGGTCAAGTTGGGTATGCATGCTTTAATTGTAGAGCACGTTGTGAGACCTTATTTTAGAGCCTCAAAATCTTCTTATCTAATTATAGAGCTGGCTCTTGCCATTTTTTCCCAATCATTATGCCTGTCACGTCAGGACGAGAGAGAGAGAGAGAGAGAGAGAGAGAGAGAGAGAGAGTTCCAAGATCTCCAAACCCACGTTCACACCTTACACCTAACATATCATCTCGTTATTTTCCTATAATTTCTAATCAGAAGTACCAAACTTCTCTCTTACAATTCAATTATTGATTGCTCCTACCATTCTAGCCTAGCATATCATTTAGAGGATAAGTAAAACCTATTTGGTACATATTTTAAGTATAGTGCAAACTGAGCATAGACAATGTATGTAATAAAAAATAATGTTTGATGATAAATATTACAATACAAGATGAATATAGAGTATGTATATATACATCTATAGGTGTAAATATAGATTTACTCACGATAAATTTAATACAACCACTATAATAAGGAGATAATAATATTGTAAGTATATACAGCACATGTCATAAGTGAAATTTATCCCGAATTTAAAATTACATAATAACAGGCATTACGTTAAAAACATACGTTGTCCACTATTGTAATTGTTACTATTATTTTTCTTACATTGTCCTCGTCTTGTTACTCGTGTGAAGATCTGAAAATTGGTCCCCCTCTTTTCAATTTACTTGACCAATGTAGCGTTCGGCCCCACGGATAATTATACAAGGACTTTGTATATTTCCCCTCTTAGTCTTGATTTCTTTCTTGTACCAACATGTGTTTTTAATTTATTGGTGGACAAGGACAACACGTTGCAAGAACGTTTTTTAATCAGATCGTGATGTACAAAATGAGAAATAGCAGGAACATAGTGGTCAAGGGTGAACTCTTTTTACCTCAATGGACATCTCTATCCTACTTTAAATTTAAAAATCTTATTTTTTCTTGTTCACTTTTTCTAGGAAGATTTATCATCTCTCCTTCTCATCTGAATTTACGTGTCTTATTTATCCAATGGGTGATATTGAAATAGTGAAGAAAATAAAACATAAGTAAGATAGGTTTTATCTAAAAATAAGTTATATATCATGCACTGGTTTTATATATATTGAAAAACGATGCCTATATAAGGTTTTCACTTTTTTCATGTATGAATTTCCTCAATTTTCTATGTGTAGAAAAAGAACAATGAAAGATAAATCTTAAGTATAGATGTAATTGGACATATCTATCAACTTTACAATTAAAAAATATAAGACATCAATTAAAAAAGAAAAAAGAAATGGATTCTCTTAATTTACCTTTTGTGAATTTCCATCGATTTACCTTATTAAAATACTTTCATGTGTAATTAACTAGACGATGGCATGATATCACATGGTATTTTAAAAATTTAGATAATCTTTATCATTATTTTGTAAATTGAGGGAATTAAGTGTGGGAAAAAAAATTTGAGAGCAACCAAATATCATCCGGCAATAAAAGGAAATCTTCTATGTTGATAATGAATTACCTGGCTTGCAATAGTCCATTGCATATCTATAGGCAACTGGATGAATTCATCAAACTTGGTTCCCACTATTATTGGAATTGCCGTCTACAAATTCCAAATCCAATACAACCAACATTAAGTCGATTTGAAGCAAAGATGGTGCTTTCATGCAAAATCCTCTCTAGGTACTTACATTACAAATTTCACATTAAGGAAAATGAATTTATAGATGAACTTATATTTTATTTAATTTACATATGGCTAAAATGTGTATGTGATTATTATATCTCTATGGTGATCAGTGAGGATGTTTATATTTTATAGCACCTACCTTACCTAATAACTAAATGCATGCCACAAATACTCAACCTTATTATTGCTAATATTGTGAGGAATCAAAAAGAATAAAAATTGGGCAAGGAAAATAATTGAGGAAAGAGAGGTAAAAATTAGACATACTAGGTTCCACTTTCTTGCTTTTTGGTACCAATATATAACACTGCACAGAAATTAAAGAAAACGTTAAAAAAAAAAGTGAGAATAAATTTCCATAAAAATTAGAATGGATATGATTATTAATTTAAAATAATTAATAGGTATCTAAATATCACTAGAATTTGTTCACCACTTATTAAAACATGTAGTGTGTTAATATCTATGAAAGTTTTTTTAAAAAAAAAAAATCTAGAGCATATCGATTATTAAAATGATAAAATATCAAATTAAGGAAACTTACTTGTTCAAAGATATTCGGCTTGTAAGATCAAACATGAACAAGATTGCTACGGAGTCCTTGCAAGCAACTGGAATATGATCACCTCGAAAATTTTCATCACCTATATACAGATATTTTATACATCCAAAAGTTAAAAAAAAAAAGAAAAAAAGGATTTGTTACAACATTAAAAAAATTGTGAATATATATGTGGTTACGACTAATATGAAATTGTGATGAAAAATTGCATGATGGGTAACCCACATGAATTGTGGAGATACCTTCCACTTCCCAAATACAGTGAGAAATTCTTGCACCTCTAACAAGCAATGTCTTGTCCGTCCACTTTAATCCTTTCTTCGGACATAGCCAGCCTTTCCTTTCTATATCTTTCCCTACATACTTAACCTAATTTTTTTTTTTAAAAAAAAAAAATTCAACAATCAACATTTTAGATTTTCCACAAAAAAAGAAAAAATAAAAATACACATAGATGTCAATATATATTTGATACATTATACGAAATTAGAAAAACGTACCAAAAAACTAGTTTTGCCAACTTGGCGATCACCCAAAAGACAAATCTTCAAGGCCACTAAGTTATCACAATCCACATAATCATGATCATCACAATCCTCATTTCCAACTTGCATGTCATCCTTCACGGTGTCCACCCCCGGCGGCGGAGGTGGTTGCGGAGAGGAAGCTTTACTACGAGGCAGCATTCGATATCGACGGGTTTTCAAACCCGAACACGAGAGAATCCGGTCCAAAAGGCGGCGAATGCACCTTCTTAGAGTAGAAATCCGATGTTGAATTCTACGTCTAAGATTGAATTGGACCATATTTTTTTCAATGCACAAACATACGTGTATGATATATAGAGAGAGAGAGAGAGAGAGAGAGAGAGATCAGGTGGCCTTTCAAGAACTAGCGTTTCTTATAAGGCCATGAAAAGGGGAAGGCACAACCTTGAAGTGAATATGAAAATGTGTATATGTGTGGGTTGTGTTTCTTTATGAGTTATGTGTTGTATTTAGGATTTGTGATAATAAATTTTCAGTTACAACGACCTCTTTGCTAATTGCTATGAATGTGACTAATTTAACGGGACAGTTGACTGGTGTATAGAGCTTGGGAGGAGAGGATTGCAAATAGTCCAAATTGCCGGCCATACTGTTCCACGTAGCTTTCATCTGAAGGGCATTTTTGGAAATTGGACAGATTATCGTGCGTTGATTTTGATTTCTATTTTAAAGGTGAACTTATAAGGACACTTGTAACTACGTGGATATCTTGTGCACCGCCATTTATCTAATTCACCATATGCTAAGAGATATGTGGCCATCATGTGGATTTTTAAAGCAAGGAAAATTGCTTTTGAAAAAACAAAAAGAAAGCAAATCGATAATGTGGATGTAAAAAAAAAAAAAAAAAAAAAAAATTAATAAGATAAATTAAATTTGATTTTCTCTTCTTTAAAGTTGTAATATAATAGTTGTTTTATATAAAAATTAAATAAAAAAAAAGAAGGAAGTAAAAGAAAATCAAACTATTTAATAATTGAACTTCATGTAAGGTTAAAAGCGTAGAAAGATATTTAATTTCATTACCTCGCTCTCTTTATGACCTACCAATGCTCTCTAATTATACATAAAAAAAACTATACATGATAATATATAGAGTTTATGGCATTCGTTTTATAAGAGAGCATCTAAAGAAATTTAATTCGATTATCTTGCTCTATTTATAATTAGGTTTGCAAATAAATTGAGTTACTCACAAGCTGTTTGAGCTCAACTTATTTTAAACTTGGTTTGGTTCAAGTTTGATTAGTAAATGAACTGAATTTAAGTTTAAGATGAAACTTATTTATCTAAATAAGTCAAACTCAAATTCTAGTTCAAACTCATGAGCATGCTTACTTAAGCTTGTGAGTAAATTTATGAGTTTTATATATATTACTGATATTGCATATATTATATATTATATACTATATATTATTAAAGTCCGAAAGTTAGTATCTATATAATATATATAAATAAATAATATATTATAGGATAATATATAATATAATATAATATAGTCCTTATTCAATATCCGTTCTATTTATTTATCTATTTCTTGATTTTATATATTTAAACTTGTGAGTAAGCTCGAAATTGGTTCGTTTTAGACTTAGCTTGGCTTAATCTCAATTAGTAAATAAGCCAAGTTTGAACTCAAGATAATGTTTATTTATTTAAATAAGTTGAGCTTGAACCTTAATTGCATGCTCAATAGGTATGATAATTTTTAAATGAGCTGAGCCTGAACTTGTAGAAACTCAACTTTGCTTCACTCGTCTGCAACCCTATTTATAACTTACCAATGTTCTCTAATTATATATTTCAAAAACTATACATGATTTTATATGGAGCAAGTATGATATTTCAGTTTATATATATAGATGTAAAGTATACATAAATATGAATATAATATTTGGCACCCTTTGAGGCACAAATAAATAAGCCATAAGAGTATTTCATATCTTTAAAATGGATTACATATTTTATTGAATAAAAAAAGGAAACACATGAAAATGTATAGAATATTCCTTCATCAATTATTAACAAGTATCCATTGAACTAAAAAAAAATGATTCATTAAATATTACATAATTTATATATAAATATATATATAACTTATTAATACTATTGAAATCTATTACAGTACACATTGTCATTATGAATAGTTTTTAAAACAATTATTATTTTACAAATTGTATATATTAAAATATTAATGATAATTATAAATTATATATACATAAAACGTGATATAAAATACATTAATATTTGTTAAAATTTATATATATATATAAGCCCTAAATATCTTTTGGTGGTAGAGCCTTACCACATTGTCTCGTTTTAAACCGGTAAATGGACTTTTTGTCGACAAGCCAGTCGATCTTATATGATGATTATGCAAAACTATGCTAATAGGTGCGTGATTAATTATTCTTATGATTGGACAATCAATGATATGTACGTTAATCTCCTGCAGGTGCCATGTGAATTAAGCTACCACATATATTGTGACAGATGTAACTAAATCTTTTTATTGTAGGCGAGGAGGATTTTCATCTTGTAGTATGCCCAGGTGGACAGGTTTTGAAGAACTGTCTCATCCTTAAATGATTGTCAAAAGATTGCGATTCCAGGAATTCACGTTACAGGTGTCGGTAATTCACACGGAATATATCACCGACACATCATTATATAGTTAAGTTCTTCTGTTTGATAACAGGAATTCTAGAAAATACTAATTAGATCTTCAAGGGAAAAAGGCATATTTTAACTTCTTTCCGGGAACATTATTAAGCGTTAAATAAAAAAATTTCTTATATGTTTTTACATATTTGTCTCTTTCATGAAATATGCTTTGAGTATCGGAAAGTTAATATTTTGTCTTTTTCTGAAATTCACGATCAATAACTTGTGAATGAGATCTAACGTATTAAGATTTTTGTTGGTATGAATTCGAAAGTAATTGGATTTCACATAAGTGATCAAAGTTTGTAAAAAAGAATATAATGGAAGGACATTAAGATATTATTTAGTATGACAACTTTAATATTTAAGCCAATTAAGTATTTTGAGAATGAGAGTACTTGAGAATAATATATAAGCTTCAATATGTAAAGTATCAAATAATTTATTATTAAGTAAAAGTCTTATATTTATAGAGTAATAGTACCAGTAGTTAGAGACAAATTAGTATGTAAAACGACATCCTCAATTATTAAAGAATAGAATTATGGCATCCAACATAATCCAAAATACTCTTTGAATAGGCTATATTTTGAGACCTCGTCAAAGGCGACTTATCATAGGCTATGACTTAAGGAGCATAAGGTCTTTTTAATTTAAAAAAAAAAAAAAAGAAAGAAATATGATGCTCTTTGAAGATATTTTTGCAAAATAGCTCCCCATTGCAAAGTAATATACAGTAATGAAAGGATTATAGAGGACCCAAAAGGTCCTTACAAAACAAAAACATGTTTCTATTAGTCATAACAATTTTTTTTTTTAATTTTGTAAAATTGCATATGCTACATAACTAATGTGTAATAAAACCAAGTAAATTATTCGATTCACCGAAAATATGGAATTTTCAAGGTTGTGAATAGTACATCCCAAACAGGTGTTGCCTTTGATGGTAACATAAATAGAAGTGGTTGTATACTAATGGTGCTGAAGTTTATAGTTGCTTGTTACAAACACATGGTCAATTTACCGTGCAGTGGTGCTAGATAATAACGGGCAACAAAGAGAGAAGGCCGCCTGGCGGAATCACTTCTACTAAAATAGGTGGAAGAAAATGAATTGAATAGAATATAATTAAATGTTTTATTTAGAATTATGTTTTAAAGAAAACTCATAGAGTGTAATTAAAATCAAATAATATGTAAACATCGATTAAATTGTGAATAAGAATATAACAGTCCAAAAATATTTCCAAGATAAAAAGGTAATAAAAATGGGGAGAAAACATAGTTTTTAATAGAAGGATCAAATAGCCAAAGCCGTTGTAGTTTAGTAACGTATTATTTTTTAAAGGAAACTCATAGAGTGAAATAAAAATCAAATAATATGTAAATATGCATTAAATTGTGAATAAAGATATAACAGTCCAAAAATATTTCCGAAATAAAAAGTAATAAAAAATGGGGACAAAACATAGTTTTTAATTGAAGAATGAAATAATCAAAGCCGTTGTAGTCTAATAATATAAACATTATTCTTTTAATAGAATCAACTAAATTTGAAACACCCATGCCCCCAAGTCGTAATATTATTTGGCCAAAAGAAAAAAAAAATAAAAACAAAGAATGAAATAAGAATTCCTCCAAATTTTACCATGAATTTAAAACACGAAGAGATCTTGCACTGGGGATCACATGAGATGGGTAAATGAGATCTAAAACTGATTGTTAGTTTCTTTAGGAATCATGGATCGGTATTCATATTAAAGAAATTAGGATTGGCTAATGTGACATTGGTGATTAAGGTTTACAAGGAAATTGAGCATGAGACTAAAACATAAAAGGACAAGTTTCTTTGATTCAAGTGGAAATTCAAACGAATAAACTTGGAACTTGGCGAACTAGGAAGGATACAACAAATTCGAACCATGGAAACAATGATATGAAAAATGGTGCATGAGAAGTTAATTAGAATTGTTTGGGATAGAAATGGTCGTTGATTATTTAATGCGTTTGTTAGGTTTGCTAAGCGTACATATTTACTGATACTTGTGAAGTGGATATAAAATTGAACTGGACTACAATGTATTGTTGTGTGTGCTGCTTGACATGTTCAATAAGTGATGTCAATGTCTTGATAGTGGCTAGATATATGAGTTCCAAGGAGATGGTTACATGGGATGCCAATCGCCTAAGAGTTGAACATAAAGACCATGGACCTACTACCAATAGCTGGATAAAAACCAAGAAATCAGCAGCTTATATGTCAATATGGAGCGTATTCGCTCATAGAGATTTAGAGCAGTTAAGTGGTAATGAACTACCCATGGCCAGTTCGTAGTTGGGAAATCATGAAGAGATGGTTGCTAGATGCAGGGGCCACTTAGACAAGGGTCTTGTATGTGGGCTAATAAGAAATAATGGCCCCACAGAAGCCAATAAGCTGATACGAGATGGCTGATAAGGTTTTGGTATGGAGATCCATTTGCTCATCAGAGATATGGAATAGGTAGCTGGTAAACAGACTTACGATAGGTTGGTCTTGAGTTAGAAATTCATAATGAATTAATTGTGAGGGACTTAAATCACTTGAGTAGGGGCTAAGTAAAACGACAACTTATTGCTAGATACAATTCGAGGAGTCGGGGATGAGACAGTTGGTAGGTACCAAGATCAGTTTACTCATCAATTATTGATGGTTGGTTCGGGTTAAAAGATTTAAGGGGAATCGATTAAATTAGACAACATTTGCCGAGGTAAAGGCTTGTTATAAGTGTCGAGGACCGACTACCAGTTACTAGATGTGGATCAAGAAATTGGAATGAAGTGGCTTTGTGTAGATTGTGCGACCTACAGCCATGGAGGACTATTTCAAATTTGGTATTATGTTCAGGCTATGCAGCAAACTCTTGCATCCATTAAATTATCATTAAGTTGCACGTGGTTTGAATATATTTGTGAGTTAAGAGCTTCAATTCTCTAAGCTTCACAGCTTATCCTATTGGGAGTTATATATATAAATTCAAAGATTACTAGAGCTTTCATGTGCCATGGCAACTTTACATATCCTCGTCTACAATTAAGAAAATATGGAGGATTGCAATACCTTATGGTTCTAGGTTCATAAAAGATAATATAGCACTAATACTTAATAAATGTAAGAAAATATATATATATATATATTTATACATATATTCTACCGAAAAAGAAAATTATATATATAGATATATCGAGAGAGAGTGAGAGATGGGGATGAGATTTATTAATGATACATTGATATAACATAATATTATATATTTATTAAAATATCTGTTACATTAGTGGGTCCAATTACCCATGGATTATTCTATTGGTTTTGCCCTAAAGATGAAAGTAGTAGATTGCCAAAAGCCTCGTAAAATTGCTGTAATTAGATTGTTT
The DNA here is from genome assembly GCA_024138015.1 of Lumnitzera littorea. Lineage (NCBI taxonomy): Eukaryota > Viridiplantae > Streptophyta > Magnoliopsida > Myrtales > Combretaceae > Lumnitzera > Lumnitzera littorea. The sequence goes on from JAMXBB010000003.1 coordinate 106,217,937, forward strand.
CTATTTGCATTTTCTTTCATTCATGAACCAGACTGGAAAGCTTTCTAGAAATAAAAAAGGTGGAATAATTTACAAGGATTATAATGCTCAACTGTACAAAGAATTGATATTCGATTTATAAAATATGCCAAATATAGCAAATTTCATTTGATAGTGAGATGAGCTCGGAATGAAAATCTTGTATGAGCTACCTAAAACAACATGAATATAAAAACAAACGTCTCTTTGAATAAATAGTTTTCCATGTGGACTGAGATATTTTTAGCATAAATTAAGAAAACTATAGCAAATGGACTGTCTTAAAACGAAAAATCCTCTGTGAACGAACAAGTTTATTTAATTATAAAGTGCAATATAAAATTAGTTCATAATGCTTGGTGGTTCTTATATATATTCATCCTCTGTTTTTTATGTGTGTCTCGAACTTTTAAAAATGAAGGAAACGAGTCATTTCATTAACTCAGTTAAATATTCCGGTAATTATTGACATGTTTCACCTACTAATTGGCTCAAAGAATCTAATTTAATAAACTATTACTACTAAACATATTAAATTAAATTATACAACAAAATTAATATGAAAATACAAATAAAAATAAATAAAAGTTCAAGAAAAAATAAAATAAAAAAAGAGAGAGAGAGAAATCCCCAGAGCAGCCACTATGGCTAAGACAAGAGCCTAAGTACTGCTAAATGCACCTAAGCCTTGTGATGGTTAACAAATTTCAACGGCTTGTATTGTACTGCTAGCGATGAGTGATACTATGTGCTTATAGTGATGGCTGGTAACCTACCATCACTCTTAAGGAAAAAATAAATAAATAAAAAGACCTTTCTCACCGGTTGTGCTTAAGTCTAGTGATTTGAAAAAAAAAAAAAAAAATTTCCTCCTTAATTATGAAGGTAGTTTATAGAGAGCAATTACCTCAGTTGGATTGTGTCACATATCACAATTGGTGGATAGCACAATCCACATATAGAGCTAGGTTTCACTTAGTTTTGAGTGGCATGCTGGCCGCCCAAGATATGTGGACAGCCGGTTAAGGATGAGATATCCTGGATTTTTCTTTTAACTTCAGAATTTCAATTTATATCTATTATTTTCATATTTTTATATCTATTATTTGTTATCATATAATTTAATTAGATATATTTGATGGTAATTTCTAAAATTAATTGTTGTAAGCCTATCAAAATGTGACATGTCAACTATTAACAAAATATTTAATAAAATTAGTGGAATTTGTTTCGTTTATTCTCAAAAGTTAAATGGTTCAAATAAAAAAAAAAAATTTTGGAAGGCTAAAATAGACATTTTACCCACTAAGTTCTCCACAGCACCTAAAAATAGAACGATAACATAGGTTCGATCATTGCTAGACCTGAACTTAGCAGTAAGGAACTGCTGGGGTTCAATCCAATCATAGAGCTATTAGTGCTCAACCTGACCCTAAAAAATCTCAAATGGCTTGAGAATGCCTCCACACAAGGATTGCATATTATTCATATAATATGTATCGTTTGTTTATGTATGTATGTCTACGTAAATAAAATTGTAATTGTAATAGATCTAACTACTATTTTTAATTCGTTTCTTCTCCTCTCATTTTCATGTGCAACAAATGTATAAAGATTTTTGTTATTTATTCTTCATCTAATTCTTTTTCCTTTTTCTCACACTTCAATACATAATGTTAAGAATTTAATACCTAGACGGTTTATGGTGCTCCGTTCCAAACTTTAATCATTTGACATATGTGATAAGGAAAAAAAATCTTAAATTTTAATTCGACTTGTTCTATGACTTGGCTAATTATCTGAAGTTAGCGTTAATCTTTTCTTGATAATTAGGTGTGATTCCTTTCTTTTGGATTTTTCTCCCATATTATGTGCAATTTTAGAAAATTTTGTGCTATATATAAGTGAGACGAGCACTTATGTCTTGTTTAACATGTAGCAATGATTTGAAATAGAATAAGTTTGAATTGAATAGATTGGAATGGAATGAGTATCGAAATAATAAATTCTTTTATTTATTTATTTTACCAAATCCTTTATGTGATTGGAAATACTCACAAGTATGACATATAATAAATATGTGGTAGTATTTGTCAAAAGTACTTTTAATTATTAGATGTCATAATTAGATTAAATATTAAATAAATAGTTTAAAATTATTATATTTTTGGGGGTGGAATGAAGGGAAAAGGAAAAAAATGAAAAAAAAAATTACAAAAATACGGTATTTGAAAAAATTATCTCAAAAATACTGCATTTAAAATTACCTATTGAAGAAACAATTTCAATGAAATCGCATCTACGGCTATAAATCCATTCTATCCCTTCTTCTTCCTCATTTACATGCGATTAGTTTTTCAAAAACTCTATCTCTCTCTTCAACCATTCGAGGAAAACCTTAACCAAATCAGCAATCTAAATCCATTTTTTTTATAAATCAATCATAAAATCAGAATAGTTGCATGGTGTAGGTTTATATTGTATGAAGTTTTTTAAAACAAGGAGACAATTGGTGTACTATTATTACTTTCTCTCTCTAGACATCAAAATAGGAAAAATGTATGATTTTTACTTGTTTTGATTTGTTTTGAATATATGTTTTTTGAAAAAATAGTATTATGACTTGATGCATAATGGTACATTGTTGTATATAGATAATTTATGGGATAAGTGTATACGTTTATATGTGATATGTTATTTTAAACTTTACTGCAAAAAAGTATGATTTTTACTCGTGTTGATTCATTTTAAATATATATTTTTCAAAAAAATAGTGCTATGACTTGATATATTATAATACATTGTTGTATACCAATAACTTTTGGGACAAGTCTATACGTTTGTATGTAATATGTTATTTTTAATTTTACTACGAAAAAGTATAATTTTCACTCGTTTTAATTCATTTCAAGTATATATTTTTTGAAATAGTATTATCACTTGATACATGATGATAGATTGTTGTATAATGGTAATTTTATACTTGTTTTGATTCATATTAAGTATGTGATATGTTATTTTAAAAAAAATTATACTAATTATTGTAAATTATAATGCATATATAATAATGTTACTGAGAAGTATTATTAACATTCATTAGATGAAATTTTTAAACTTTATTTCAAAATAATTATTGGTGGTATGTGTACTTTAAAAAAGAGTAATGACGTAATGACATAACAATAACATAGAAACTATTATTATATAATTTTTTGAATTATGACTTAACAAAATTATTTAATTAGTAATTCCATAGGAAAAATTCTTACATAATGCAAGTAATTAGACAATTGGTTGTTAATTATACTTATTAGCTTTCATAATATTAGCTATGAAAAGAAATTAGTAGTAAAGTAAATAATATAAATGTTGTTATTTACTAATATTTTGTGAAATAAGACTCATTAGCTTTCATAATATTAATTGTGAAAAGAAATTAGTGTCTACTAGCATAAGGTAGTATTTGTACATGCACATGCTGAAGTTTATGTAGCTGATGCAGTAAATAGGTGTACAATGGATAATATGAGGTTGGTTTATTATGTTGGTGAAAATATTGTAAGAGGAGAAGATGGGGTACGGTCTGACAAGCACTTAAGAGCAATGGTCAGAGTTCCATTTGGGACTACGTATGACCAAGTAGTTGGAATGATATGTAATCGATTTCAGGTTGACATGATAGCACATCAGATCGAGCTAATTTATAGATGCCCCCTTGCAGGCGAGGGATGGCTATGATGTCTGTACTACCCCCATTAGTGATGATTATGATATCTAATAGTTGATGGCTTCCTCAATAGAGCATGATGAAGTTAGCAATTCTGTAGAAATATATATTGAAATTCATGAAGTGAACCCATCACCAATAGCCTCTATCATAGTTAAGGATGATGTCAAATGGTACAGTGATCATATTAGACTACAAGTTGAAACCAAGGTGTTCGAATCCTAAGCAATCCCATCGAGGCACGTATTGAGCACCAATCGCATGTCCAATGAACCTGATGTCTTGATCACTAATGAGTCAAATAGAGATACTGATGTGGAGAATGAACTAGTATTTTTCAACATTGATGAAAATTCCGATGATACAGATTATAATGCAAATGTTGGCTCGAGTGAATGTTAGTTGTAAGAAGTGGAAGAAGCACAAGGGTTACGTAGATAAAATGATTAGAGGCATGAGTTATTAACATCTATGGACAGCGTCAGGATGTCGGAACTAGTACCTTTCCATACGTCAAGTGTAGGGGATAGACTGATGGCTGTTGATAGTATAAGTGGTAGTGAATGGAGCTTCAGCGATGAATTAAAGGTGAACAAGCGATTCAAGAGTAGAAAACTATCTATAAACAGCTATGAGGCTACATCATGTTATGAACCACCCCTTTTTTTTTCACGCTTTTCCCGGAGGTCTGGAGAAAGCTGTAATCAATAGGATTTTCCTAATCCTCCCTTCCCCAGTCTAAACCGATATTATGGTCTATCAAATGTGTTGATTAGGAAAAGGGACTATGTGGTAGGGATAGACATAATAGGAAAAGATGTTTGTAGTGAGGAAGACAACCAACGTCGAGTGGATCCACTGATAGTTCACTTATTGAATGTGAAAAAACTATTGATAATATTTATTGATTATATATATGGTAATGTATTTAAGAAGTAGTTATTTTTCCTAACTTTTTGTTTTTATCATATGAGTTTTCCAGTAAGCTTGCAGATTTTCTTTCCTCTTTTGTATTTGCAGGAGCAGATGGCCCCAAGACCGATGGATAGGTCACTACTTCACTTATAGCCATCCCATAGATCTGAGCTAATGTAGGGTGGTTAGCTAAAGAATAGTAAATGGAAAACATATTTGCGATTTGTTTCATTTCCTATACTGATTATAACAATATTTCTTGTTCCTTGGTTATAGAAAAACTACTGACTCAAGTACCGTAAACATGAGGCAATATTTAAGCATCGGGATGGCTAGGAGATCTCAATAGATCCACTTATGATCCCGTATCTAGAGTAGTTAGGCTTCATTAATGCTTACTAGGTTCCCTTCATACAATTGGATTGACATTTGATTACTGCTCTGGTTGAGCAATAGAGGGAGGAGATACATACGTTTCGCTTCCACATTAGCAAGATGACGGTGATACTACAGAATATATCTTTGCTCATAAGTCTACCTGCCAATGGCGATGTAGTTACTGAAGTGACGACTTCTACTGCGTAGGCCAAGGTATGTCACCGTTTATTAGGAATTCGCCCACCAAAGAGTGCCTTAAAGGGTGTTAGATTGAAGTTGTCATAGTTGAAGGACAACTTTACCAATTTGCCTTTTCATGTGGACGAAGAGATAATGTAACGCTTCGCAAGTGCATATATCATGCAGTTGATCAGAGGTATGTTATTCTTACATAAGTTTAATAATGTCATATACCTTATGTTCCTCCCTCTCCTATTGAACTTCGCCATGACTAGGAAATACACATGGGGAGCAACTTACTTAGTGTGGTTGTACCACCAATTGTACATGGCTTTTTAAGGCTAATGTAGAAGAAATTAGTAGTCCATTGGTGATTCTACAAGTATGAGCATGAGAGCATTTCCCATACATTACCCCCTTATGTCATTGGATCATGACAGCTGTTGATGGTTGACCACTTATGAGTCGATGGGAGGTGGACTTTAACGTGACTGAGCTATCTACGCATATGGTTGGATAGAATAGAGATACATTCGATCACTAACGTCTAGGGCAAGTGCATATTTACCAAAACCGATCTCCTTATTCATTCAGTAACTGTTACATTTTTCATCTTCATTGTTAATCATCAATTCAAGTTGTTTGGATTTCATATGACTATGATGATGTTGCTAAATTGCTAGCTTATTGTCAGTATAACAGTAACATATAGCTAACCCGTATACCATTTATATGCTTCAACATTGTAGAGAGATAATATCCTAATTGCATGGCTCAATAGTTTAGTCGGATGTAGGAGATCCCAGCCTACCCTGATATGAGATGTGCCTTGCACAATATTGACTTAAAGGACGGGATGGAGATAAATTGGACAACTCACCATGTAGCTTAGATAGCATAATGAGAAGATTGCTAAAACCAGATAACTCAGGTTTGACCACCACTTGGTATATATCCTAACCACGTCCCCTTAGTGCCAATAAGTTACCTACAAATATATCAGCTGGTCTAGGGCTTCCTAGATGTATATGGTACGTACAATTGCTTTTTCGTTTATACTTTTATTTTCCAATTTCTATGCAACTCAAACTTTTGCATTCAGAATGCAAGTGGACTTCATACATAAAGTGTCGATCATATCATACAAGGACATATTATCTAAGCAATATCGAATAGATGACCTCATCCACCCAAGCGACCCAACTCCACCCGATCCAGATGTCGACAAACACAACTCCCCATTGGACAAGTTATAGAGAGGTAGGGGTCATAAGGGTACATAGTCATCGTCAAGTTAGGGGTTGATGACGTAGTCGTCCACAACGATACTTCTCCTCCACACTTCTCATTGCCAGTATCCCCTACACCACCTAGATTTGAGTTCCATAGGTCATTCCTCAAGGAGAGCTCTAATGATCATATGTATCACAACCCTGTTGTTAGAAAGACCTCCACTAATTAGTTTCATACCCTACCCTACCCACCATTGAGGAGGTCGATTAGAGATTCTCAGTATGACATAGACGAGGGAGTTATGCAGATACACCTTTCTCTGGTCCCCATACATAGATTATTTTCGAATGCTTACAACCAAGATGGTGGACAAATCACACAATTAGAAGTGGCTCAAATGGTTCAATCACAAGACAACGTAGAACCTCAGAATGCTTAACCCCTGCCTCGATGCCAACGCCAACATCATTAGCTTTGTATATTTCACTTCTGATTTATTTTCTTTATTTTTGAAATACCAGTTAGCTATTTCGATAATTTACTTTTATTTCGTTCAATAGTTTCATTTTTTCATAATTTAAAGTTATTAGCAGTTTTCAATATCGATTCAAAACACGTATCTATGTAGTACTGAAATTGGACAAAATCGAACATCTAATAAATAAATAACTGGGTATAATTTGACTAATTGACTAAAAAAAAAATTGTCTATTAAATATCATGTTTCAAATATATTTTTAATTAAAATCGTGCATGGGCTCTACTAAATTTAAAGTAATGCAGTTATCAACTGCAATTGCATATAAGCTCGACTAAATTTAAAGTGAAGGGATAAATGAAAATATAAAATATAGGTTTATTAAAATAATTTGTACTGAAATCGGCTGTTAAGTAGATATATACTAAAATCACCTCTTAAAGAGGTCATTTAAATTTGTATTAAAATCACCTTTTCAAGTGCGATGTTTTTAGGATTATTTTTTTAAATATTGTACTTTTGTAATTTTTTTCCTTTTCCCGTGGAATGAAATTGTGATTATGCCTTGAATGGGAATTTTTAAAATGAAAAGATAAGAAGAAAGAGGATACGAGAGACCTGTGAAAGGAGAACCCTACTTGGTTTATAGAAGTCTTTAGTTACAAATAATGCAGTCCAAACGAATAATAAAATGGATTGATATTTGCTTACCTTCCCGATATTTCGAAAGGGACAATTGGTAGAACAACGGATAATCGAATCATGGGTATTCTTCAATTGGCCTGGAAAGTCAGCAATCCAGAACCTCAATGTCATCACCAAGGATCGTCGCCGTCCAATAATTAACCTATAGAAGTGATGATTGACGATTGACGATTGTGGGGCCTAAATTATCTATCTAAATGCTATTGACTACGTGAACGCTTGTTTTGTCTTCGAAGGTTGATTTTATAAATGGATGTACTTCGGCACTTACTAGGATGTAAGAAGAAAAATTTTCTCACGCTTTTCAATAAAAATTATATTTTATGTAAAGAAAATGCATGAAAAGTCAAGAGAAAAAGAAAAATCTAGTTACCATACATGAAAATCCGTGCAATTCCTTTGCTATTATTTTGGATGATTTGAGAGTTCAAATATCTATAAATAATCAAAATCAAAGTTAATTAAAAAGAATACTTTAAGGGTAAATTGTATAAATCAGCCCTCAAAATTATTGTAATTGTATAAACATTCTTCAATTTTAAAATTAATTATTCATATCCTAGAATAGATGTGGGGTCTCCTTTTTTTCTTTTTAAATTATACAGCAGCTAATGTATCATATTCATTGACAATATATATATATATAATAAAACAACTAATTTGTCACGTCATTTAATTTGCTGACATGGTAGACACAATTAATTTATATAATTACCCTCATGTGGTATCTGACGTGAAACTAAAAACTAACTCTTTTTTTTTTCTCTAAAAAGCAAATGCTAATACAATGAATTATATGTAAGTATTTTTATATAGAGGAAGTCCATTGTATAAAAGTATTTTGATAATACAAAGATTTTCTTTTCCTCACGCTAGAGAAGATTTTCCACGTAAAATCTATTTTCTTATTTTCTCTTTCTCTACTCTTAATAATTATTTTTGTCTATTGCATCATATATAGTTGATTTGATTCCACATTCAATAAAACAAGATGCGTATAAAATGCGATGTAATTAATATATAGCTCATAATTTAACATGACTTCAAGGACATCAAAGACCTTTTATCAATGGAGAGAAAGTGTTTTGATTCCTTTTAACTAAAAATAAAGAAAATATACAATAAGAAGTAAACCATAGAGGAATTAAATTAATAAACCGCACAAGAGAACATTGATTTATTAAAAAATTTAGATTTATATCAAGAAGATCAATAATATAAACTATCTAAGAAGACTAGCAGTTTAGGTTTATTAAAAAATTTTGTTTTAGATTTTGGTTTCGGGTCGAGTATCACACGGTGGAAATTAAATAATTAATTATGTATTTGTTACTTCAACAAATTAGATATTGTGGAAAATTAGTTGTTTTATAATATTCTCCATATTGGTGAATTTGACATATAATCTACCACATAATTAAGGAAAGTGGACCTTACATCTATTTTAGGACTATAAGTGCTTAATTGTAAAAATGGGGGGTATCCATATAATTACAATAATTTTAAAGGGCGGTTCACACAATTTATCCTTCTTTTAATTTTCTTAACTTCTACTTCACCTAAATAGAGTTGAAATATATGCCTTCATTACGTTTTAGTACATGTGTAAATCAACCAAATATATTCTACCAGTTATTTTAGCTAATCGTAATGTTTATTCAAGTTCAATTTAATCATAACTGGTACAAAGTTGAAACTGTCATGACTCTAAGAGGGGTTTAGTAGGATTATTTAAGTTTTTTATATCATGTATACAACCATGATATAAAAATCATCTAACAAATCAAAGATTGTAAGATTTTAAATAATTAATTACTAAGGTTTCTAATCATGATTTGCTAACTTATTGAAATGTATAAATAACTATGGATATTCAATAATTCATGGTCTATCGAAACAGTAGAGAATCAGTATCTCTTGCTAAATAATAAGACAATGTAAAACAACTTTATAAATTATAAGAAATACTAAATTGTATATAATCCTAATGTATAAATATTTTCTATATAAAATGTTTCTATACTAACTATACCCATTTCAATTAACACTAAAATTACCAAACCTATCTTTAATTTGCACCCAGTACTTGAAATTCACCCTAATCCTAGCTTAAATAAACCTACAAAAGAAACTACAAGAGAATAAGTAAATCATAGTTTAATGAGTTTGTTTTTCATCACTACTGTTAAAGTAAGTCATCAAATATTATTAGCATATATACAATCTATCTACACATGAAATGAATGCATACATAGTGAATACAATGAACATATCCATAGGAGTCCGGAGTCATGAAATGTGTCAATTTACACATCAATTATCCTCTGTACTTACCCATACAGTACAACTCATGTGTTATCAAACATTATTAGTATGCATACAATCTATCTACACGTGAAATGAATGCATATGTAGTAAATGCAAGAAACACATCCATAGGAGTCTAAAGCCATAAAATGTATATATTTTATGTCATTTACATATCAATTATCTTCCGTACTTATTTGTATAGAGCACCTCATCTTAATGTATGAGGTTGCTTGGGGGCACCATCCCTTTAGCCAACACTCAACTATCATCCTAGTCGAAAAAGAAATATCAATCTAAATATGTAGACCTTAACTGAGGTCATCCACCATCAATAAATGATATCTAAGGCCCCTCGAGCACAATAGAGCAAATTCTCTCGCTATCAAAATATATCTAATGCTCTACAAGTACGAATATGCGAGTCTTTTCCCAATCATTCGGAAATATAGTACTAACTTTGCTTTAACAATAAAAATATCATCAATGGGTACTAGGAGCCCTCATAAAAATCATACCAAACATATGTTTAGAATTGAAAAAACGTTTTTCAAAAATACTTTTAAAAAAAATTGCAAAGCTAGCATTCTCTATAAATATACTAGTTGATTCGTATATATGCGACAAATATAACTAGTTATTTTGGTTAAATATTTATAATTACCAGTTTAATAAGATGATCACATGGATGATAGTATACAAGAAAAATAATCATTTAGACACACAAGTAATAACAATTAATAAACATCAAGCAAATATCATATACAAGCAAATAGCAGGTCATCAAAACTCTTTCACCCGAATGAATGCTTACTCTCCAAGCCTTTAAGATTCTAAAACTAGATAATTGAGTACCTAAAAGATAATAAAATTTATAAGTATTTGAAAAAGTTAGGTTCCTTAGTTAACTAAATATTTATTATTATTTGCCTAGTTTTTTTACCATAACCCAAATATGACATAAACATAGTTTAACTTAAATTTTTCACTTGTTCTTCTTAGTTTATCCTAAATTTTTAGTTGCGCATAACTTTTTAATTCTAATTTTGATTTTAATGATCTTATAGTTGATGTTTATCATTTTCAAATGTACTTGAGATCCATTTTAGATGTTGTAATCCATATTTTTCCTTATGAACTATAAAAGTTATGAATTTTATTATTTTGACAAAAATATTTTTGAATTCTTGGTTTAAACTTTTCTTTATGAATTTATGATTTAATTAATTTCTAAATTTTATCAAACTGACTTTTTGTTGTATTTATAATTTTCTATTTAATTAATTATTATTATTATTTTCTCATTTTCTTATTATTTTTATAATCTACGAATTTAATTAAATAAATAGGAGTGTTAACGTAGCAACTTCCTATTGGTACATGTGTACATTTTCTAAATTCATTTAATTTTTACAATTTTTTTCAATTTTGTGATATTAATTAATATATATATCTATACTTATATATTACTATAATTTATGAATTATTGAAAATTAGTTCTTACTTTTTCCTTTAAAGTCACGGTTCACTTATGTATATGTATATATCTATATATAATATCTTATTTTAGTATTCTTATAAATATACACATGTAATTATGTTTTCTTACTCTATATATATGTATGTATTTATATAATCTCATAGTATACCTTACATATATGTATGAAAACATAATTATACTAAGTACCGTATGTATGTACATGTACTGTATATATTAATATGTACCATACATATTTAAATATAAACACAATATATGTATACATATAGCTAGATATTTACATATACAAATACATAACCATGGAGATGGACGACTATATCTACATACTTCAACAAGAGGAAATGGATTTTGATTACAAAGTAGAAAAATACACATAGTCTCCATTACATACTCCTAAAATACATAAAACACTACAATATATATATATATATATATATATACACACACAGAAAGACTACATATAAGTTTATATTACAAAATAAATTAAATACAATATAAATACTACTTAACTACTCATTTGTATCTTGAAAAGTGGTTGAATCAAGATATTCTTCTTCTTTTTGAAATTGTTGAGAGAAAATACAAGAAAATAAAAAAGATGGAAGTAAGAAGAGGATGAGGAGTTATTGGTTTAAGAGGAGGGAAATTGTGTGTGTTTTCTTATGTTTTGTTTTTTTTTTTTTTAAAAAAAAAAAAGAAGCAATTTGATGGAATACATGTATTCATGTAGTCGACAAAAAGGGGAGAAAGAAAAAGTAAAAATAAAATAAAATAAAAATAAGATAACTTGATTTGACATTTACCTTATCTTAATGTATTTATTTTTATTTTCTTAAGTAAATTAAACACATGTGGAAATCCGAAACATGACAGTTGCAACTTTGATTGGGAAGGGAAGAAAAGAGAGGGAAAACAAAAGAAAGGAAAAGAAAAGAATGAAAGAAAAAGGAAAAGAAAAAAAAGGAAAATTTACTATTTGACATTTCTGAGTATGATTCTCATTTTTAATTAATATTTAGAACAAAATATGCTGCAATTATAAAAGGAGTTATAAAATGTAAAATTAATATACGCTACATAACACATAGCGTAAGATATATATATATTAAAATTAAATTTAAATAATTAAATCAATTTAATACTAGCACACATTATACACTTACGTGAAATCACAATAATCATAAAATAATATTCGTAATCTTGTAAATTTTATTAATTAATTTATTACTCTGTACATCAATAATTATTTAGGAGTTATCTCTATTTGCCCATTAGTAAGTTTACATAATTACACGTATTAATCAGTAATCGTATCCAATTAGGATTTTATGAAAACATAATTATACTAAGCACCATATGTATATACATGTACTGTATATATTAATATATACCATACATATTTAAATATAAACACAACATATGTATACATATAGTTAGACATTTACATATACAAATACATAACCATGGAGATGGACGACTATATCTGTATACTTCAACATGTAGAAATGGATTTTGATTACAAAGTAGAAAAATACACATAGTCTCCATTACATACTCCTAAAATACATAAAACACTACAATATATATATATATATATATACACAAAGACTACATATAAGTTTATATTACAAAATAAATTAAATACAATATAAATACTACTTAACTACTCGTTTGTATCTTGAAAAGTGGTAGAATGAAGATATTCTTCTTTTTTTTTAAATTGTTGAGAGAAAATATAATAAAATAAAAAAGATGGAAGTAAGAAGAGGATGAGGAGTTGTTGGTTTAAGAGAAGGGAAATTGTGTGTGTTTTCTTATGTTTTTTTTTTTTTTTAAAAAAAAGAAGCAATTTGATGGAATACATGTATTCATGTAGTCGACAAAAAGGGGAGAGAGAAAAATTAAAAAATAAAATAAAAATAAGATAACTTGATTTGACATTTACCTTATCTTAATGTATTTATTTTTATTTTCTTAAGTAAATTAGACACATTTGGAAATCCGAAACATGACAGTTGCAACTTTGATTGGGAAGGGAAGAAAACAGGGGAAAAAAAAAGAAGGGGAAAGAGAGGAATGAAGGAAAAAGGAAAAGAAAGAAAGGAAAATTTACTATTTGATATTTCTGAGTATGATTCTCATTTTTAATTAATATTTAGAACAAAATATGCTGTAATTATAAAAGGAGTCATAAAATGTAAAATTAATATACGCTATATAACACATAGCGTAAGATATATATATATATATTAAAATTAAATTTAAATAATTAAATCAATGTAATACTAGCACACATTATACACTTACGTGAAATCACAATAATCATAAAATAATATTCGTAATCTTGTAAATTTTATTAATTAATTTATTGCTCTTTACATCAATAATTATTTAGGAGTTATCTCTATTTACCCATTAGTAAGTTTACATAATTACACGTATTAATCGGTAAACGTATCCAATTAGGATTTTATTACCACAAGAAAAATTTTGTATGTTTATGAGCATAAAGTTTTTAGTTTTCGGGTTTTTATTGATTTCGAGTTCAATCTCTTATATTTACGCGTATAAACGATTTAGAATTTTTATATGTGATTAAGGTTTCGAGTTATAAATTAGGTTGTTATATATATATATATATATTTATTTATTTATTTTAGGTTTTAAATCTAAAATTTTAAATAATTTTAAATGTATCGACTCTGTTGATTTAAGAAAATTACCTAACAAACTCAAGTCGACTTTATATTAAAAAAAAAAATCTAAATTTGCGAGATTTACGAAAACTTTTCAATATCTCATCAAGTAAATTGTGAATTTAATTAAGCTTACTATGATTTCAAGTAAAATAAATAAACTGCATAATTGCATTGGATTAGGCTTATCAAGTATTGCCTTCAACTAAGGACAAGTAAAAAAATTCTATCCTCCATTAAATTTGTCCCAAGAGCTAGAACTTTGTAATTTCCATAGAGTTTAAACTTCAAGCTTAACACCAAGTTATTTAAAGTACAATTTGATTGTATCATAAATGTAGATAACCAACCTATCCTTGTTACGAAAATAATATATGTATAAAAAAGGAATTACTTATATTGAAGAGAGATTAAAAGATCCATTACTTCTATTCAAATAATCTAATTAGATTAAAAATGAGGTTTTTTTTTTTTTTAAAGAGGTACTAACCCCAATTTTATTGTAATTTTAAAGAAGTATATGGCCGAGGGGACATAAACCTTACCTCATTGCAATAAAATAAAACCGAAAATTAAAAGACGGTATTACAATCTAAGTAGTCAAAACAAAAGAATATAAGAAACTCATACCACGAAAAGTAAATAAGGGGTGCTTAAATCATTTTGACCTTTGACACTTTTTTCCCACAGGTTGTCACGCTTTTTTTTTTTTTCAACACCTTCCCTATTTCTTTAGAATATTCTATATAAGAATGACGAGAAGACGAGAAGGTGGAAGAGTTCCCATCACCCCAACCCTCACCATTCACAACCTTATATTTTGTATTGAGATTACAATTATCCTCACCAGTATAAGCATAAGAATCGATACATCCGTTATGATCAAGGATTTAATTATTATAATTTGTATACAATATGTCAAAGTATTAAGATAATTTTGATGTATTTATGATTGTTATTAATAAAAGGTAAATATTTTTTGTACAAAGTCTTATGATATTATATTATCTAAAAGTTACCTTTAGTCTAATAAATATTTAGAGGAGATATAAATATTCATGCTAACATATTATATAACTAAAGTCATTTCATTGGATTGACGAAAATAGATCCAACTTGTATAAGTGGATAGCTAAAATTAAGTAGGTATATTAGATATAACACACCAATAAAAGACACAATAAGTTTAATATCATTAATTCCTCCTTTATATAAACAAGTATAAATAATTCCTAAACTTTAGACCTTTATATATCTTATATATGAAATATTATACTTTAATACTGTTAAATGTAGTTTTTATTTAGATTGTAAATAATATGTTTATTGGATATGATATGAAATATAGAGAAGTTGGTAATGAATTAAGATAAAATTCATCACTCTCTTGGATTAGAGAGCTATAGCCCTTTGGCTGAGGTAATAATGACTCATAAACTCTTAACTACGATAAGTTTTATTGTATCTAATTTATTCTAGAAACCAAACAAAATCATTAAACATTAATAACATTATATATAATGATTTAATCGGGATATCACTTAATAAAGAGATTTGGTTACACAATAATCCGTTTATAGTGGTTTCTTATTCATAGTTTTTGCTATTATGTTAAATGACTAATAACTGTTATTTGACGGTTACCTTAGTTTGTATCTGGATAAATACTACCTAAGTGTATAAAAACCTATAAGGTTGTACGTAATAACATGGTTAATAAGAACAAGATAATTGACAAAAATTTTAGTGGCTATTAAAATTTGTGAACATTTATTTCACGATTGAGAATTGATTGGTTTGAAATAATAAAATTGGAAGTAATTAAATAGTACTCAATTGTTTTGTCTTTTCGTAGAATCTAAGTAAATGGAATATATTTAGGCATCTAGCATGTGTCTTTCTAGAAATTAACAGGATAGAAGAACTTCTTAGTCATTTATCAATTATGAATGGAAGCTTAACCAATGCATGAGAAAGTCTTTTGGACTTAAATGCTAGCAACATACGTAATAAATGGAAAACTTTTTGTTCGAAGCCATGTACACAAAAAGAAATGAAATAACATTTCAGAATGAAAAATATATTTCCCTTCTAAAATTTTTCTAATCTAAGTGATCCAGCTATCTAAGGATTAGAAATAGCTTTTGTAATTGTATATAGGAATACTATTAAAGAGACTACGTTTGGAGTTCTTATGATGAATATATTTTGAAAAAGGATAAAGTAACAATTAGATTTTATTTAAATTTCAACCCCAAGTGGAGATGTTTTTGCTATAAGAAAAAGTACTTTCTTATAATATGTTGTTATTTAATTCATTTTATATATTATATATGGATCATAGGAAATAGATTTTGTCAAAAAAAATTTATATTTCGTTATGTACTTTTGATATACAAACCTAACAGTGGTATCACAGCCACGTAAAACATTTTATTAGCCTTAAATTGATTCATGGGACGATTGTTGTAATCTTGATGGGATTACTTTATTATGTGTCTCATCATGTTGATGCTAAACATATGTTGAATCGAAAATATTGTACTTTGTGTTTTTATCAGATATTATGCTCTATTTTGGAGTTCAACAAATGCTTGGATGATCCTTTTATTTATATATTATTGTTAACTATTCAAGTAATAATCTATTTGTTATATCATGATGGTAAGATCATTTGCCATGATGTTAAGAGGAGCTTAATAAAATTGCTTAAAATTTTCATATCATTGTATACTCATAATACAAAAACTGCCTCACAAGTTAGAATTACAATATTTTAAATAATTTATTATTAGGGTTTCCGATTTTTAATTTACTAACTTATTGAAACATATAAATAACTATAGATATTTGATATTTCATAGTCCATCAAAACTGTAGAGAATCGGTATCTCTTGCTAAATAATAAGACAAGGTAAAATAACTTTATAAATAACAAAAAATACTAAATTATATATAATCCTAATATATAAATATTTTCTACATAAAATATTTCTATACCAATTATACATATTTCAATTAATTCTAACATTATCAAACCTATCTTCAGTTTGTACTCAACACTCGAAATTCATTCTAGTCCTAACATAAATAAACCTGCAAAAGAAACTATAGAGAAATAAGTAAACCATAAGTTAGCTCCTCACCACTACTGTTCAAGTAAGTTATCAAATATTATTAGCATACATACAAGTCTATCTATAGATGAATGAATACATACGTAGTAAATGCAAACAATACATTTATAGGAGTTTGGAACTATAGAAGGTATAAATTTACGTCATCTACACGTTAATTATCCTCCGTACTTACTTACACGGAACACCTTACCTTAAACTGCTTAAGGCTACCTTGAGGCACCACCCCTTCAGACAATATTTGATTATTACTCTAGTCATGAAAAAAATACCAATCTTAATAGGTGAACCCCAATTAGGGCCATCAACCATCAACAGAACATATCTAAGGCCCCTTGGGCATAACAAAGTGTGTCTTCTCGCTATCAAAATATATCCAAGGCCTCACGGGTACAAATATGCGAGTCATTTTATAATCAATTGGATATATCGTGCTAACTTTGCCTCAATGATAAAATTGTCATTCATAAGTACTACAAGTCTTCATAGAAATCATTAAAAATATTTATTTAAGATTAGAAAAACATTTTCTAAAAATAATTTGCAAAACTAGCACTCTCCATCAATATATCAATTGAGTCATAGACATGTGACAAATATAACCAATTATTTTGGTTAGATATTTATGTTTATTGGTTTAAAGGGGTAACTACACAGATCATAACACACAAGCAAAACAGTCATTTAGACATACAAGTAATAACAACTAGCAAAACATCATGCAAATAACATGCATAAGTAGATAGCGGGTCATTAGAACTCCCTCATCTAGATTAATACTCATTCGCTAAGCCTTTGAGGTTTTCAAAACTCGATAATTGAATACCTAAGAGATAATAAAACTTATAAATACTTAGAAAAGCTAGGTTCCTTAGTTAAATAAGTATCTATTATTGTTTGTTTGGTTTCTCACTATAATCCAAGTATAATATAAATATAGTTTAACTTAAATTTTTTATTTATTCTTCTCGGTTTATCTTAAGTTTTCAATCGTATATAACTTTTTCATTCTCACTTTAATTTTCATGATCTTATAATCAATTTTATCCTTTTTGAACGCATTTTTACATAACGGAGTTCGTTTTAAATGTTAAAACTTGGATTTTTCAATATGAGCTTAAAATGTTCTGAATTTGGTTATTTTGACTTATCAATTTTGAGTTTTTCTTTAGTATTTTATGATTTAATTAATTTCTTAATTTTATATTTTTATAATTTCTTATTTTTAAGTCCAATTTATGTAGATTTCACTATTTTTTTTTATTTTGAGCTTAATTTTCTATTTATAGTAATTTTGTTATTATTGTAAATTTTCTTAATTCATTTATTATTATTATACATTAATTAATTTGAAATTTTTGGTTTATTTACTTATTTGGAGTAAATTACTAACGTAGCATGATTTCATTAGTCTACATGGCAATTTATTAATTTTTTTCTTGATTTTTGTATCTCTTAAATTTTGTATTATTATTACATATATTTATATGACATTATAATTAATTTATTTAATATATTATGGGCCTTTCATCTCTTTATAGATTTCGATCCATATATATGAATACATATACATATTTATTTCCTTTATATTATATTAGATAAAATATTATAAATATGTATGTATTCATATTGTATACAATACCTATACATCTTATATATATATATACACACACACACACCCTTAGCATATTAGTATATGTACTACTATTATCGTACATGCACTCATACATGTATACACATACATATATACACGTATATTTATATTTTCTTATTGTATTTTTAAAGAATCTTCAATACATAACTTATATACACACATATATATGTATCTATAAATACTTACTATTCCTATTATGGATGGTCATGTACATATGGGATTATGCATGTATAATGATGTGTAAGTATATATATATATATCTATCTATGTTTCCAATCTTATGTGCATATACATATATTTATACTATATGTTCTATTATAGTTTGTATATATATTCTTCATATGTGTACATATTCTATACATACATAAACTATACAAAGGAGTGTTCATTCAACCAAATATGTATATGTACATATATATATAGATATTGCAATATGTATAATAACATGTACACATTACAACATAATTTCTAAGAGAAATAAACTTTCATACATATAATTTAGTACAAGTACATAAATTTCCATTACAAAATACTAATTTACATTTATAATACATCTACTATAATAGTATACATATATACTTAAGAAAATACTTAAAAGCTAATGTACATAATACAACAATTATAATTAAAATACAAGAATAATACAAAGGAACTAGAATTACTTGATTTAGAAATATTTTTTTTTGTAGAAATCCTTCTCTTATTCCTCCTCTTATGTTGGAAAAGTAAAAGCTTGGTAGTGAAAATGGAAGTTGAAAGTTAGGTATAATTAAGAGGAAAAAATTTGAAGATGGAGATGGGGGAAAAGATAGAGAAGGTGATAGTTTGAAATGGTGGGGTTCTACATGTTTCTATATTTTTTTAGCAAAATTAAGTATTTAAGAGATGATTCTAGATAGGGGGTATGTGTCACAGCACAAATTAAAAAAAAAATGAGGAGAAAATAAGAAGAAAAAGAAAAGAAAAGAAAAAGAGTGGTATTTAATGCGTTGAAAATGACATGATGACTTTTAGTCAAAATTATAATATTAATTTAATAATTATATTATGTACAAGTAATATGTATAATTTAGCAAGAGGAAAAAAATAAAAAGAAACTATAAGAAAGAAAGAAAAACAAGAGAAATANAAAAAATTTGAAGATGGAGATGGGGGAAAAGATAGAGAAGGTGATAGTTTGAAATGGTGGGGTTCTACATGTTTCTATATTTTTTTAGCAAAATTAAGTATTTAAGAGATGATTCTAGATAGGGGGTATGTGTCACAGCACAAATTAAAAAAAAAATGAGGAGAAAATAAGAAGAAAAAGAAAAGAAAAGAAAAAGAGTGGTATTTAATGCGTTGAAAATGACATGATGACTTTTAGTCAAAATTATAATATTAATTTAATAATTATATTATGTACAAGTAATATGTATAATTTAGCAAGAGGAAAAAAATAAAAAGAAACTATAAGAAAGAAAGAAAAACAAGAGAAATAAGAAAATAATAAAATAAAATAAAATCTTGAATTTACTTGTAAGATTTTTAATACTATAAATAATATTAATTATAATATGTATTATAATTAGTAAAAAAATTATTAGATATAAAAATTGTATTAGCTATATGTCACATAATTAGCACTTAGATAATAATATTAAGCTTAAATAGTCAAATTCATGTAATACTAATTTATTTATAAAATTATTAATGATTATGAAATAATATTATCAATTTTATGAATTAATATAGTACGTCCACATTTATTAGCATTTAAAAGTTATGCCAAATCGTTAGTTAGTAATTTCACACAATTTGGTATATGGTTTAATTAGGGTTTTATCGCTTTATATTTATAGGCTTAAAGTTTTAATATTAGGCTTTTTATCATAGTTAAGTTTAATCTCTAATATTTACACACATATAGGATTTAGGGGTTTTTTTTTTTATAGCGTATTAAGGTTTTGATTAATAAATCATAGTTTTTCATATTCGTTTTAGATTTCAAATTTAAAATTTTAATCAGTTTTAAATGTATCGGTTCTACTAACTCAAGTAAATTATTTATAGTACTTGAGTTCAACTTTATACTTAGAATGCTAAATTTGCAAAGTTTACATTATTCACTTCTGTTAAAAGGTTATTTTATTATCATTGTAAAATTGTTTTCTCTAGATTGACTTGAATATCAGTTTTACTCATTTTATATGCATTGGTACTAACATTTAAAAGATTAAAGTATTTAGTCCTTTATAAGAAAAGAATAGATTTTGAGAAGATAATAATGTCAATCCCTTTATCATATGTTTCAGGCTAAGAAATTTCATAAATAGATGATATCTAGTCATTTATGAAATTTTGGTCATAGCTCTTAATATGAGCTTATATCAAGATTGTTGCAATTGTTTTGAATCAATTGATCAATGTAATTTATGGAGTTATCTCGAATATGCATGGTAATAGGCTAAGATATTGAATGGACTTTCTATAAATAATTATGGATTATAAAATAGAGCTTGCATATGCTTCAAATGGGTTGAGCTCAAAAAACAAATATGATTTTATATTTTATTTAGGCGTACATACCCATAAATAAAATGTAATGTAATGTATATAGGACTACTAGCCAAAATTAAAATTCTATTTGTACTTTATTTTCTATATAGATATTTTAGAAAATTAGAATTTTCACATTGGAAGGGAAGATTGGACACCATACTTTCCCAAGTTGTAAGAAGTCTACAAGGCAAAAGTGAAGCTGCATCTAAGTTATTGAATTTTTGATCCTTTGACTCTCAAGTATGGGCCTAGGCTCGGCTTGCATCCTCTTAGTTAGCCAATGATCATTGCATTGTTATTTTTTAATAGATTAATTTATTCACACTTATTTATTGTATATGAGAATTGTTGATATCATTGACAATAGTGTATTTGTTAGGTGAGACATAAGATGAAATCATCTAAATATATTAAGTCAAGATTTCTACCCTCCAATTATAAATTATAAAATAGTCAAGATTTCATGCAAGGAAGTATAGCTAAATTAAGGCTTACATTAAATTACTGTAATTATTATAATTTATTGTTGCATTGATTTTAATTAAATTGTTGATTTGTTTACTTAACTAAGGTTGATCACTTAATAGGTGAGTATTGGGTTTTAAAATATGGAATTTTTTTAAATAGTTATATGCCTAACAGTAAATCTAAAAGTCGCATAGATTTAAGATTGATGAATTAACTAAAGCCTACAGAAAACAATATAATATATGGGTATAACTTAGTTATGTGCATTTAATTTTATTTGGGATTTTGGATCTACTAGAAAACATTCCAACGGGTTTTCCAAATATATAAATGGGCTATTAGGTTTGAATAAAATAGTGGGAGCATTATTTAATGAACTTTTATGAAATAAATTATTCATAAATACTAGACTCTATATTTAATTTGAATAGATCTGAAATGGCAAATAAGAATAACAACCTATAGGTAAGATCGATTATTGACAAAAATTGTATTCTCATTGGATCAAATTTCCTTAACTGGTTGAGAAAAGTAAAAATTATCTTTAGGCATGAAGGGAAATTATATGTCCTAAAATAGGAAGAAATTAAACAATTGGGTGAGGATGCCACATAGAAGGATATGAGTAATGTCAAAACCACTTAGAGGACTTTATTGATGTTGAGTATCTCATGTTGTCTACGTCATTTGAATTGCAGAAGCAACATGAGAATACATTTGGAAGAGAGATCTATGCTTATTTGTAGGAGCTATTTTAGGAGAGTGCTAGGGTCGAGCAATATAACACATCTTATGCCTTATTTAACTCTAAGATGGTTGAAGGGGGCCAAGTTGGGCCCTATGTACTTAAGATGATAAGGTATATAGACTTAAGAGCTTCTTTACCAGATTCCTTCTCTTAGATTGTCATGAGCTATAACATGAAAGTATGGAGAGGTCTTTGATAGATTTGCTTATTGAGGACAGTTGAAAAGGACTTAAAGTCTAAGATAAAGGTATCTCAAGAAGTTCTCTTGAATAGTAAGTCTAATAAGAGGAAGATTAGTAGGACAAATAATTCCAAAGCTAAGCAAGTAAAGAAGGGTGAGCAGTCTAGATTTAAGAAGGAGCAACAAAAGCTAAATTCTAATGAGAATGATGCAATTTATTTTCCTTGTGGTAAGAAGGGTTAGTGAAAGAGAAATTACATTCAATTCAAGAAGAAGGTGTCAAGTGAGGGTAACACCTTAGGTATCTTTAAGATCAAATAAAATCTTTTTGTTTCTCTTACATGAGTCAAAGATATAAGACATGGTTCTCATATCTGTGTTCACTTATAGGGTTTAATGAAAATATGAAGTTGTCCAAAGGAGAAATGGATTTATGAGTAGATAATAAAGCAATAGTTAATGCTTTAGCAATAGGAACTTACACCATATTTGTACTTAATGGACTTATATTAGAACAAAATTGTAATTATGTTCTTAGTTTCATTAAGAACATAATTTCGGTACCATGTGAGTTTAAAAGAAAAAGTTGTTCATTTTATATGAATAGAATGTTTACCATGATGGAACTTTGGTTAACAACCTTTATATTCTTAATACTAGTGAATCCATTCATTGCATTAAGACTAAGAAATAAAAAATGCATCAAATTTAACTTTTCTATGGCATTATAGACTTGGCCATGTAAATAAGAAGTGCTTAGCAAAACTTCATTTTAAGGAAATTTCAATTCGTTTGATTTTGAATCCATAGATACTTGCGAACCGTGTTTACAAGGTAAAATGGCTAAAAAACCTTTTACCAAAAAAGATAAAAGGGTAAAAGAGTTATTGGAACTCATACATAATGATATGTATAGGCTACTATCAACTTAAGACAGGGGAAATTTTCTTACTTTGTGACTTTTGTTGATGGTTTAAGTATGCATGTATATATTTACTTAATGAGGCATAAATAAAAACCTTTTGCAAAATTCAAAAAATTTAGAAGTGAAGTAGAAAACTAAGTTAGTAAGGAGATAAAAACACTTCGTAATGATATAAGTAGAGAATATCTTAGTTAAGAGTTCATTGACTACCTAAAGAAGTATGAAATAATTTCAAAATTCACACCTCTTATAACAGTAGAGTTAATTTCAAAATTCACACCTCTTATAACAGTAGAGTGCAATGGTGTTTCAAAAAGGAGGAATCATACCTTAATGGATATAGTTAGGTCAATGATGAGTCATGTGAGTCTTCCTTTAACTTTTTGAAGTTATGTCTTGGAAATAGCAACATATACACTCAATTGTCTTCCAACTAAGGTTATAAGTAAGGCACCATATGAGTTACGATTTGAAAAGAAACCCAATTTATCTTATCTTAAAGTTTAAAGGGCTCCAATGCTTACATGAAGAGTAGATTGGATATTCAAGAGAAACTAAAGGATACTACTTTTATCTTCTAAGTAAACATAAAGTATTTATTGCTTGATATGTTATATTCTCAAAGAAAGAGAGTTTATCCCCAAAGAAAGTAGTGGGAGTAAAAGTAGATCTTGAAGAAATTCAAGATTTCATAAATAGGTTGGAACATGACCAATTGGAAGTGGAACAAACATCATAAGTATATGTGGTGTCATAACCTAAGATTGCTCCTAAAATGCAAGAACCGCATAGGTCAATAAGAGTATATTAAGAACTTAAAAGGTTAAAGTTACTTGTGACACATCATGAAGATGTACTACTCTTAAGAATGACAAGCCGTTGACATAAGAAAAACCAATTAATTCATTAGACTCTAAGAAATGTCTAGAAGCCATGAGATCTAAGATAGAATCTATGTACACCAACTAAGTATAGGATTTGGTAGATGCACCAATTGTGATAACACTTATAAGGTGTAAGTAGGTCTTTAAAAAGAAGACTAACATGGATGGGAATCTAAGCACCTATAAACTAGGCTAGTAGTGAAAGGTTTCACTCAACATCATGGAATTAACTATGATGAAACCTTTTCACTAATGGCAATAATTAAGTCTATTAGGGTCTTGCTTACGATAATAGCTTACAAAGATTATGAGATTTGACAAATGAATGTTAAAACAACTTTTCTAAATAGTAAGTTAAAGTAAGAAGTTTACATAGTATAACCTCCTAGTTTTGTAACACTAAAGAATGCTAATAAAATTTGTAAGTTGAAGAGGTCTATTTATGGACTAAAGTAAGCTTCTCGGAGTTAGAATATGAGATTTGATGAGGCAGTCAAGGAATTCGATTATCTTAAGAATCTTGAAGAACCTTGCATTTACAAGAAGATGAGGGAGTTCTTAGAGATAGAATGTGAGATTTGATGAGGCAGTCAAGGAATTTGATTATCTTAAGAATCATGAAAAACCTTGCGTTTACAAGAAGATGAGGGGAGTGTGATTGTGTTCTTGGTTTTATATGTTGACGATATCCTTCTGATTAGAAATGATATGTTTCTCATAATATCTATCAAAGCTTGGTCAAGTAAGTGTTTCTTAATGGACTTTAGAGAAACAATCTATATCTTAGGAATTAAAATCTACTGAAATAAGTCTAAAAGACTATTTAGACTAAGTTAAAACACATACATCGACAAGGTATTAAATAGATTTAATATGCAAAATTCCAACAAAGGATTTTTTCCCCATGTTACATAGTATATGTCTCTCTAAGGCAATATGCCCTAAAACACAAGCAAAGGACAAAATGGACTAAGTATCAGATATTGGGCAATTGGGTCAATAATATATGCCATGATATGTATACAACCAGACATCTCTTATATTACAAGAAAAATGAGTAGATATTAAGCCAACCTAGGTGAGGATCACTAGACTATTGTTAAGACCATTCTTAAGTATTTGAAAAGAACAAGGGATTTGTTCTTGGTCTATGGAGGAGATAAGGAACAAGGAGTCAGAAAATACATTGACGCTAGTTTTCTAGATAGATCAGGATACATGAAATCATACTAAGGTTATGTGTTTTGCTTGAATGGAGGAGCTATTTGTTAGAGGAGTTACAAACAAGAGACAATAATAGATTATACATTAGAGCCCGATTGTAGCTTTTGAAGCAACTAAAAAAGTCGTTTGCATTAGAAATTTCATCTCTAAGTTAGGAGCAATTCTAAGAATTGTTGATCCAATTATGCTATGTTGTGATAATAATGTAGTTGTAACTCAAGATAAGGTACCAAAGTCTCATAAGAAGTCCAAGCATGTGCTTTAAAAGTTTCACATCCTCAAAGAAATC
Source organism: Lumnitzera littorea (assembly GCA_024138015.1). Classification (NCBI taxonomy): domain Eukaryota; kingdom Viridiplantae; phylum Streptophyta; class Magnoliopsida; order Myrtales; family Combretaceae; genus Lumnitzera; species Lumnitzera littorea. The sequence continues at coordinate 106,244,123 of JAMXBB010000003.1, forward strand.
ATTTAGAGGAGTGATGCATTAGTTTGTAGAGTAGCAACAAAAGAAAATGTTACAAATCTACTCACATGGGTCTTTGCTTATTACAAAGGTCTTATCTTAGCATAGGTATGAGACCCATATGAGGAGATGATAAATGTGTAAAATTGTATATTTATCTCTATTTGATTACTGTACATTTATGCATTTTATGGTGTTTTTAATACGAATTATGTTTAGAAATCATGAAAAATATAAATTTTCTAACAAATTACATGAATATTGAGAAAAAGGATAAAAAATCTGATTTAAGCAGCTCTATTGAAGACTTATGTACCCTCCTTGAATTTTCTACCCTTCCCCAACCTTACTTCTTTAAAAAAAAGAAAAAGGAGTGGTTACTTGTGAGCTAATTATCTATGCCTTATTTGCATCAATACAACTTATGATGTCACTTACTACAATACTTATTTGAGGTATAAATGATCTTTTCATTACTGATGAATAAAGAAAGTAGAACTTTTGATCTTTGATGGTGATGGAGTGCCTTTGATGTGTACAATGAAATTCCATTTGCTAAATAGATAAGTCTTGGTTGATTATAGTTTTGAATGGTTTAGGTAGCTTAAGGACCTATCAATTACATGTCATTGCTCTTTGTTTCCAAAATATGACTTTTGCAAGTTGCCAAACTAAGCTTTGAATGGTTTGATTAGCTGAGTGCTATGGATGTTTAGGAGAGAAGCAGACTTTATGGTTTCAAGACTCCAATTGATGGACATTCTATTCACTTCATTTCAGATCAAACATAGTTAAGGAATCAAGCCAATTTAGTTAGCCCTTGTACAGTAGTACCAAGTTGCAGTAGCAGCTATGCATATAACAGTAATCTAGAACTAAAGACCACAAAAACTTTATCCTAACACACGCTAGAGAGTTGTCTCATAGAGAAACTAAGTAGCTCATTTGGAAGAGAAATATCAACAGCAGTTCATGGCATCGAACTCCATAGCAGCTTAAACATCTTCTTAGTGATAGCAATAGAGTAGAGGATTTCAACCACAGCTGTAGCCGAGAACCATCCGAGAACAGTAGCTACGTCTCAAAATCATAGCAGACCCGAACACTCCTATATAGCAGTAACCCACTTAATCCTCTCCAAACTCCACATGACCAGCAACAACTCCAAGTCCATAGCACACTCAAGCTGAATACCATGAACACTAGGCACGAATTGGAAGAGGGGCAGCTCCACATGAATGCATTGAGTGAAATTCTTTCATACTCCAAAACTGGACTGAATTGTAGTAGCAGCTGTCATCAATTGTACAACGAACTAGCCAAGAACATAGCAGGCTATGGACTTAGAATTGCGCAGTCGTGATCTCCTTCCTAGCAGATCAAACATTCAAGAACCAAACAGCAGCTGCAATGAACAAAGCAAGGACTGAGAGCAGCAACTCCACGCAACTGGAACAGCACCTTATCTGAAGAATTCAACAACTAGTTGAACTGAGCTTTAGAATAAATTTAGAGAAGAAAAATCTGCATTCCATTTCTATTTTGAGTTAGGCTTGTGGAGTTCCATTTTTATTGTGTTTATCGCAAGCTATGGCTCTAATTGGTAGAAATCAAGACAGCAACAGCTCCATGGACACTTGCTACAAAGAAGTGTTGTAGCTGGCCAAGTATTTTTTCTAAGCTGCTATCCACTCACACTTGAACTGCACCACATCGAGCCGATCAAATTTCAGCAGCTGCAACGTGAATGCACCTACAGCACTTAAAACTACAAGCAAACAACAGCAACCAACACTCATATCAATTAAGAATTCCACGCCATAGCAGCCATGGTTCTCGAATTTTAAAGTTATAGCACCAACTAAGCATCTTGCTGCAACTCCTAACCGAGAATAGTGGGACATTCACGTGAACCATGTTGTAAGCAACACGAACAACAAACTTGATCCGTTCAGATTTTGACAATAGCAGATGGCTGCGATCCACCAAGCGAACAGCCAAGAATTCAGCAGCTCATGAGAACTTCACTAAGTTTTAAACAGTAGCTCTTACGCCACTACATTCCAAACCGAACAACTTAGAGCTGCAAACTCCAAGATCGATAGTTATTTGTCTAGCAGCTATCCATTTCCGAGCAGCAAGTGCAATTCCAAACACGGTCAATAGCTACAACACGACCACGTAACGGCAACTTATAGAAATTAAAGACTAAGCCCTTTCCACTTGAGCACACCATTAGCTTGAAGAGCTCAAACATAGAGGCCTTACAAAGTAGTTAGCAACTTTGTCTTTAGTAAGTTGAAGCATTGAAATTGAAGAAATTATCAGCCCATTGTCATTTTGTAGTCATGTGGAGGCCCATGTTAGAAGACTACTTTTGCCCATTTCCAATAAAAGGAATAGAATATTCCAAAGATACAGCTCAGTGTACCAAAATTGTCTAAGTCACAACTTTAGAAGTCCACATAAGCCATCCTGTTTTTGGGGATGAAAATGACCACATGAACAGAAGCTGGCCCATACGTATAGAGAAAAAACCCTGTTTTGGGCGTAAAGAAAGGAGAGAGGAAAATAGAGATGAAAAGAGTAGCTTAGAAATGAGAAATAGTAGTTTATGAAAGAGGAAAATAATAGTAGCATTTAGAGATATAGAATAGCAGCTAGAGTTTATTATTTTGGCTAGTATAGTTAAGAATAGAAACTTTATATTTGTTTGACTTTATTAATTTTAGTATATTTTCTTTAATTTCAGGATTTTAAATCAATTTTGTTTTTGCTCACTAGAGGACAACTCCAGATTTCAAGTAAATCGAGATTTGCCGATTTTGTATTAGGTTTCAAAATTAAATATACTGATCGATGTATTTTCTTTTTCTTATTAATTCAATTTATATATATCTTAATTCATTTGGGTTTTGCGATGTAATATTGTACTTAATTTATTTGGGTTTTGTATTAAAGAATTTGATGAGTTGATATGTATTGTATATTATTCCAATATTGATGTTGAGTATTTGAATATTTTTCTATTGTATTCATCATATAGTTATTTAGTACTTGGCCATTACTTTTTAGCTCGATAGAGTTATAAGATATTTGAAAAAGTTTTGATAATTCGTATTGAACATAACTTGAATTTTTTAAAAAGCTCATTATAAGGATATGTGAGTTTTAATTAAGTTTATGAACTCACGCACTTAATGCAATTAGAAATACGGTTTGAGTCATGAATACATGCTTAAATCATGTTTTTAACTAGAATAATAATTTAGGTGTGAGTGGATTATTATTTACTCGATAATTATAGATAAATTGCCTTAGCGGGTGAATTTATGCTACAATTAGAATTCTGCTACTCTAGGAGGTAGGCAAGTTCTAGTAAGTTTAGTTAAATTTTTTTTAGTCAATTTTGAATATTGATTTAAGATATTACATCGATTCAAATAAGAGTAAATTTGCAAATCCTAATTTGATCCCCTTTTATCTCCTAGACTTGAGACCCTCATAGTGTAGGTAGAACATTTGGTTTAGTGTTCATCTTGTTAGTTAATTTTTACTCACTTTTAGTTTAATTATTGATAACTTAGCTTAGGGAAAAACTCAAATAATTTAGTACTTAGCACTTAGCTTCCAATGGAATATAACTTTGACTCACCGTTTATACTACTTCCATGACCCAATACACTTATTGGTTCACACACTCACATTTTCAGTGAGTAAAGTTTTTTGCGCCGTTGCTAGGGAGCTTCGACTATGCTAATATTAGATTGGTAATTGATCCCTTAGACTAGGCCTCTTTTATTTTCATTTGTTCCTTTATCTTTTGGTAGACTAGCTTAGTAGCAGCTCCTTTAGTTTGATTAATTTGCTAATTCTTAATTGACAACTTTCATGTTTGTAGTTAATTTAGTGAACTCTCAATGCATTTCCTCTTATTTTTAGCTTCGTATTGCTAATTTTCTTTAGTTACTTTTTGGATAGACTTTTCTTCTTACTAGTGCATTTTATAGTGAAAAAATAAAAAATTTACAACCTTATTTCTATTTCTTATATTAATTATTGTAGCTTGTTGCTTTGTAGTTTAATAGTTTCATGTTTAGTTTAGCTCTTAGTTAGTTTGTGCTTAAATATTTTTAGATTTTTACTTGATTGATCGTTTTTCTCATAATTTTCAGTTTTATGTTATTATGCTGTTCTTTGTCTTTTATGCCTTTTTCATAGTGGAATCATAGTTGGAATTGTTTACCTTAGTTCATTGCTTTAAATTTCAACTAAATTAGGTTTAATTTAGCTTCTTGATAGTTTAAGCCTTTAATTTTGTATTGATCTTGCTATTTGTGTGATTTGCTCCTTTTATACTTTGCATTTCATAGAGAAAACAAAAAATTCCAACCTTGTCTCATCATCATGTATTTTGCATTTTATATATCTTTTCAATGAATACCATGTTTTCGCTTGTCACTTTTGATATTAAAATAGCGTAAAGTTTCAATCTTTCTATGTTTTAGGAGTCATCTTTTGGAGCTTTTAGTTAGTTTAGTTACTAAAGATCTGAAAGTTTTGAAAAATCTATGAAAAGTTGAAAAATTTCTTAGAAAAGCAAAAAGATTCTTCTCTTAGGCCTTGTTAATGTATGTTTAGTGAAAGAGTAGCTAATTTGACTTTTCTATTTGATCCTGAGATTGAGTGAACCTTTCACCAACGTTTAAGAGAAAGAAGAGAAAATCTTAAGCAATTAAGAGTCATGGAAGGTAATGGGAATGGAGATGATAATAATGGGCAAAATACACAAATTGTAAGTGGAAATGAGAATACAAGACTATTGTGGGAGTACTTCATGCCTACAATTGAGGAAGTCGCACCAACTATTGCATAGCCTATAATTCAAGTAAACAATTTTGAATTAAAGCCTACATTGATTTAAATGGTATAAGTAAATCAATTTGGTGGTGATTTGTTAGAAGACCTATATGATCATTTGACGAATTTTTTGCAGATCTATGCTACACTCATAAGCAATGGAGTTTCTAATGATGCCATTCACCTTTGCTTATTTCCTTTTTCTCTTAGGGATAAGGTAAGGAGTTGGTTGAATTCATTGCCTACACAATCAGTGGCTACCTGGGATCAATTGGCATAGAAGTTCTTGGCAAAATTCTTTCCACCTAACAAGATCACCCAATTGAGAAATGAGATTAATACTTTTCACCAATATGAAGGAGAGACATTTTCTGAGGTTTGGGAGCAATTTAAGGAGTTGCTCAAGCATTGTCCTTACCATAGTATACCCTTGCCCTCTTTGGTTTACATTTTTTACAATTCATTAGGTGACTAGTTGAAGATTATGATTGATGTCTTTTCGAGAGGTTGTTTGATGAGAAAGAATAATGAGCAAGCGTATGGACTCTTTAAAGAAATGGCTATGAACTCGTTCAACTAGCATAGTTAAAGGATAAGACCAAAACAAGTGGCTACTATGAATGAATCAGAAACAGTTGCTAAGCTTTAAGCACAAATAGTGGCTCTTATAGCTCAGACAAGTAAGATGCAGCCTTTGAAAAGCTTTAGCCCATGTTTTGGTCTAGTTGAGGATGGTGTATCTTATGGGGGTCCTCCTATGTGTTTTTTGGAGTCTTCGATGGGGAATTCCTTTGCTCTTTATGTAAGCTCAAGCATGGAATAAGTCAACTTTGTGAACAAGTTTGATAAAGGAGTAGGGAATTGGAATCCCTAATCAAACACTTACAATCCAGGATAGAGAGACTACCCAAATCTAGGTTAGAAAGATAGGAATGCTCCCAGATCACCTCCAGTAGTTCAGTAGCAAATAATTCCAAAAAAGGAGAAAGAAAAAGAGGATACCACAATTCAATTGTTGAAAACCTTATTACAAGAATCCTCCAATAAAAAAGCTATCATTCAAGACTTGCAAAAACAATTAGCTTAGCTATCCTAGTCATCTAGTAACCAACTTCAAGGTGTACTACCTAATACTACAGAGAGAAATCCAAGGGAACAAGTTGAGACATCAAATGGGAGAGGTAAAGAAGTGAACACTGTTGAAAGTGAAAAGCTAATGGATCCTAAGATGAATCCTTTAGGTAAAGCAATTGAGGAGTTTGAGCTTGAAGAGAATGACATCCCACCTGATGAGTATGTAATTGAGATTAGAACCCGAGACTATGTAGTTAATGTGGTAACAAAGAAGCTAGTTGAGGAGGATTTCATGAAAGGAGATTCAATTAGGAGTATTTATGAAGTTGTAAATGAGATTAAAGAAGTGAAGGAGAAGGATCAATGTTAAATGAAAGATGAGCAAGTTTAATTGAGTAGGTATGATAAGTTAGTGTTAGGGGATGATTGGAGTGATAATGAGGATGAACCTGATGTTACGCTTGACACAAAGATTGATGAGCATGAGAGCATTGAGGTGAGCAAAGTTAAGAACATGACTAAGGAAGATCCTTTGGATGTGATTAAGGGTAAGATAGTTGATAAGTCAACTGAGATATTTAGAGAGCTGGTAAAAGAGATAGATCATGAGCATATTGGTCAAGTGATCTCGCCTATCCAAAAGCATATGGACTTCAAAGTAGATTATATACTCCTTAAGATGGATGACCCAAGAAAGGTTACTATAATGTGCACCATCTCGAGCTAGTTCATTTCAAGTGATTTACGTGATTTGGGTGTTGTAGTAAACCTCATGTCTTTTAAGATGATGGAGAGGTTGAAACCCGGGAGTATGTTGAGAGCTACAGATATGACTCTTAGGATGGCACACCAATCTCCCAAGATACCCTTAGGGAAATGTGAGGATGTAATAGTACAAATCAGTTAGTATAAATTTCCCATTGACTTTGTGGTGATGGATATGAGAGATGACCAGCACATGTCACTGATCCTTAGGCGTTCATTTTTAGCTACAGTTGGTGCCCTCATTGATGTACAGGGACAGAAGATTGTACTGAGAGTAGGAAATGAGGAAATCATGCTCTATACTAGGAAGTGTAAAGAGTGAGATGAATATTATGTTTCTAGTGATATATCTTTTAACCAGATGATGAAAGCAATTAATGGGGATGGAGTTGGGATTGGAAGAATGAACATAGGATTGATGGAGGATGATCCTGGTGTTGCAAAGACAGAGCCCCATAGGTTTAAGCCACCATAAAAGAGAAGGGCAACAGTTTGGCTAAGGACTATAAACTAAGCGCTGAGTGGCAAGTAACCCACTATTAAGTCTCTTTTGTTTTGTTTATGTTTGTTTTCCTTTCATTTCCCATGTTTATGTTTTTCTTTTGTTCTTTTTGGATTTTTTCTTTTTTCATGTTCATATTTTTCTTTTTCCTCAGCTTACTTCCTCTTAGACTAGTCTACTGCGATTTCTCTTGTTCCCTCTTGTACAAGTTTGCTTAATTGGAGTTTTGGTGCACATAAGAGATGACTATGTTGCTAGCTTGGAGCATTTATAGAGTGGTTTTTGGTGATATTTGAGAGCTTTAAAGCATAGAGCTAACTGGAAACTTGTATAGATGTGACCAGCTCATCAGCTAATACCACAAGGAAGTCCCATTCTTTGCTTACCTCTTATTTCATCCATATCTATTGTATTAAACAATGAAGACATTGTTTGTCTTAGAAGTCGGGGGTGGATTTTGTGTTGAACTGTAGTTAAGGGTTGTGTTGGCTTATGTATGATGAAGTAGTTGGTGGATTTGTGTTAAGTTATAATGTATTGAGTTGATTATCCATGTTTCTTATGTATTAGGTACATGTTGTGCTTGTATTGGCTACATATGACTTGATTGCATTTTGATCCTTGTGCTTATTGTGTGAAAATGATAATTGATCCATGTTATTGTTAGCATTTGCTTCATAGGCACTAAAATTTTTCAAAATTTTAGAACTTTAGTTGCATTTCTCATAAAAAGAGCAAGTTTTGGCCCAATTTTTTTCAATTCTTTGCCCTTTTCAACTTGATATTAAGTTGGACACTTTTCACTTCTTTAGAGTTAAGACATAAAATCATTGCTTTGTTTAGTTACACTTTGTTTAGATTAAGATTTGACAACTTAAGATTAAGGCAATGTCCTTGATTATGGATTAGGTCTTTGCATTTTTAAGTAAACTAGTATGTATGCATATTTTTGAAGTTCCAAGAGCCCAATATGATCATGTAAATCATGGAAAACATGAGCTTATCTTGAATGTTTCTTCCTAAGTACAAAAAGAACCTATCAAATGATAAATATTAAAAAAAGAAAAAAGAAAAAGCAAAAAGAGAGTAGAAGTGGACATTTGGGGCGCCCAATAAGTGCATGGTGCATGGCACATGTTACGACCCAAGGAGGCCTAGTTATGGCAGGCATCATATATTGTACAAAAGATTGAAGATTGATTTCCTTGTCAATTGACAAGCTTTTATGTGATATACACGGCTACTACTACAACTAACAACTTAGAATTATATACGCATAAGTAATATCATTACATGTTTATAATAATAAGACTATTGAATTATAAATAACACATATATAGATATTTACAGGTAATAAGTCTATAATACATTATATTGTAAATTGGTAATATATTATATTACATAATAAGTTTCAGGATCTAATTACAACAGTATTAATACATTCTTATCACTAATCTTACACTTACATCAACCCATCGATAATTCATTAACCTCGAGCATCTTATAGCCTGAATCTACGAATAAGTCTCTTTGTGCAAGTAAACTATAAGGGTGTAAACTAACTAGTTTAGTGAGATTTTTCCTCAACTATACAACAAACAAGTTATACAACAATTAATTTGAAACAAATGAATGCATGAACAATCAGTATGCCATACAACTACATGCAGGTGACTAAGTACTGCATATAACTCAAATTTAACGCTCTCTAAAGTTAAGGTTAAAGTATATACGGCATCAATTAGATCTGAGTATAATACTAGAACTTATATAACAACGAAATTCTACGTTTCGTATTCAAAAACACAATGGTATACCCATTTTTAGTCTTAGTAAAAACCTAGTTCTATGTATGATTGTGAGTAGGTTCTCGCAAACCTAACTCACCCCTAAACAGAAGCCTCTAGACTTAACTTTTAGCCAAGTGGTTGGCGTCTTCAATGTCTAGTGTTCCTACGGGTAGGATAAGGTCATACAGTACGTGTGTACTGTACTAAAATACTATAACTAGAACTAAGCAACCCTCGTATGGCCTCTTGCTACATTTGTGTGATATGATGGTCGAAATTAGTTATATAGTGAATGATTATACCTGTTCCAATTTAGTTAATTCAAGTTTGATAATATTAATTCTCTTTATTAAGTAGTCAACAAAGTCACAGACAGATCAATTCCTATCGTATTTACTATGTAGCAAACAGTATATTATCATAATTTTAAAGTAAATTCACTATTGATAAGCAATATTATACACAAGTATAACCCAACTCCACACAATATTCAATTATTACTAACTAATAATATTAACTATCTATATACACAAGTATGTATGGAATCATTAGGAATACTCACTTAACCATCCTCAAGGTTAGGGATCGTAGTAATCAGTTGGTAAGTTAGTATCAATCTCGTAATCACTTGATATTAAGGGAATATGAAAAGTAGTAAGTATTGGAATTAAATAGTTAAACTGTTATTATATTTTGTACTATTTACCTAAATTAGCTATCTATTTATATGGAATTATCGATTCAAGCTTTTTAGCTAATCGCATATAACTTTTTCAATTTAATTAAGATTTTTGTAAACTTATAGTTTATTTTGATCGTTTTTTGATATACTTTTTCATAGTGGAGTCTGTTTTAGACGTTGAAACCCGTAGTTTTGACTATAATATAAGAATATTACAAAATTCATTATTTGAACTTAAATAATTATAAAGTATTATTTTAAGCTTTTCTTTGTATAATTACGGTTTACTAAATATTTAAATATTATATTTTTTTAATTTTCTTATTTTTAGGTCTATTTTACTATAATTACCTATTTTTGCTAATTTTTTTAGGCTTAGGACTTATTTAATTCATTTTTACTACTTTAATAATTTTCTAATTAATTAATTATTTTATTATTATTTTTATTTATGAATTTAATTAAATTTGGCTAAGTGATGACGTGACAGCATAAGGGAATACTACATGTCACTTTTGAATTTTTTCTACTTTTTCCACATTTTCTTATTTTTGTATTTTATGTCATATATATATAATAATAGTTATTATGATATTTTATTAAATTTTCTAAATTAGTTATTTCTTATAAATTTTTCAAAGTTACGGTATATATATATATATATATATACTCATATTTACTAAATTATTTATTTATTAAATTGATATTATAGTATATTATGTATGTACTATTCAAATATACCTATATTTATACATATACCATATTATTCATATATGTATTTTTATACGTATAATATACTTACATAGAATAATAACATACCCCTAAATATATCATATATACTATATGTATGGGTATATACATATACATACATGTAATTGTATTTTATACATATACAAACATGTACGGTTATATTACACATACACACACACACACATATATATATACACTAAAATACTTGATATAAATAGTATTATACATAAATACATATACAAATACATCATGTCTAGGGTATATATGTATATATATACATAATCTATATAACAAAAATACAACATAAATACACTACAATATGCACTTATACATACCAAATACATATACCTTCTATTATAGAAGTATTATATTATACTAGTATTTGTATTTTGTAATGAATTATATAGACATAAATATGTAATAATTTTAGTGACATAGTATATTCATGTAAATGTAATAAAAATTATACAAATCTAAATATACCTATAGTATACTATATAATAAAATGCCAAGTATATATATATATATATATATATATATATATATATATA